>CM054122.1:99531157-99962594 GCA_028751855.1 Ambrosia trifida | reverse complement strand
CAAACAGTTACGAATAATAGAGTCGATCGAAATAGACTTCCCGTTAGCTACCTCTACCACTAAAGGTTCCTCTAGATTAGTGTGGGGTGAGTTAAGTAAAGGTTCAAACTTCAATGACACAAATGACTTATCAGCTCCCGAATCAAATAATATGGATGCATAGTGGTTATTAATGAGGAACGTACCATTCACCACTTCGTTGTTGTCACGAGCCTGATTAGCGTTGAGATTGTAGGCGCGACCTCGAGCACCTTGGTTTTGGTTGCGGTTCTGGTTTTGGTTTTGGTTTCGGTTTTGGTTCTGGTTACGATTAGGGCAGTTGTTGATGTAGTGATCAGGGGCTGCCACACTCGTAGCATTGACCACGAGTAGGCCTGTTGTTTTGTTGGTTGGGAGCAGGGTTGTTTCTGGCAGGATTGTTTGGTTGTTTTGGGCAGCAGGGGCTTGACAGGCATTGGTGTAGTGTCCATACCATTTACAGTTATTACACTGGCGGCATGGTCTACCAGGAAGATGATGGAACTGGGCAGGTGTTGCAAAGAGGGTGTGTTCCACCATAGGGTTTCTTGGCTGGGTTTTGGGTAGCAGGTGGAGTAGCAGCAACCATATAGTTTCTAGCCTTGCGCTTTTTGTTGCTTGAGGTCTCAGGCTTGACTTCAATTGCAGGCTGTGGAGTGTCTTTAGCAACCGTCTTCTTAGTTATAACAGTGCAAAATTTTCCCCAAAATTTTAATACATAAAAAGCCCTTATATATATATATATATATATATATATATATATATATATATATATATATATATATATATATATATATATATTTTATTACACCTTTATCATTAATATTATACAAATGTGCCTAAGTCTTTATTTATCCTAACTCACAACTTATATACATACATAAATGTATATAAATAATAATAATAATATGATTCTAAATTCTTTTTTTTTCACATACAAGATTTTTTTTTATTTAAATAAAGCCTTGAGTCAAATAGTCAAAGTCCTAGTCAAAGTCTTAGTCAAATAGTCAATTCATCATAAAACCTTACTTTATGGTGTTGACCAATTTTAATGGCTAATTGAATCCAAAACTAGTATAAAAACCCACCTATGACCCATTATACTTTGCACCTCTAAATCGATTGTTTCAATCCGATTAAACTTTCCCTCATACCTTTCTTCTATAGTCTATTACTTCTACAATTGAAGCTTTGATTATAAGCTCTTGTAATTGGCAACTTTGGGGCTACACATATTCTATTTCTCGAGACTTAATACTTTGCTAAGGTGAGTTTACGTAACCATGTTTATGCGATTCTTTATACTTGCAACTATTATTTAAGCAATTCAACATGCATGTCTAGTAGTAAACTTTATTGCCTCATGAATTAGTCAACAGTTTCAACGAGTTTCAACGAGTTTCAACATTTACATAATCATTAGCTATGGCCAAGCCGGCGATACTCAATAATAGATCTATTGGATTGACAACCCCACCCGGATACGTGTACCTCCTACATAGGTAACGTGGGTGATTGTTATCGTTCAACATATTACTAAGGTGAACCGTAGATGACGGGATGGACCTAAACTAGTCGGAGGTTTGATTATGTCAACATATTATACTATTCATGTAGACTTAAATTTACGATAGACATACGAATTGCTAAACTTTTATACTTAAACTATATGCTTAACATGGATTATGTATTCTCACCAACTTCTAGTTGACCCCCCCCCCCCCCATTTTTTTCCAAACTCAACAGGAAATACTGATGCATGAAGTCTAGAGCTAGCATGAGGAGATATTTGAAGTTTTAAGCTTTGTTTGATTATTTGATGTAGACTTTAATGTAATTCAATATTGTAATGTAATAAAGGATTATTTAAACATATGTATTATCATGAGCTACTGAACAATCATCAATACGTGACATCCCGATGTTTCCGCCATCGGTTGGGGTGTTACAGATTGGTATCAGAGCCATGGTTATAGGGAATTAGGTTATTAGAAAAAAAAAATAATAATCTAGTCTATAACCATAGGATTTTAATCAGTACTTGCTCCTTTTACTTGCAACTTTTACTTGCTATTCTCTATCTCACTCCTACTTCTTATCCCTACTTCAACCCCTACAAGAAGATTGCTCTCCATCACAAGATCTACTCTTATACTAATAGGACAATCCTCAGGTTTAGCCTGAACCACCTTGAGATCTCGTCGAAGTTCTAGATTTTAATAACGAACACGTGCAATCTGGAAGGGTGAACGCCTGTATTCTGAGTTTTCTGTCCAGGACTGGCATTGCGCATATATCCCAATCAGACGAGGGACCCGGATGCCTACCTGGGAATTCTCGGGATGAGTGTTCACTTATAGGCTAAAGCATGTCTTCACTATGTTATTAGAATCTAGAAGTTTTGATAAGTCAACGTTTTCGTTTATTCGTTTTAATTAATGAATAAATGATTACACTCACCTTCCTTAAACTAAGCTCAAAAATCTCAAAATTTTACAGCTTAAATCAATCTCATTTCATAACCATCCATGGATTTCACAATCACACTTCACCTTACCATCTTAGCCACTTTTTAAATATTCAACACCCTACTCAAATCATATAATCTCCATACTATAAAATAAACTCTTTATCAACTATCTTCACATTCACTATCTCTCACAACTTTGATTCTGCTTCAAGAATTTTTCATCATCCTCTCAAGAACTAAATTCATATCCTTCACCTTCTCACACATGAGCTAGTTACCCATGATAACCAAACTATTGAAACTTGATTGTGTGTTGCATCAAACATAATCCTTAGTTATACATGAGGATTCGACTATTTGCCTTATTTGAACATTTGAAACTAGAATTCATGGAATATAAGCTAATTTACTATAGACACACCTAGAGTCATTAACCTTATCTAGGGCAACTCTATTACAACTCGTATGCTATACTTGATACTTGATTGCTTACATGTACATATTATCAATTTGCAATTCATGTGTGTAATAATTGGTACACTTAATCAAACAACTGATAGAGGATGAAGTACTTGCTCAACAGTTAGTAGAGTACAAAATAACCTACTCAACGATTGGTAGAGGTCATCATGCCTGCTCAACAGTCGGTAGAGGCCCTACAACCTGCTCAACGACTGGTAGAGGCTATCATACCTGCTCAACAATCGGTAGAGGTTCCTACTCACTGACTGGTAGAAGTCTTTTTCCTGCTCAACAGTTGGACTCATTTTTGGATACATGGTTAATCAAATTATTTTACATGTGTGTCTAGAGTTATAGAAGGACACAAAACCCTAATGTAAGGTAAATTGGTGATTGCGGTCCGGAACGTAATCATGAATTTACAGGTACGTTAAGGTAGTGTGAAATTCTATCAAGGTTTTCGGTAGTTGACCAATTATAAACCTTAGTTATCTGGTAGTTCATTTAGTCTTTCAATAGTCCATCAACTCATTCCTTTTAGGACACCTAAAACTTAAGATTCTTATTCTCCTTGCTATTTCAGATGAACCTAATCCAACCCTTAAAACTCACACATATCAAAACTCTTACCCAAATTATTCGAAACAGTTTATTCTATTACCTATAAATTTATGTCATGCCTTAACTCGAAACTTCCCAAACCACCCTTGTCCTAATTTCTACCCAATCACCTTCAACCCTGTGTTTTCAATAAACTTCGGGACGAAGTTTCCAAAAGTAGGGGAGACTGTAACAGTGCAAAATTTTCCCCAAAATTTTAATACATAAAAAGCCCTTATATATATATATATATATATTTTATTACACCTTTATCATTAATATTATACAAATGTGCCTAAGTCTTTATTTATCCTAACTCACAACTTATATACATACATAAATGTATATAAATAATAATAATAATATGATTCTAAATTCTTTTTTTTTCACATACAAGATTTTTTTTTTTATTTAAATAAAGCCTTGAGTCAAATAGTCAAAGTCCTAGTCAAAGTCTTAGTCAAATAGTCAATTCATCATAAAACCTTACTTTATGGTGTTGACCAATTTTAATGGCTAATTGAATCCAAAACTAGTATAAAAACCCACCTATGACCCATTATACTTTGCACCTCTAAATCGATTGTTTCAATCCGATTAAACTTTCCCTCATACCTTTCTTCTATAGTCTATTACTTCTACAATTGAAGCATTGATTATAAGCTCTTGTAATTGGCAACTTTGGGGCTACACATATTCTATTTCTCGAGACTTAATACTTTGCTAAGGTGAGTTTACGTAACCATGTTTATGCGATTCTTTATACTTGCAACAATTATTTAAGCAATTCAACATGCATGTCTAGTAGTAAACTTTATTGCCTCATGAATTAGTCAACAGTTTCAACGAGTTTCAACATTTACATAATCATTAGCTATGGCCAAGCCGGCGATACTCAATAATAGATCTATTGGATTGACAACCCCACCCGGATACGTGTACCTCCTACATAGGTAACGTGGGTGATTGTTATCGTTCAACATATTACTAAGGTGAACCGTAGATGACGGGATGGACCTATACTAGTCGGAGGTTTGATTATGTCAACATATTATACTATTCATGTAGACTTAAATTTACGATAGAAATACGAATTGCTAAACTTTTATACTTAAACTATATGCTTAACATGGATTATGTATTCTCACCAACTTCTAGTTGACCCCCCCCCCCCCACATTTTTTCCAAACTCAACAGGAAATACTGATGCATGAAGTCTAGAGCTAGCATGAGGAGATATTTGAAGTTTTAAGCTTTGTTTGATTATTTGATGTAGACTTTAATGTAATTCAATATTGTAATGTAATAAAGGATTATTTAAACATATGTATTATCATGAGCTACTGAACAATCATCAATACGTGACATCCCGATGTTTCCGCCATCGGTTGGGGTGTTACATTAGTGCCTTTGCGGAAGAGAGTACCGTTCTTCACGTGATTGTCAGTAAGAGTGGCCGCTAGACGTTTGGCCTCTTCCAAAGTTGCAGGATTCCTACCCCAAACGGTGTCCTGGATTTGCATGGGCAGACCACCGATGTACTTCTCGATGGCTACCGGCAGAGGAGTAACTTTGTGAGGCAACAATAAGCTAAGCTCATGAAAGCGGGTGTTGTAGGCAAGGTTTTCCCCACTATCTTGAGCTAAGGTGTGGAACTCATCCTCAAGCTTCTTAACTTCATTGCGGGGACAAAACTCTTCCTTCATGACCTCCTTGACTTGGTCCCATGTCATAGCAAGAGCAACTTCGGCCCCACGAGTACGCTTTTCTTCATTCCACCAAGTGAGTGCTCGTTTATGGAGAACACTCATGGCGTAACGAACCTTGAAATTGTCGGGGCACTCACTGTTGATGAAGGTATTCTCAATACCCTCAAACCATTGGAGGAGTCCCGTAGCTCCTTCTTCACCACTAAACTTTGGAGGGTTACAAGAGTTGAAATGCTTAAGGGTGCAAGCTTGGGGTCCATTTCCATTGCCATTGCCGTTCCCGTTCCCGTTGTTGTGACCATTCCCGTTGCCGTTCAATTGGATGACCTGAGCGAGTAAATTGGGAACCAGAGTTGCGATTTGCTGCGCCATTTGTTGTGAAATGATCGCAGCCAGTTGAGCATCGACCCCATTGTTGTTGTGGTTAGGAACTTGGTCATGGTTATGGTTATCACCACCTTCATCGTGGTTCTCACCATTGCTGTTGCGAGTGCTGCGACGAGGAGGCATGATCTGTAATAGACACAATGAAATGAATGAGAGTTTATATAAGGAATGTAATCATCTATTCATTAATTAAAACGAATAAACGAAAACGTTGACTTATCAAAGATTCTAAATTTTAATAACGTATGAAGACATGCTTTAGCCTATAAGTGAACACTCATCCCGAGAATTCCCAGGTAGGCATCCGGGTCCCTCGTCTGATTGGGATATATGCGCAATGCCAGCCTAGACAGAAGACTCAGAATACAGGCGTTCACCCTTCCAGATTGCACGTGTTCGTTATTAAAATCTAGAACTTCGACGAGATCTCAAGGGGGTTCAGGTTAAACCTGAGGATTTTGTCCTATTAATCTAATGGTGGATCAGGATTGCAGCAGACGAATAAGAGTAGTCATATGTAGGTTTAGGGTTATATAAGGTATAGGATAAGGATAGGATTAGGGAAGCAATTAGGGTTACAAGTAAGAGAAGCAAGTACTGTTTAAGTCCCTAAGGTTATAGTCTAGATTATTTCTAATAACCTAATTCCCTATAACCAAGGCTCTGATACCAATCTGTAACACCCCAACCGATGGCGGAAACATCGAGGTGTCACGTATTGATGAGTATACAGTAGCACATGGCAATCCAAATTTTAATTGAAATAAATATTAAATTGTAAATATCCAAAAATTGAAATACATAAGAGTTTGAATGTGGAAATCTAATACATCACACAAGAATCAAGAATGCATAGACTCCTTATTTTCTTCATAAATACTCTAATCTTCAAGCATCATTATCACCTGTTGAGTTGTAAAAATGGGGGGGGTCAACTAGAAGTTGGTGAGAATACATAATCCATGTTAAGCATATAGTTTAAGTATAAAAGTCTAGCAATTCGTACGTCTATCGTAAATTTAAGTCTACATGCATAGTATAATATGTTGACATAATCAAACCTCCGACTAGTTTAGGCCCATCCCGTCATCTACGGTTCACCTTAGTAATATGTTGAACGATAACAATCACCCACGTGACCTATGTAGGAGGTACACGTATCCGGGTGGGGTTGTCAATCCAATAGATCTATTATTGAGTATCGCCGGCTTGGCCATAGCTAATGATTATGTAAATGTTGAAACTCGTTGAAACTCGTTGAAACTGTTGACTAATACATGAGGCAATAAAGTTTACTACTAGACATATATGTTGAATTGCTTAAAATTGTTGCAAGTATAAAGAATCGCATAAACAGGATTACGTAAACTCACCTTGGTATAGTTTTTGGTATTGAGATATAGTATAAATGTAGCCCAATAGTTTTCCAAGTGTTACCCTATGTATAAGGCAACAAATAAGTCTAAGTCTAACTAGTTTATAAGTATATCCTAGGGTTTCGATTTGGGGATAATCAATTGTTGAATTTAAAATAAAATGTCAATTAAATAAAGGGAAATATGATAATTAAATAAAAGAAAGTTTTTTTATAACATTTGAATATAGAATGTTCACAATAATGCATTTGAAGTATAAAAATAATTTTTATAAAATTATTTCCTTTAAAATAGATTTTTAAATCTATTTATTACAAATTGCCAATATTTAACTTTAATATTCAAAAATACTAAAATTAAAGAATTATTATCTTAAAAATCATATTTCAGTTCTAAATATCTAAAAATAAATTGTATAAAATTTTGGTGCAAAAACAATGAAAATTGGATTTATTATGATTTAATTATGATTAAATCTAACAAAAATTGATTAAAAATATAAAATAAATGATTTTACTGAATTAAAAATTATTTCAGTAAAGTTTAATATTGTATAAACATGGGATAATTTTTGTAGAATTTAATAAAGTTGTTTTGATATTTTAATGGATTTTTATAAATATAATAGTATAAAATTGATTTAATTATTATAAATATTAAATAAATGAATTTTTGAAAAATAAAAATTGTAAATAAAACCTTTAACTCAGATTTAATAAATATAATTTTTTTTAGAATTTATAAAATAGTTTTAATATTTAAAAATGAATTTATAAGTTTTAAATGTATAATATATATATATAAAGCTTTGTTGTAAAAAAAAATGAAAAGAAAAGAAACCAAAGCCACAGCCGGGACTCGAACCCGGGTGGCTGAGGTTGAATGCCTTAGTCACAACCACTTGGCCTAGGCCAGTGGTTGTGATGAAACCCGTTTAACATTAAATAAATACACAAGGCAAATTCAGTTTATCCCCAATTCATTCACACGAACCCTAACTTCTGCAATAATGCGATTCACACATCTTTGGCCCAATTAATGTTAGGGCTCTTGATGTGTGAACGCCGGTGATCAAAACCCATATAAAACATCGAACTTACAGTGATGATTCGTGTATAATTGCCGGGTCAAAGATAAAGGTCAACTGTTTGATCGTATAGCACAATCAGAGTGATTCAGAAGTAATTGGAGGTGGAGAAGAGAGTGTGAGCGAGTTGTGAAGGTTCGTAGCACGTCAATTTATAGTGGGGATCAATGGGTTGGGTTAATTGGTAAGTTGACCTAAGTTTAATGTCATACGCGTATAATTATTAAATTGGTCAACGATTGATTTGAAATTAGCGTGTAATCGAGTCACACAGGGCCGGTAATCACATAAATTTGCCAAGATTAGATCAATTATCAGTTAATGCTCTGGATTGAATCATACGCGACCCACAGTTGACTTTCTTTGTCAACTGTGAAGGTTTTTAAAACGCGTATATAATTAATTCGCGTCCGGATATATCCCAAGTGAATGGCTAGCCCAGTTGGTTGGATGGTTGTGTTGTGTGTGACCCGGTCTTGGCGCGGGTTCGATTCCCGGCCAAGACATTTAATTTTTTGATATAATTCCAAGGTTATAACATATATAATATATATATATATATATAGTATTAGGGTTCCAATTACGTGACAAAAATAATTATTGCACACTAGAATAACGAAACTTGACGTTTTATTAATTTCGATGGTGTAACGTACAAGTTTAAATGTGAAATGTTACATGCGCCCTAGTTCCATTGTGCTACCTTAGCGACCTGAGAAAACATGTAAAAGTTTACGTCAGCACAAAAATGCTGGTGAGTTTACAGGTTTTGTAATCACAGTACCAAGTTTAACCTGTCCATACTATAACAAATCGAAAACCCAAGTACGCTAGCTAGGCGTATGTTTTGTTACTATCACGATTGGAAAACCATTACTAACTCGCAAACCAGATGTCGTGCCCGATGTAGTAAACCTGTTGTTCCTGTTTGAGACAATATGCACCCGCCGACCCTCCAAGTCGACGAGCGGGGTTGGTCACTCCCAATAGCGCTATTCACATTTCCCCGTTGTGCAAACCCGCACATTCATGGTTCCCCCCGGGACTTCCAAAGATCGTATAGTAAACCATAGAAAACCCATAGTATGACAGTAGTTACCAAACATAAGTTTTAACACATGTTTTCTCCCCCGAAAAGTGAAACCAGTTAAAAGAGGGGCCGTAAACTCACCTTAAGTTGCGTTACTTCGTAATATGAATAAACTCAGCAGCTATGCTAGTCCCGTAAAGTGGCGACCTAACATATGACAGTTACAAGTACTTAGACTAATAACCCGCAGGTTAGTTAGTCCCTAGATGTCCAGACCATAACCAAGTTCGTTTGAAAACACCGTGATTGTTTAACTGACCCAATGTACAAGACTCGACATCCCATTGGTGACCCGAGACTCCTCGTGTTATGCTTACGCTCTCAAACATACAATCATGCAATCACACTTAACATACGTTAACGTCCAACAAGTTATAGCACGTAGTTCACGTATCACATAATTAAATCCAAACATATGTTACCAAGTTATTAGATATGTTACGGGGTTCCTAGCATGTTCCTAGATGTCAAATCGGGTCTCGGAATGCTAATTTACACTTACAGCAGCAGTACACGCGATTAGGAAAAGTCAACTAGCATTTAGGTTGGTCAACAGGCATTTAGGAAGGCTAATCGCCTATAATATAGGCAATTAGGTCATAAGACATGCATTTCAGGAGTTTATAGGCAATTAGGTCATAAGACATGCATTTACTAGCAATTAGGTCATAAGACATGTATCTACTAGCAATTAGGTCATAAGACATGTATCTACTAGCAATTAGCTCATAAGACATGCATCTACTAGCAATTAGCTCATAAGACATGCATCTACTAGCAATTAGCTCATAAGACATGTATTTCAGGACTTAACTAGCATTTAGGATCACAATTGCATGTAATAGAGGCATTTAGCCCCCAATCGCATGCAATATAGGCGATTAGGGAGTCTTTACAGGCGATTGGCCTCCTAATCGCCCCTAACATAGGCGATTAGGGTTGCTAATCGCCAGTAACCCAGCTGTTCCGGTTTTTCGCGCGTTTAACGCTCCAAATCAGATCCAGAACGCGTGTAATCATCCAATATCAATCCAACAACTATACCAAACATGTTTAAACCAAAATCCTTCGTTTAGCCTCGTTTTATCAGCCCTGTATGCAAGCATGAAACATCACATTAACATGCATAACTATAACCCTAATGAACAATTACTCAGATTTCATTAACATGATATCATTATTAATCTGAAACTAACCTAATAACATGTTAATCATCCATCTTGAATCATAGAAACCCTAGCTTTTAATCATAAACACACATATCACATGCATGATAGTTAGAATCCGATTAACAACACTTATTAACGATTTTCAGAAAGCTTATTCGTTTTATAACAGGTCTGGACCGTTAGGATTTAATAAAAACGTTAATAAAGATTGCATGGATGAAAATCACACCTTAGATTGTGTTAGATTGATGAAATAAGCTTGAAACCTTGTGTTTTGATCCAAAATCACGTTCCAGAGGTTGTGTGTGTGTTGGGGCGGGTTATGGGACGACTAGGGTTGTTATTATGAAGTTTAGGGGGTCAAGCATTGTATTTATAGTCGTTTTTAGTCGTCCAGCACGTAACACGCGATTGTGCAGCATTTACACGCGATTAGGGCTCCTAATCGCATGAAACTTCATGCAATTAGGGCCTAATCGCCCCTAAGGCATGCATTTAGCATGCCAATCGCCCCTATGAAGGCCCAATCGCATCCCCTATAGGCGATTGGGCTCCCCTAATCGCCTATAGGGGCTGGTTCCGTGTGTTTTGCGCGTCAAACCCCGTTTTAACATATGTTAACACATTTTCGCATACCGACAAGTCACGTAATGATTTTAAACACATAACACTTGCAAACAAACATATTCACACTCGTTCACCAATTCCCGGGACTCGAGACTTGTATGTTCCGTATGACCTGACGATTCTACGAATCGTCACCATTTGTACACTTGGTTAAGGACTGACATCTAATGAACCTCTAGACTAACATCCGATGATCCTTTATACTAAACTGATAGTTCCCGAACCATAACACGACTTAACTAACCCAGTTAAGTACAATATACGCGTGACTCGCTAAGGTAGACTTTCATCTAGACAACGTTGTTAACCAGAATTTGCCGGGTGTCACATAACTAAACCGCATGTAAGGAAGATGAAGTGACAATTATGATTTTCAATAATAATCATCATTATCTTTGTTGTGGCTATTAATTTCTTGATCAGATCAAAGAAGTGTACAGACATGACTGTCTGAAAGCGACTGTTGGTATTTTTTAATTTCATATTGAGTATTTTATTATAAATTAAGAAAGTTAATTGAAATTGTTTTATATAATAAAATTAATATTTGTTTTAAGAAGTTTATAAAATTTATCATAATATCTTTTATAGATATTAAACATAGAGCATCTATTCACAAAGTTAACTTATAAATAACTGAAATTGTAAACGAAAACTCAAGTATTTAACGGACAAAAACTGAAACATAATTAATTCGTTAAGTTATTATCAGTAGTTGATGTTTGAAGTTTAGTCATCAGAAGTTTTCTTTTCCTTATCAGTAGTTCATTATCAGAGGTTTTTTCATCAGAGGATTTTGATCAGGAGTTTAATCATCAGTAGTTAAGCTTTCAGAGGTTGTAAGTTCTTTTTCGGTAGTTTTATTACGGATTTGGCCCAATAATGTTTATAGGCCTGAATTTGTTTTTGGACTTTTTTTGGATTTAGCCCAATAATGTTTATTAGGCCCGAATGAATTTTGAAATAATACACGGAATTAAGAGTTATAAGAAGCGGTTGGCTTAAAGTTGTCACACCCTCAAATTCCACATGCGAGGTTTTATCGCGAGGCGCGTAACACACCAGGATCCAAGTCAACGGTCACAATAAATAACAACTAAATGATATGAAAACAACATAAATTTCCCATTAAGTTTTCAAAACCGTTCTAACATAGTGGAAGCAAATTGTATTATTACAACTCAAAGGTAAAACTCAAGTCTGAAATACTCAAAATGAAATGCAGATGAGTCCTAGACGCCGTGAGACTCCGTGCGCCTATCGATAGCTGCTACCTTAGTGACCTGAGACAAACATGCTAAAGACGTCAGCAAATAATGCTAGTGGGTTCACAGGTTTTTAAGTAAAACGTTTCACGAACTTTTGAAAGACTATCATGATACTACCGACTGATGAAAACACTCGTTAAACGTTTGAACTCCATAACAAACCTCCCAAACGAACTATCGCCCACCGCGGTTAACGAACTACCATCCCATGGTCAACGAACTACTATATCATAGCTAACGAACTACCATCCCATGGTCAACGAACTACTATATCATAGCTAACGAACTACCGCATCGCGGCTAACGAACTACCGCATCGCGGGTAACGAACTGCCACAACATAGGCCATATAATACTGAACATAAAAGAATACTTTGAACCCAAATGAACACTCCCAAACATAATGAATACTCCCAAAACGTAGTGAATGCGTAAATACCCAAAAACATAGTTGTCACGCCTTTTATGAAAACACATTTGACACACGTTTAAAGAACATAGCATGTTTTCTCCCCCGAAAATGTAAAACCAGTAAAAGAGTGGGGCCGTGAAACTCACCTTAGCGTGCGTCCTCAGTAAAATAGAAATCCGATACGTGTATAATAGTCCCTACTAGTGGCGACCTATCAATGAGTTTACATAAGTGTGATGACTACTAACCCGAAGGCTAATCAGTCCCCAAGTTGTCCAGACCGTGACCGTGTATGTTGAAAACATGTTTAAACGTTAAACCGACCAAACGAGACAAAACCCGATATCCCATTGGTGACCTGACATCCCATGTGTTAGTCCCATACAAGATATCATGCAACATATGCAATTAAACACTTAGCATGCGCAAACATTCACCCTATCTAGCATAATGCCCAATTAACGCATAAACAAGTCCAAACACGTATAACTAAGTTATTGGACATGTCACGGGGTTCCTAACATGTTCTTAGGTGTCAAACCGTGTTCTGGGATGCTAAAATACATATATAACAGCAGTACACACGATTAGGAATCAAACATGCAATTAGGAAAAGTCAACTGGTGATTAGGAAGGTCAAAATGGCGATGAGAATTGTAATCACCAGACATACTGGCGATTAGGGTTCCCTAATCGCCCCTGCTGCACTGTGCCGTCTTTTTGCGTGTTTAACCCGCCAAATCAGATCCAAAACATGTGGAAACACCCAATATCAAACCTAAAACATTAATCCAACTATTTCAAGCAAAAAACCCCCCAATTTATCATCATCCTAGCCGTCATGAATGCAAGTGTTTTCCCAAAATAGAATAACTATCATGTAAACATCACATCATCATGCAAAACTTACCCTAAATAGCAAATATCCAGATTTCATCACATAATGACGTTGTCCGACAATATCCTACTATTCTAGCATCATCCTAGAGTAAACCCTAACCTCAAACAATCAGCAAAACACAACATATCATCATCAATCCTCCTTAATCATTCAAACGGGTCAAAACGCCTAATATCAATATTACACATCTATGAACCTTCAAACTCCTAGGTTAACATCATATCAACTCATTTAGATCAGAAACATGTTAATAATACAAGAATAACCATGTTTAAATGATAAAAATCCTATCTGGCATGAATACATCACATATAACAAGCATAGAGGTTTGGGTTTGTTTAGAAACTGATTTTAATGAGTTTTCAAAGACACAAATGTTTAGAAATTAGGTCTGGACCTTTAGGGATCAAAACAATATCATTACAAAGGTTTGGGATGAAGAACACACCTTGAAATTGTAAGATTATGAGATGTAAAGCTTGGAAATGTTATTTCTTGATTAAAACATGTTGCAGAGGTTGAATAAGGTGTAGGTGGCTTTGGGGTGTATTAGGGTTTCACAAATGATATTTTAAAACATAAGGGGGGTATTTATAGGCGTTTCTAGTCGTTTAG
This sequence comes from Ambrosia trifida, assembly GCA_028751855.1. Classification (NCBI taxonomy): domain Eukaryota; kingdom Viridiplantae; phylum Streptophyta; class Magnoliopsida; order Asterales; family Asteraceae; genus Ambrosia; species Ambrosia trifida. Next base: position 99,948,400 of record CM054122.1, on the reverse strand, counting down.
TACGCGTCAGGTGATTACAGTGTAGTATAGGCGATTAGAATGTGTAATCGCCTATACCTACTAGCGATTAGGCTCTAATCCCCTATACCTACTTCTCAATCGCCCATCCTATCGGCAATTACGCGTAATCACCTATAATGTCATGCAATTACGCGCAATCACCTATAATGTCATGCAATTACGCGTAATCACCTATAATGTCATGCAATTACGTGTAATCACTATTTTAACACATAATAACACGTATTCACATACCGACACGTCATATAATGATTGTAAGCACATAATGTATGATAACTAACACGTTCCCATCCGTTCACCAATTCCCGGGACTCGAGATTTACGTGTGTGCGTTAAACCCGGTGATTCTACAAATCACCCATCCGTGTTCACATAGTTATGTACCGACTCCCAATGATCCCGTGGATCATTGTAACGACTCCCGATGATTCCCGGAACCATCATAACGACTCAACTGACCTAGTTAAGTATGTTTGAAAACGTTTTTCGCTAAGGTAGACTTATGTGTTTTATAAAATGTTAACCTAAACGTGTCGGGTGTCACAAAAGTTGTATTAGTGCTTATAACCAATGAAGCTATATATATATATATATATATATATATATATATATATATATATATATATATATAATCGTTACATTATAAGTAAATTGAAATTTAATTTATTAAAATGCGTAATAATGGTAAATACATCTGAATACTTATTCCTCCGTCTTCAATATTTCTTTTAAACTTTTGTTCTTCTCTTGAACGTGCTGTCTGTAAGACCTTATGATTTTTTGTATTTCTTCGCTGCACTTTTCGTTATTCCTTTTGTTTTCTAAAAGAAAAGAAGAAACCGCCCAGCGCTCCCTTGATACGTTGGTATTAAGCACCTGATTAATCTTCAAGTTAGTCTTCCATATATGGTGCTCAAGGAGTCTTGTAACACCTTCCATTGTTTCCATAATATATTGCTCTTCATCTTCTTTAAACAACTCCAAATTTTGAACTTGAGTCATTTGTGACCATTTGCTATTGCTTGAAGACATGTTGATGAAATTATTTGTAACACTAATAAAGCTATGAAGATTTAGAATGTAAAGTTTAAATGCTCTGCAATTGGAAGAGGTGACAATGGGATTTTATAGTTAAACCAATGCATTAACTATAATGAATCTATTAAGTAAAATGCATTAATTATACTGAATCTACTAAATGCAATGCATTTTTATTAGTTTTGAATATGTTGATTTGGTTGCTTTCCCACATGTAACTTTTAGTAACCGTTCCCTCCAAAATTTAAAACCGTGTCTTAATTTGACTTTAATATAACCGTATAGGCCTTTCAGTTGTTACTTGATTTCAGTGGTTCATGTTTTCAGAAGTTTAGTCATCAAAAATGTTCCTTTCCTTATCAGTAATTCAATATCAGAGGTTTTTCATCAGAGGATTTTCATCAGGAGTTAAACCATCAGTAGTTAATCTTTTAGAGGTTGTAACTTCTTCTTTAGTAGTTTTATTATGGATTTGGCCCATTAATGTTTATAGGCCTCAATTTCTTTTTGGAATTCTTATGGGTATAGCCCAATAATGTTTATTAGGCCAGAATTACTTTAAGGATTTTATTTCTTATTAGGCTCAATTATTCGTAGTAGGCCCAACAATTTTTGTGCATACATACATATATATGATATATATATATACACACACACACACACACAAACAGATGTGCGTGTTGATCGAATTATGAAATAATACACGTAATTAAGAGTTATAAGAAACGATTGGCTTAGAGTTGTTCTTGGTCTTCATGTTTTAACGGTCCCAATTTGTTTTTTGTCTTTTTTTAGATTTTGGCCCAACAATGTGTATTAGGCCCGTATTAATTACTGCATTTTATTTTTTATTAGGCACAATAATTGTTATTAGCTATGAATTAGTTTGTGACTTTATTTTTATTAGTTGAATAATGTGTGATATAAATTTTCAACCCCGTGTGTTACACGGGCCGTTAGACTAGTAATATATATGCAGCACCGTTTTAGGAACCCACTGATATGTGTGGAATAATCGAGGGCCTGTTTGTGTAATAATAGATAAATAGTTGGCTAGTTAGAAGAATTGTAATAATTGATAGTTGAGGGACTGAACTTGTAAAATGACATTTATAGTTAGTTACCAATGGTAGTTAAATACCTATAACAACGAGTAATAATACATCGATCACTTAACTGTCTAATTGTGTGCTCTTTCTCTTCCTCCCAAAGCTTCCACCACTTCTGACCGATGACCACCATCTAACCACCACCCTACCACCATTAACCACCACCCTACATCACCTGAACATCCATCACGTATCACCCACATTCATTTCATCTAGAAGCGTGCATTCATTACTACTTAACAAATGACGAAGCTACAACTACTTTATCATATTAAAGTTGTTGGATTTATATGTACGGTTTCGATAACTTAACGCTACTGACTGAGCTGTGACCCGTAAGAGTTACACCTTGGGAAATAAACATTAAATCCACTTAATTTTGATTAACTGGTAATCACGAACAATAAACAAAATAAACGGGTTTTATTATTTATACTAATATAAATAATATCACGTTTATTGGTTACGGGTTTTTTTTTTATATGGCATCTTGGACTTAGTCTAGGTGTTTTGAGCTTGGAGCCTGGTGGGAAATTAGCACATTATTAAATAATGATAATTATCAATTTTATTATATATAATGTTCCTAATGATTATCTATTTGGTTTGAGATAATCTCAAAACAAATACATCAAAAATCTGCCGCAAGTTTCAAAAGTCAAAAACCACTATATTCATATATACATCTTTTTATATAGAATAATGATATATGATCTGCCGCATCTATATCTATACATCTAATATTTTAAAGCAATGTGGGACACTTGTCATTCCCACATTGCAACTTCAATTATCTCTCTACACCTCAATATGCCACATGTCACCTTGTGGTTTTTTATAAAAAAATCGTTTTTTTTAAATCAAAAATCCCAAAAATATATAAGGTAATAAAAAAACACGTGTGTTAACCTAATCACCAAATCAGACGAATTCCTCTTCATCAACCTCAAACCCTAAGCAGGCGATCTTGAGGCGATTCCACTACAACGATTGTTTTAATCTCTTCTTCTCCAAGGTTTAATCTCTACCATTCTATATTAATCAATCTTTCTTCAAGTGGTTCTTTTTTCTTTATTTTTTTTTTGTGTTTTTCCCTGATTTTTGTGTCGATTAAGGTCTGTTATATATCTATTTTGGCTGATTTAAATTATATATCTTGATTATTCTTTAGTTTGCGTGTATTATTGTTCAGCTTTTTTAATTGTTTTGATTTTTGATTGATGTTGGTTTTGTGTTTTAGGGTTCGATTGATGTTTTAGGGTTTGATTTATTTCAATTCTGTTTTACGGAATTGTGATAGTGAGTCGTTTATAGATTAATCATTGTTTCGGTTTATTATTGTTCAGCCTTATTAGGTTTCTATGTTTTGGGTTTTGATTTATGATGAGTATGTTTTAAGTTTTGATTTAGGGGTTTATGTTTCATGTTTTGATTTAGGGCTTTATGTTTTAGGTTTTGATTTAGGGTTCAATTGATGTTTTAAGATAGATACGAATGGATATATGTTTTAGGTTTCGATTTAGGGCTTTATGTTTTAGGTTTTGATTTTGGGTTCAATTGATGTTTTAACATAGATACGAATGGATATATGTTTTATGTTTCGATTTAGGGCTTTATGTTTTAGGTTTTGATTTAAAAAAAGTTAATGTTTTAAGATAAATACGAATGGATATATGTTTTAGGTTTCAATTTAGGGGTTGATGTTTTAGCTTTCGATTTGGGTTCAATTGATATTTTAAGATACCTACATATGGATTGATTTGGGGTTGTATTCTACTAATAACAGTTAAGATATAAAGATTATAGCTAAAACAGTGTCACAATATTGAATATGTTTGAAAAATCTGGTATTTATTTGTTTATGTTTTAGGTATCAATTTATGGTTCAATTGATGTTTAAAGAAAGGTACGAATTTATTGTTCTGATTTAGGTTTCTATTGGGGTTTATGTTTTATTTATCGATTTATATGTACAGATTTTCTGATACAAAGATTTGATTGAGTTTGTAAGTATTTTTGTATTTTAAACATTAATTATTATGTATTATTTACTATTTTTTGTGGATTGGTACAGGTGCATACACATCCGTGTTACAATGGTTTACGGATTTTGGGTTAAGTCAGAAAATAACGGTCGTATTTGTTTGGTAAGATATGAATCATGGTTTTAATGTATATACTACACTCATTTTATAATATCCTTATAATTTTAATGTTTGTATTCAGGGGTTACCAAGTGACTATGATGGTTGGATCGATAAGTATGGTTATCCTTCTGGGAATACCAAGATCCGAACATTAGATGATAAAGTCTATGACATTAAAGTTCTAAACATTGCAGGCAAATGGTTCTTTTACAATGGTTGGAGAACTATGATTACTGAATTAAAGTACCCTTCTGGGTGTAACTTTATATTTCAGTATGATGAAAATCTCAAGTCTTTCAGTATGATTACATTCCATCAAGATGCTATGTGTGCACCTGGTACCTTCTTCTACTGCAGATTGGGTGATCCACTTACAACTGATAAACGGTTGGTATTTTTTTTATAACATAAATCTAAATAAAAAATTATAAAAAAATGTTTATACACAAACTGATTGTATTGTGTTAATATTGTTTGTCTTTTTTCCAGCATATCAGTTGTTTCGTTCTTCATGGATTATTCAACCGAACAGTTCCAATGGATCCAATTGACGTAATTGCTCTGTCAATTGCACACTTTCAGATACAGCTAGCAGTTGATGGTGGTACTATTTATGTGACTGAAGGATGGCCAATTATTAAGGAAGCTTTTTCAATTATTGCTGATCATCTAATTGTGTTTGAGATCATTAATGAGGTATCATCTGATTTTATTTATTGATTTTGAAATGTTTATATAATTTTTGTTATTGTTTGCTTTTTATAATTTTTTATACTTTAATAACAATACTTTCTATTAATTGATTCAGAGCACCTACAATATGACGCTTTTTTTGAAAAATAAGCTTACTCTTCCTCCCGGTTATGTTTCGAAAGCTGAATTTAATGATGAGGATGATGATGACAGTGAAGAGACTGGTGATGATTATTATAATTGTCACACCCTCAAAATCCACTTGCGGAATTTTACCGCGAGGCGCATGACAAACCAGGATCCAAACCAACGATCACAATAAACAAGTCTAAATGAATTAAAATGCAATTTCAAACATAGTTTAAAATCCCGTTTACAGCGGAAGCTTATTCAAAACATTATCCAAAATAATAAACCAATGTTCAATGTTGTAAGACCATGCAACCCTAACATAGACGCCGTGCAGACGCGTGCGCCCTAGTTCCATTGTGCTACCTTAGCGACCTGAGAAAACATGTAAAAGTTTACGTCAGCACAAAAATGCTGGTGAGTTTACAGGTTTTGTATCCAAGCACCAAGTCCACCTGTCCATACTATAACAAATAGAAAACCAGTATACGCTAGCTAGGCGTACGTTTTGTTACTACCACGATTGGAAAACCATTACTAACTCGAATACCAAAAGTATGCCCGATGTATGTTCCTGTTGTTCCTGTTGTTCCTGTTTGAGACAATATGCACCCGCCGACCCTCCAAGTCGACGAGCGGGGTTGGTCACTCCCAATAGCGCTATTCACATTTCCCCGTTGTGCAAACCCGCACATTCATGGTTCCCCCCGGGACTTTCCAAAGATCGTGTAGTACCCAATAGAAACCCATAGTATGACAGTAGTTCCCAAATATAGTTTTAACACATGTTTTCTCCCCCGAAAGTATAAAACCAGTTTAAAAGAGGGGCCGTAAACTCACCTTAAGTTCCGTTACTCCTTAACCCGAGTAAACTCAGCTGCTATGCTAGTCCCGTAAAGTGGCGACCTAACATACGACAGTTACAAGTACTTAGACTAATAACCCGCAGGTTAATTAGTCCCTAGATGTCCAGACCATAACCGAGTTCGTTTGAAAACACCGTGACTGTTTAACCGACCCAAAGTACAAGACTCGACATCCCATTGGTGACCCGAGACTCCCCGTGTTATGTTTACGCTCCAAAACGTACAATAACGCAATTACACTTAACACACGTTAACGTACAACAAGTTATAGCACATAGTTCACGTATCACCGAAATACATCCAAATATATGTTACCAAGTTATTAGACATGTTACGGGGTTCCTAGTATGTTACTACATGTCAAATCGGGTCTCGGAATGCTAATTTACACTTACAGCAGCAGTACACGCGATTAGGGAGGCTAATCGCGTGAATGACCACACGACTAGGGCTAATCGCCCCTAATGTTAAGCGAGTAGGGCTACTCGCCCTTGATGCCACGCGATCAGGGTTACTCGCCCTTTATGTCACGCGAGTGGGCTAATCGCCCCTTATGTCACGCGAGTGGGGGCTACTCGCCCCTAATACAGGCGATTAGCAAGGCTACTCGCCTGTAACCTTGTTGTTCCGGTTTTTCGCGCGTTTAACGCTCCAAATCAGATCCAGAGCGTGTGTAACTACCCAATATCATCCCAAACACTATCCTAAACATGTTTAACCCAAAACCCTTCGTTCAACCTCGTAAAATCAGTCATGCATGCAACCAAAGCAATCCAAACACTATTCATATAGCATGTAACATTCAATTAACGCATGTAATCATAACCCTATTATCCAATTACTGAGATTTCTATCATCATACTAACAATATTAATTCTGACCTAGCATGATAACACATCAAAACATCATCAAGATTCATAAAAATCCTATCTTTCTAATCATACATACCCATAACGCATGTTTATTAGTTATAATCCGATTAACAACCCTTATTGACGATTTTCAGAAAGCTTTTTCGTTTATGAACAGGTCTGGACCATTAGGGATTGATTAAAAACGTTTACAAAGTGTTATGGATGAGAATCAAACCTTGGAATTGTAAAAGAATGATGGTTAGACCTTGAAACCTTGTGTTTTTGATCAAAATCGCCTTCCAGAGGTTGTTTAAGTGTTTGGGGCGGTTATGGGACGACTAGGGTTGATATTAGGGAGTTTAGGAGGTTAAGTATTGTATTTATAGGCGTTTCTAGTCGTTCCAGCACGTTACATGCGATTGTGCAGCAGTTCATGCGATTAGGGCTGCTAATCGCATGAATGAGCATGCGATTGGGCCTACTCGCCCCTAACATCACACGAGTAGGGGCCTAATCGCCCCTATGTCCCTCTACTCGCCTCCCCTATGGGCGATTAGGCTTCCTAATCGCCTGTAGGGGTTCCTTTTGTGTGTTTTGCGCGTTAAACCCCGTTTTAACATATGTTACCCCACATTAATGTACCGACAAGTCACATAATGATTGTAAACACATAACACAAGTAAATACACATATTTACACTCGTTCACCAATTCCCGGGACTCGAGACTCGTATGTTCCGTATGCCCTGACGATCCCACCGATCGTCACCGTTTGTACACTTGGTTAAGGACCGACATCTAACGAACCTCTAGACCAATATCCAATGATCTTCTAGACTAACCAGTAGTTCCCGAACCATAACCCGACTTAACTAACCCAGTTAAGTACAATATACGTGTGACTCGCTAAGGTAGACTTTCATCTAGACAACGTTGTTAACCAGAATTTGCCGGGTGTCACATCATCCCCACGTTAAAAGAATTTTTCGTCCCGAAAATTGTACAAGTACCAAAAAGAACAAGAGAAATAATGAAGGAAACAAACAAAAAGATAGAACCCAAAAGAGAGATTTACCCGAGTTGTCACAATAATGAGGAAGATGTCGTTGTCCTTTCTGATGATGACAGTGAAGAGGGTCCAATGGTGGAAGATGATGAGTCCGATGATGTCGAGGATGTAGGTGTACCGGTGGTTTTCAAAGTTGATAGACACTTTGTAAGTAAAATTATTTCCTCAATTAGATATATAAGTTATGTGGATAGTAGTCGCTAATTTGAATGAATGTCTTTATACTTTAGTGTATTTGTATCAGTTGCGTGAACTGATATAGACTTTTATGGTACATAACTTATGTGCATAGCCTTCCCTATCAACTGTTAACAGTAGTGGCTGTTGACAGTATTAATGTCAACAGCTGCTTATCTAGGTAACATACTATGTTAGACAATATACCAAACGTTGTTAGACATCAATTAAAATTACATATCCCATGAGTTGTAAATTACAATTACTAGCTTGTAAGTGATAACGTTCCATTCTTTATTTTTTGTGGTAGCGTATGAACAAAAATTGGGCAAAGAAAAACCAGTTGAACGGGAGGAGGGCTTTACTTGGGGAGTGTCGGTTGGGATTGAAGATGAGTCAAGATATCCCCGTTACTACATAAGAGGTATGTCAGCTTTTATAGCTGATAAGGAACTCCAGGCTGGTGATGAAATTCATTTCCTGGTTTTCCAGAATCAAGGTGTGTTCAAGCTTTCTAATGTTGTTAAGGGTAATGGTAATTAGTGGGGTTATTGGTGGTTGTTTTTTGGTATACTGATAATATTTTTGGTGGGTATGTTTTGAACATAATTGATGGTTGGTGATGGTAATTAGTTGCTTTAGTTGTTGACATGGTTTAGGTTTGATAAAAACTTTAGGTGGGTAACTTTTGGACATGTTTAATCCTTTGTAATCACAAAGTTTTGCACGTTTACTACTGATGTAGTCATTCGTGAATTTTAGGTTGTTTTGTGTTTATAATTACTATTATTATCGGTTATCTTTATTAGAAAAAAAATACTATATTTTGCATTTTATGTTAAAACTTACTTATATGTTTGAATGTTATTTGTTTGTTTATGTCTATTTTTTGTAAATTGAAAATTTAATACTATGAATTAAAGAATGAATGTTTGACTTTTTTTAAATAATAAAGTCTTGAATTTAATCAATTTTTGGTAAATTGAAACACACTAATATTAAACTGTTTTCATTTAAATACAGTAACCATATTTGTTTTTTTTTATTTTAGGCAACCTTTGACTTTTTATTAAATTTGGTTGATTTTTAAAGTTTGAATTTGAAACCGTTTTTGGTAAATTGAAACACAATAAGATTAAAGGTTTTTTATTTAAAAAATTCAAAACATATTCGTTTTTTTAGGTTTGGCAACCTTTGACTTTTTATTAAATTTGGTTGATTTTAAAGGTTTGGATTTGACTCAAATTTTGGTAAATTGAAACACAATAAGATTAAACGGTTTTCATTTAAAAAATTCAAAACATATTCCTTTTTTTTTGGCAACCTTCTTGACTTCTTATTAAATGTAAATGTTGTAGATTGTTTTTCGTTTAAAACAAAATTCCGTTATTAGTAAAAATAAAACAAATTTAACTATTATATTAAAGGTTAATTAGGTATACTTAAACAATTCGTTTTATACCCAAGCATCCAATTTTTAAAAACAAACACTTAACAATTCTTTCAACTAAATTTAACAAACATGAAAAGTAAATTTGGTAGATTTAAGTTTTAAAAAGAAACAATTAAACAATGCTTTGGTAAATTTAAAACCTTTAAATTTTCTAATAAAACATTCAAAAACTTTTTTAAACATCAATTTGTTATATTTTTATTCATAACTGTAACATTGTTTCAATTTTTTTTATACTATTAAGAATGGTTGACTTCATTAACAAATTCCATTTTTTGTTACGGTTTTACTTTTTAAAAACTTTACATATAAACAAACAATAAAATAATTTTTCCACCGTTAACAACTGTCAATAGATTTAGACTAACAATCAAATTAAGACCGCTAAAAGTAATTGTTTTACACGCATTTGAAATCTTTATGTTTTATAAACAAACAATAAACTTAATTTTTGGTATATATTAAAATCGTATATATTAAAAAAATAGATTATACTAATTATATAAATATGTTAATTAAATTTTATATATGTTTATGTTTATCTTAGGTATTTATAAATCTTTATATTTGATAGCTTTAGATTTTAAAGTGGTATGTATGTTAAATAAAAAAATCATTTTTTTAATTATAGCAACATCTAAATCTAAATTAATTCTGATTTTCATTTTATAATTTCCTTTTTAATATTATTAATTGCTTAACATAAATAAATCTGGCAATTTAGATTATAAATACAGATTTTGTAAGTGGAGTATAGTATAACTATTTCCTTCAACTCTATCAGGTATGTCTATCAAATTTTACATAATCATTCAGTTATTTTTTTATGCATGTAATGTTTTAGTACTTACATTCTATTAACTTACAGCTTTATGGATCCGAACAACATTACGTTTTTGAATGGCATCAATTGGAGGATGTCTCAATATACAATCAAAGTTAAGGTGCTTAGGATTTGGAAGCAACCAAACCGCAAGAATCTTGCAGAAACTCTTTGTCTAGATATGGTTCTGATGGATGAACAGGTTAGTGCTTAACGTATTGATTTTTTCATTTATGTTGTTAACATATTATTGTTGTAACACCCCAACCGATGGCGGAAACATTGAGGTATCACGTAAGAATGAGTATACAGTAGCACATGGTAATCAAATTTTAATTGAAATTTATTTAAAGTGCAGATATCCAAAAATGAAAATACATAATGAGTTTTAAGTGGAAATCTAATACATCACAAAAACCAAACAAGCATAGACTTCAGTTTGTCTTCTCATGTTAATACTCTAGTCTTCATGCATCATTATTTCCTGTTGAGTTGTAAAAATGGGGGGGTCAACTAGAAGTTGGTGAGAATACATAAGCCATGTCAAGCAAATAGTTTAAGTATAAAAGTTTAGCAATTCATATGTCTATCGTAAGTTTAAGTCTACATGAATAAACATGGAATGTTGAATCGACATAATCAAATCTCCGACTAGTTTAGGTCCATCCCGTCATCCACGGTTCACCTTAATAATATGTTTGAACGATAACAATCACCCGCGCTCCCCATAAAAGATGGTCAACGAATCTAGGTGGGATTGTCAATCCAATAGATCTATTATTGAGTATCGCCGGCTTGGCCATAGCTAATGATTATGTAATGTTGAAACTTGTTGAAACTGTTGTTGTTGTCTAAATCATGAGGCATTAAAGTTTACAACTAGACATGTATGTAGAATTGCTTATGTATAATGTTGCAAGTATAAAGAATTGCATAAACATGGTTACGTAAACTCACCTTAGCAAAGTATTAAGTCTCGAGAAAAGTATAAGTGTAGCCCCAAAGATTGCCAAGTATTACCCTATGTATAAGGTAACAAATAAGTCTAAGTCTATCTAGTCTACAAGTATTTTCTAGGGTTTCGAATTGGGATAAACATTTGTTGGATTAATAAATAAAATGTTTAATAAATAAGAGCAATTTGATAATTAAATAAATAAAAGTCTTTTTGTAAATTTTAAATTAAGGATGGTCACAATATAAGGTTTTTAAATATGAAAATTTTTTTATAAAATTATTTTCTTAAAAATAGAATATTAAATCTATTTATTACAAATTGTCAAAATATAACTTTAATATTTAAAAATATTAAATTTGCAGAATTATTAATTTAAAAATTGTATTTCTGTTCCAAATAATCAGAAATAATTTATATAAAATTTTGGTGCAAAAATATTGAAAAATGAATTTATTATGATTTATTTATGATTAAAACTAACAAAAATTGATTAAAATATTAAAGAATTGATTTTTCAGAAATAAAAATCATTTCAGAAAAGTTTAATGTTATATAGACTCAGAATAATTTTGTGGAAATTTATATAATTGTTTTGATATTTTTATAGAATTTTATAAATAAAATAGAATAAACTTGAATTATTTATTATATATATTAAATAAATAATTTTTGGAAAACTAAAAATTGTATGTTAAACTTTACTACTAGAATAACATAAAATAATTTTTGTAGAATTTATAAAGTTGTTTTAGTATTTTAAAACTAATTTTAAAATACAAGTAATTATATATAAAGCTTGAATGTTAAAAAAAATACTTTGATAATGCTGGCAATCGAACCCGCGTGGACCGGCTCAAAAGCACCAGACACAACCACTTGATCTAGATCAGTGGTTGTGTTGGGTTTGTGTTTGTTTAAATTATATAACCTTGTTCTGAAACGTGTTCTTCCCCAAATCAACCCAATCGTGCCCTAGATTTACAATCACACGATTTACACAACAATAACCCAATTAATCATGGGGTTATTTTTGTGTGTATGCCGATGGATAAAACCCACAAAGAAAAGAATACTTACAAACACGAATCGTGTTTTAGATGTCCGGTCAACTGAATTAGTCAAACACGAACACAATGCTTCGAATGACGAATTAAAACAGAAATTGGAGATTGAGAGAGAGATTTCGGTGAGTTGGGAAGGATTTGGGAGGTCCAATTTATAGGGAGAGGGTTTGGATCGCTGAATTGGTAAGTTGATCCGTCATGAATGTATTAACGTATATAAAGGACGCGTAATAGATAGATAATCATGCAATCATACTATATCGAGATCACAGACGCGTCCAAATGGTTAATTATGGTAGATTGATGTTTCAGTTGACTTTTCTAAGTTAACTGTCATCATGCTGATTCACTATATATTTAAAACAGATAGGAAATATAACACAAGTGTCGTGTAGCCCAGGTGGTTGAGCTGTTTGATGTTGTTGACCCGGCTGAGGGATCGGGTTCGAATCCCGGCCCCAGCCTAATATTTTTTGATAATTATTTCTAGTATATATATATATATATATATTATATATGTATAACATAGTATTAAGGGTCCAAATGTGTCACAAATAATTTTTAAAAGACGAAATAATAATGAAACTTGACGTCTTATTCAAATAATCGTAACGTACAAGTATTAAATGCGAAATGTTACAATTGTTAATAATAATTCTGATTAACTTTATTTTGTTTCGTTTTAATTTTTAAACAGGGCTCCAAAATGCAAGCTATTGTGTGGAGTAGATACATGAAAAAACATGAAAAAATTTTACGTGAAAATCAAGCTACTAAACATTTTGATAAAAACGATATTCTTTCGTTTACTTTTGAAACAAGCACTACGAAATGTAACAGGTTTTAAGGAAGTCAGTATGGTTTTAATTTTTCTTCTTTTGAGTCAATTAAGAGTGGCAACCTTCCTCAGGAACAACGAATTGGTTTGTTTAATCACACTTAATATTTTTTGTATTACTCTTTAAATTTTTTAATAATGTATTTGTATAAATTAATAATTTTTTTTTTAGATTTCAGTGGCTATGTTGATGAATGGACTCCACCAGAACCGACCGAAACAAAAGCCGGTTTGAAAAACAAGATGACCCTTATGTTGATTGATTTAGAGTATGCGTTTCATCTTTACAAATCATCTTTTATTATTTGATAATGATTTCGGCTTTTTTTTATCTTATATTATACGATCAATAAATTGTTATATTTAAGATAGCTTCATTTTAACCAACATTATGTTTATATGCAGAGGGATTGTTAGGATCTGAGTTTGATTGTTTTGATTATGTTTATCTAAGAATGATAAGAGTGATATGAATATAGATGGAAAGTGCAGCGGAATGATAAACTATTAATCAAAACATGAGAGTAATTGTTTTCTGATCGAATGCTTTCATTTATCTAAAAGATTACAATCATACAAGTACTCCCCCTCAGCCTGATCACACAGTGATTGTTTGTCTGAGAGAATGTTTGTGTGTGTGATACAATAGAACAGTACAAGCACTGTTCTATTTATAGACAAACCTAAACCACTAATGACCTAGGCTGACATCACCTTAAGACAGTGACCTCTAACAGAATAACAAACATAAAACATCTGCCTATTACAAACTACTGTTACATTGAAAACACTGAAGGTAAACTACTGTTGTAGGAAAACTCTGATGGTCTTGTATCCTCTGCTAGAGCCTAAGTGCTGTTGGCTCCAGCAGTGCTTTAGTCTTCAGTACTTGGATCAGCAGTTGTTCTTCATCAGTGTTTATTCAGCAGTCCTTCGTATCAGCAGTTGTCATAGCAGTTGTTTGGATGGAACAGTTGTTAGAGTCGGTAGTCTTTTGGGAGAAGTATGTTGTAAGGACTGTTTATTGTGTGGATCAACTGTTAGCATGTTTTGGCTTTTCAATCATCTGTTCTTCTCTAGGTCAGCAGACCCAACAATCTCCCCCTAGAACAGATGATGCCAAAACTCAGCTTTATTTACTGATCTTTATTCCTCATCAGACTTTCTCTGATTTGACCTTTGAATTGTAGTTCAAAGTTCAGAGCAAATAAGTCTTCTTCATCTCTTTCAAGCTCTAGATTTAGCAATGTTTGAAGATCACTTCCACATAGGCTGTATGCATCATCCATGCTAATTTTCTAAACTCTTACATCTGACCTGAGCAGAGTCAATTCATGGTTGTCTTTGTTGACTTTCCATTTTAGAATTTTTGAGTCAGTGAATTTGCTGAGATGAACTTTTATTCTGGATGAGTTAGGTGATGGAGGTCTTCCAATGAGTTCCCTGAGTTTCTCTGTTGTGGGATCAGAGAAGAAATGTATCTGATTGAAGAGTCCTTCTTTGATAAATGTATGAGCAAACTTCTTCTGATCTTCTTCTGACATTTCTTTCTTTTTCTTGAACTGTCTTCTTGCAGCAGCTGATAGATCAGAAGTTTCAAGTAAGCTGTCTAAGGTAAAAGTCTGCTGGGGTCTCTTCATCAGTGGCTCATCAGGATAGACAGGTTTCCTAGGTAGGCTGGGATCCTTCTTTCTGTTTTCTTCAAGACTCTTGTATGTCTCAACCAGCCTCAGCTCAGACCATTTAGCAACAGACCTAATCTCCCCATAATTTGCAGCTACTATCTCTTGTTTCATTCTTTTAAACTTTAAGGCTCTGACTGGGTCTCTGCCTTTGCCAAAATTAGGAGCAGAGACTTTAGCTTTGGGGTCTTTGGTCAACTCTTCTATTCTGAGAAGTTCTTCTCTTAGTGCATGAGTGGTCCAGCCAGCAAACTGCTTTTTGGTTGCTTTATATGGCTTGGTTGCCAAGATCTGTTCCAGAAGAGAATCCCTAACCTCCTTTTCCAAGTCAACACTAAGAGGCATGGAAGACATGGAGTTGCTCAGGGTCTTAGCAAAGTCCTCAATCCTTCTGAGTTTGCTAAGCTCTGCTGAATAGATGCCCTGAGCAGTCCTGTCATCCTTCCCTTTGCATCTCTCCTTAATGATGGCATCTACCTGTTCACCCTTGTATTTAAGATATGTATCAATGTTTAGGGGAACAGGGAAATTTAGGAGAGAAGGGAAAGATCTGTCAGATGGTTGTTCAGTATTGTAGAAGGATTGTAATTCCCCCTTGAGTAGATCAAGTTCAAGGGGATACTGAACAACCAATGGTGTAATGGTTGGTGGTGGTCTATGGGAACTGAATCTGGATGTGTGTGGTGAGAATGATGAGAGTGGAATAGTTGTAATAGGGGTGGATTGTGCAGTTGAGGTGGTATTTAGTGATGTGTGTATGTTTTCATCCTGTACAACAAAGGTTGATTTTCTCTTCCTTGTGTACAAGATTTTAGGGGATGGTGATGTGGAAGCAGTGGTTGGACTAACATCTGTTGACCTTTTAGTAGGACTAGCAGATGTTTGGGATTTGGTTGGTGATGTAGGTTTGGGTGTAGGTTTGGTGGTTGTATGTTCAGATGTGTTTGTAGGTTTAGGTGCAGTGGTTTGGGGAGCAGTGTTTTGGGTGGTTTCAGTGTATTGGGTGGCAGTGGTTGTAGCAGCAGTGGTTTTGTCAACAGAGGTTTTTAGCTTAGATGGTGGTTTTCTGACATGTCTAGCAGGCATTTTCATCCTTTTTGAGGATCCCACATCTTCAACCTCCTGCTGTTGTTCCTTCTTGAGGTTCACCAACAACTCTGCTTTAGTTTCCAAGGTGTCAGCCCTTTTTTGTTTGGCCTGAGCAGCCTTTTCAGCTTCTTTGTTTGCAGAGTTGTCTACTGCTTTGCTTCTATCAGTGGTTTGTTGTGGTGCTGATGGTGTTTCTTGTTGTTGTTGTTGTGGTGCTGTTTGACTAGCCTCTGGTTTGTTGGCAGACTTGGCTTTACCCTTTTTAGAAGGTGGACAACCAAAGGGATCTAGCTTTGGTAGCCTATCTCTGCCACTCTCCCCCTTTTTGGCATCATCAGCCGTGAAGGCATCATCATCTTCATCCCTGAGAATGGTGGTAGGGGCAGAGCTAGTGGTCTTCAGCAGGTGATCTTTAATGGCTTGAATGTCTGCATGTGTATCTTTGTACCTTGCATCCACCATGTTTCTGATTTCAGCCATATGTGTTTCATGGTTCTGATCAGCTAGTTTTCTGTGAGCTATGATGATGGGGGAAACGGATTTCCATAGCTCACTAGCTGTATCAGCTGTTGATGGTTGACTTTTGGAAAGATCTGCTATGGAACCCAGTATAAGCTTGACATCAGATTTGATGTCAGCTACAGAGGTTTCAATTGCTTGAACTCTGTCCGTCAATTCTTGGTATTTTAACCCATCTCCTAAGTTAATAGGATCATCTGAGTCCCTACCAGTGGTAGTTTTACCTAATTCAGTCCTAAGAGGTGAATCAGATGCCCCTTTTTCTTGGTACTGGGGACTTCCAACTAATTTTGGGGACACTATAGTGGCCTCATCAGTTGTTGCCTTCAAGGGAGTCTTAGCTATGTAACCACTGTCCTGGTGTGAGACAATGGTCTCTACATCAGTAGTGGTTGCTCCACATGAAAACTCACCTAGAGTTGCATTGAACTCAGGTGGTGTAACCTCCTCTACTGTTTGTGGGATGGCAGATTGAATGTTCTCAGGACCAGTTACTTGTGGGGGTATGCTCTCAGTGATAGGTGGAAGAGAGGAACTGGGATTTTCCTGAGATTTCTCAATTGCCTCAAACAGAGGTTGAAAGGTTTGTGGAACATGTGATGGTGATGGTGGAGGAGTTAGAAGAGAATTAGCCCTGGGAGAGGGGCTTGTGAACATTTGGCCAAGTGACTCAAATGTATCATGATGTGTTTCCCCTTGGCTTACAAGATGATCCTTTTGTGAGGATTCATGAGGAGTTTGGTCAGGTTGAGGTATGTCCAACTGTTGTGAGGAAGTAACAACAGTGGTTTCTGGTTGCTTTGGTGGTGCAACAGAGTTATCTTCTGGCACCTCATCATCCAGAAGTCTCATTTGTGGTTGAGTGGTGGTTTTTGTGGATGGACGTTTCCTTTTGGAAGTGGCTGGTGTGGGTTTCACAGCACTGGATGTAGTGCCATGATCACCAGGAGCAGTGGGCTCAACAACAGAGGTTTTGACAACAGTTGTTGTCTTTGTCCTCTTTGTTTGTGTTTTCGAAACTTTGGACACTTTTGACACTTTTTCTTGGGTGCTTCCACCCAGCATTCTAGTGAAAGTTTCATCAGTTAAGCTTTTCATTTGCATTGCCTCACCCTTTTTGAAAACTTTTTCTGGTAAGGCCTTTTGTAGGATTACACTAAGAATTCTTGGGTAAACTAGAAAATCATTGTTTGACCCAGACTTAATTGCTTTCACATTTGACACTAGGTCCATAAACAATCCCTGGGAAAGATTGAAGTCGGAGTTTGAAAACATGGCATAACCCAGATATTGCATCCTTAATGGGATTTCATTGAAGGATGTGGACTTAGCGGAGACACATAGAAGAAGGGTATGGAAGAAAAATTTCATGACTGGTGGCAAAAACTTTTTGAACAGTGTTGACCCAGTCATCTGACCATCATACCCTCGTTCTTGAAACTCAGTGTGAAGCTCTGTTTTTGTGAAGGAGTCCTTACCTTCCAGGTCATTTAGTGAGAAGGTTGTGGATATGAGTTCAGGGGTAATGACGACACTTGTTTCTCCAATTTTGGAAATAATGGAAGTAGGCTTTTTGTTTTGTAATAAGAACTCAGCATTCAACCAGAACTCTTGGAGAGTATCAATGTAGATGGGAGCGTCAGCGGTTAAGATGGGTAGATATTTGGAATTTAGAAGAATGTCAATGGTGGAATGGAATGATGTGTTATCATCTGTTTTAACCAGATATGGGAGACAATTGTGGGTGGCTTTGGCTTGAAGATCCATTTTGATGGATTCCGAAGGTGAGAATGAATGGAATCTGATTGAGGGTTTGAGAATGGAGAAGGCGGTTTCAGTATTTTGAATACAATGAGACAGTGTAACAACTGTTGTGGTAAAACAGGGTTTTTATAGGCTCAGGGGAAACCGCTGATGTGGCCAAAACTCTGCTTGTAAGAGCAGACGTGGCAAACATCTGATGGATAAAGCATCTGGTGGGGAACAGCTGTTTTTGGCAAACAGCTGATGCAAACAACTGATGCAAACAGCAGTTTTATTATTATTTTTTTTATCATTATTGTAAATACATATATATATATATATATTATAGATATGAATAATAAAACAGTTGTTTTATCTGATCAGAGGTTTGAAACAAATTTTTCAACCAACAGTGGATATGAATGAAACAGTGGTTGTTTTATCTGATCAGATGTTTGAAACAGATTTTTCAACCTAAAAGCTATTTTTAAGGAGAAATTTTGATTTTCTGAAACATTTTAATGCCAAAAAAAAAACATTTTTGTTTGTTTAATCCATGTTTAACATACCCATTCTAGAAATTAGATTTGTAAAGGTTGATGTGTCTAAAGCTTTTGTCAATACATCTGCCAACTGATCCTCTGTTGGAACATGGTGCAGAGAAATCAAACCTTTTTCATAGCTATCTCTGACAAAATGGTGTCTGATGTCAATGTGTTTGGTAGTGGAATGAGAGACTGGATTCTTGATGATATTTTCAGCAGCTTGACTATCCAACATAAGTGGAGTCTGTAGTGCAGTTATCCCAAAATCCAGTAATTGATTTTGAAGCCACATGAGTTGGGTTGTACAGCTTGTAGCAGCAATGTATTCAGCTTCAGCAGTTGAGGTTGAAACAGCTGCCTGCTTTTTGCTTTGCCAGGAGACTAAGGCATTCCCTAGAAATTGGCACCCTCCTGATGTGGACTTTCTTGTGGTGTGACAGCCAGCAAAATCAGTATCTGAATAACCTGAAAGCTCAATGTTTCCATTAGCAAGATACCAGATACCAAGTGTGGGAGCACCTTTGAGGTATCTGAATATCCTTTTCACAGCAATAAGGTTTGACTTTCTGGGTGAAGCCTGGGATCTTGCACAGACACAGGTAGCAAACATAATGTCTGGCCTTGATGCAGTTAAGTACAGTAAAGTCCCAATCATGCATCTATAATGTGTTTGATCAACCAGTTCATCCTTGTCATCTATAGTGAGTAGCTTGACTGTACTCATGGGTGTACTACATGGCTTACAATCATTCATCTCAAATCTGGTTAATAAATTCTTTACATATTTGTTTTGGGGATGAATGTGCCATTTTGCAGTTGTTTCACTTAAAGACCAAGGAAACACTAAAGTTCACCCATGGCACTCATCTCAAACTCTACTGTCATGAGTTTTCTGAACTCTTCACACATTTGGTTACATGTGGATCTAAAAATGATGTCATCCACATATATTTGAACAATCATTAAATTTTTCCCTTTCCATTTTAGAAATAAAGTTTTGTCAATTTTACCTCTTGTGAAGCCAATGGATAAGAGAAATGTGGAAAGAGTTTCATACCAGGCCCTTGGTGCTTGTTTGAGTCCATACAGAGCTTTGTTGAGCTTGTAGACATAGTCAGGATGGAATGTGTCTTCAAAACCAGGTGGTTGACATACATAGACGTCCTCCTGAATTTTGCCATAAAGGAAAGCACATTTGATGTCCATCTGATACACCTTTATGTTGTGGTTGACAGCAAAGGCTAAGAATAGTCTGATGGATTCTAGTCTTGCTACAGGAGCAAAAGTTTCATCATAATCTATTCCTTCTTCTTGTCTGAAGCCTTGAACCACAAGCCTGGCTTTATTCTTGACAACAATACCCCTTTCATCAGTTTTGTTTTTGAAGACCCACTTTGTTCCTATAGGACAAAAGTCCTTAGGTAATGGTACAAGCTCCCATACTTGTTGTCTTTTAAACTGAAGGAGTTCTTCTTGCATAGCTTCTACCCAACTGTTGTCTTTCAGTGCCTCTTGGTACTTGACAGGTTGTGTGAGAGATAGGAAACCTGCAAAAAGACAGATATTGGAGGATTGGCTTCTTGTGAGCACACCCTCTCTGATGTTGCCAATGATCTGGTCTGGTGGATGAGCTCTTAAGTAGATAAGATCTCCCTGATATGGTATGATGGCATTTTGAGGTGAAGGACAGAGGTTTGGTGACTCTGTTGATGTAACATCTGTTTGCACTTCTGTAGTGCCATCAGATGTTTGGAATGGAAGTGGGGGAATGGGTCCAAGTGGTGTAAAACTGGACTGACTTTTGTCAACAGATGATTGTTCAGTGGTTGTGAGAGGTGAAACAGTGGTTTGAGGGTAAGACTGGCCAACAGTGGTTGACTCAGCTGCGGCAGAGTTTTGACAATTGTTTTGAACAGCTGCTCCCTCTGAAGCAGAATAGATTTTGTAGTGACTGGGGATCACAACATCTGTTATGTAGTCTTGTTGTGGAGACTGTGAAATACCTGCATTGTTAGTTTTAACAGTGATATCTTCAAATTTGAATTTATCTAAATCAAATAGTTCAGCAAGATTTGTTGGGATTTTTAGAGATGAAAGTTCATTGAACTTTTCATTCACAGTTTCTTCTATTGTCTTGGTCTTTGTGTTAAACACTTTTTAAGCCTTGGCAGTAGAAGAATATCCCAGAAAATAACCACAATCTACTTTGGCTGCAAATTTTGAAATGGAATCTTTGAGATTTAAAATGAAACATGGGCAGCCAAAGATTTTGAAAAATGAAATTAATGGTTTGATTTTGAACAAAATTTCATAAGCAGTTTTTTGATGTCTAGGGTTGATCAAAACTCTGTTTTGAACATAGCAAGCAGTGTTTACAGCTTCTGCTCAGAAGGACAATGGCAAACCAGAATCTACTAGCATGGTTCTTGCAGCTTCTATAAGAGTTCTATTTTTCCTTTCAACCACCCCATTTTGTTCTGGTGTTCTTGGGATGCTGTACTGCCTCACAATCCCTTTTGACACACAGAAATCATCCAACTCCTTATTTTTAAACTCTGTTCCATTGTCACTCCTGAAGACTTTTACTGGCAAGTCATATTGTTTTTCAACTTTGGTGACAAAGTCCTTCAATATACCTGCAGTCTCATCCTTAGAATGTAAAAAGTAAGTCCATGTAAACCTAGAAAAATCATCAACTATGACAAGACAAAATCTTTTTCTTCTTAGACTCATGATTTTAACAGGGCCAAACAAGTCCATGTGCAACAATTGTAGACATTGACTGGTTTTGGACTCATCAATGGATTTGTAAGAGCTTTTATGTTGTTTCCCTTTTAAACAAGAAACACAATGCTCATCACATTTGAATTCTTTTGATGGTAAACCTCTGACAAGGCTTTGTTTGGAGAGTGTGTTGATAGTGTTAAGGTTGGTGTGACCCAATCTCCTATGCGACAATTCTGTCTCCTTTGTGGAGGCAGCAGAAAATAGACAGACATTTGCCATAGGATTGTCCTTTAACATATCAACAACATACACATTGCCACTTCTATGAGCAACAAGTTGTGCTTTGCTCTCAGCAATGATGGTATCAATCTTTTTCACCACTTCTGGCCCAATAATCTTGCAAGTTTTCTTTGTGAAGAATGAGCCATAACCTTTGTCACTCATTTGTGAAACACTCAGAAGATTAAACTTGAGATTATCAATAAGATTGACATTTTCAAACTTGAGTTTCCCAGCTTGCACAGTCCCTGACCCCAACACCTTACCTTTTGAATCATTACCAAAGGATATATCACCCCCTCCATGAGCCAAGAAGTCCAGAAGAAAGGCTCTACATCCTGTCATGTGCCTGGAGCCTCCACTATCTACATACCAAAGACTATCTAAACAAGCAGAAGCTCCCTGCACAGTAGTAATGGATTAGTTTTGGTGAGTGTCCAAAGCCAAGTTGGCTTTGGATGGGTCCTCAGACTTTTCAGACTCAAGCTTTGGAAGATGATCAGTGGTTTGAACTAATTTTTGAATCAAGTTCAACAACTGCTGCTGACCATTTGCCAGTGCTTGAATGTCAACACTTGGGGCAACAGTTGTTTGATCGCTTCCAGACAGATGATAATACCCATAGGGATTTCTGTTCACTCTTGGTTTAGAGGGTCTTTTTGGCTCCTCATAAACATGTGGCAGACTATGACATGGTGGTTGTCCATATCCTCTTGGGTATTTGCTTGTGGGTGGAGCATCTGTTACTTGGACATCCCTAGAAGCAGATGTTTCAAGACTTTTAGTAACAGATGTTTGGACAGGGGTGAAAGTCTGTTTAGGCTTTCCTTTTGAAGTACTTACCCCAGGATTTGCAAGAGTTTTAGCTTTGTATTCTTGTATTTTCACATCAAAATTTTTGAGATACAAGCACTCTTTGGTCTTGTGATTCTTTTTCCCACATATTGAACATGTGGCTTTGGAATCACATACACTTGTTCCTTTGTTAATGTCATATGCTTTTAGAAGATAACAGTTTTTAGTGACATGATTCTTCTTTTCACAGAAATCACAGAACAAGTGGACAGTCTTTTCTTTCTTCTTCCCTTTTTCAGCCTTCTTTTCAGCAGATGTTTGAGCATCTGCTGGAAGGTTTTTCAAGGGAATGACTTTTGCCTGAGGAGCTGTCTTTCCTTCAGGTGTTTTAAAATCAACAGGTTTAAAATTCTCAAGAGTATCACACTCATCAGACCAGGTAGGTTTAAATTCATACTTTTCAAGTTCAGTGAATGATGAGGAACCTTCTGGTATTTCAAGAACAATTTTCTTACCATTTGGTTCAGTGATTTTAATCTCTTGACCCTGTAGGTTTGTTGGAACTATCTCAACAGACTTTTGACCCCTTTTGTCAGTGTTTTCAAAAGCTGGAGCAGTGGTTTCAAAACCAAAACCAAATTTCACATGACTTTTGGTTTGTTTGTTGAGTAGCATCTCAAATCCTCTACATGATTCCACCCATTTTTCACATTCAACTTGGGTGGACTCAAGCTCACTTTTACAACTCTGATATTTTGCTATCATAGTTTGGAGCTGGTCTTTGGTTATGGTTGCTTCATGTTTTAAGCTGCTTATTTCAGATTCCTTTTCAGTTAAACTTGTTTTTAAATCTTTTGAAAGTTTCTCAAATTTAACTTCATCATCTAAAATTTTCTTTCTAAGGTTTTCATTCACCTCTTTGATGTTAGCAAATGCTATTACACATCTGTCAGAACATAAATCCTTAAGAATTTGAGGAGATACCTTAGCAGCAGCCATCAATGCACAATCACACTTGCACTCACAATCATCAGATGCACCCCAGGGATCTGAGAGATTCACAACCTCTTCTTCAGGTTTTTCACCTGTAACAACTTCATCAACAACATCATTAGTCACAACATTAGATTCAGTCACCACCTCCTCAGATTCAACCTCATCTACCATAGCCATGAAACAAAAATTTTCTGGTTCATTTTCAGCTTTCGCAACTAATGCAAAATTTTCATCTGTTAACTCATCTGGTAGACTGCTCCAATCAACAAAGCCTTGTGTAAAGAAGCTCTGTTGACTGGTCTCTGCAGGAGCAGAGGATGATGCAACAGTCGTTTGCACGGGTACTTGAGCAACAGGTGTTTGCATATAATGGATCTGAGGAACAGTGGTTTGGACATACTGGACAGGAACAGTGTTTGAGGACTGTGCAAAATGAGCAGTGTTTTGCACATTTGGTCCAGGGGTATTATAGGAATTTTGATAAGTGTTGTTCTGAGGTCTTTGATTTGGATAGGTGATTATAGGTGTACCATGTTGACTCCTACATTCCCTAGCAAAATGACCAAGTCTATGACATTTGTAACACTTTATCTTTGATTTATCCAACCCAACCTTTGATCTGCCAGTTAACCCTGGAAACCTTCTCCCAGTTTTCTTGTAAAAATTGTTAGTTCTTACACTGAGAAGGGCCAATTGGTGCATAATGTCCATTTCTTCCAAATCATCAGGGTCAAAGTATTTCAGGTCATCATACTCAAAGGATATGTTATCAGATGCCTGGATATCACCACCACTTGCTGTGAAAGCATAGTTTGGTGAATAAGAATCAGAGTTAAAACCTGAGTTAAAACCTGAAGTTATGTCAATGAAATGATCATAACTCTGATCCTTAATATTTCCAGGCACCTCATCATGACCCAAAAGTGCTGTATTCCCAAATACATAATCATCAGACACTTTTCCAGAGTCCTGGAGCTTCTTTTTCTGGTTAAGCTCTCTCTCATAGGTCAAGAGCTTACCATGAAGCTGGGTCAGTGATAGGTCCTTAAATCCAATCGAGTTTCTCATAACAAAAGCAATAGTGTCCCATTTGTCTGGTAATGATCTTAAAAACCTATGGTTTAGGGTTGAATGAGGGTAAGTAAGACCAACCAATTTTAGTTCACTAATGAGACAGTTAAACCTCTCAAATTGTTGAGTTAATGACTCTCCCTTGACATGACTGAATGTTTCATATTGTTGGTTAAGTATTTCACGATTGTTTTCAATAACCTCCTCAGTCCCACCAAATTGTTCTTTCAGTGCATCCCACAACTCCTTTGCACTGTTACAGTGTAACAGCCCAGCATATATTTCATTGGGTAGAGCCATGGCCACAATACTGAAGGCCTTAGCATCTAACTCAATTTTCTGAAAATCCTAGTCGGAGTAGTTTTCAAGTTTCTTTGGCTCCTGAACCTTGGGATCTTCAGTACTCGGCACCATCGGAACATGTGGTCCGAAGATAACCGACTTCCAACACCCAGTGTTCTGTTGAGCTAGAACATGGCTCATCCGACGTTGCCAGATATTGTATTCAGATCTGACAAGCATCGGTGGCTTGTTGTTCGTGCCAGTGTTATGTGGATCGTGATTGATTGAAGCCATTCTCTGATTTTTCAAAAAACAAAGTCTGTTTAAAACGGTTGAAACGAAATTAAACTATTACTCTGTTTTCGATCCAACATACAAACGATATCAATAATTGTGAGCTGATCGGTTTATATTAAATTGATTTGTTAGATCGAATTTAATTGACCAAGCTCTGATACCAATTGTTAGGATCTGAGTTTGATTGTTTTGATTATGTTTATCTAAGAATGATAAGAGTGATATGAATATAGATGGAAAGTGCAGCGGAATGATAAACTATTAATCAAAACATGAGAGTAATTGTTTTCTGATCGAATGCTTTCATTTATCTAAAAGATTACAATCATACAAGTACTCCCCCTCAGCCTGATCACACAGTTATTGTTTGTCTGAGAGAATGTTTGTGTGTGTGATACAATAGAACAGTACAAGCATTGTTCTATTTATAGACAAACCTAAACCACTGATGACCTAGGCTGACGTCACCTTAAGACAGTGACCTCTAACAGAATAACAAACATAAAACATCTGCCTATTACAAACTACTGTTACATTGAAAACACTAAAGGTAAACTACTGTTGTAGGAAAACTCTGATGGTCTTGTATCCTCTGCTGGAGCCTAAGTGCTGTTGGCTCCAGCAGTGCTTTAGTCTTCAGTACTTGGATCAGCAGTTGTTCTTCATCAGTGTTTATTCAGCAGTCCTTCGTATCAGCAGTTGTCATAGCAGTTGTTTGGATGGAACAGTTGTTAGAGTCAGCAGTCTTTTAGGAGAAGTATGTTGTAAGGACTGTTTATTGTGTGGATCAACTGTTAGCATGTTTTGGCTTTTCAATCATCTGTTCTTCTCCAGGTCAGCAGACCCAACAGGGATCAAAATCAGCCGTTCTTTGTGGGATGATTATAGTGATCAGATGTTTGGGTACATCAAGCAAAATGAAGATGAAGTTCATGTTGTCCTGGTTGTTCAATTCGGTAGTTTTAACAATTATAAAGGTTTGTCATATATTAAGTTTTTTGAATACACTAAATATTTTTACTTTTATGGTTATTTATACATTTTAATTATTTTTTATATTTAAAGGCAATGTCAGCATTCAAAATGGCTTCTATATCACTCGACTATTTATTAATGAAGACATTGATGATATTCGGGCTTTTAAGAAAAGGTAATATACTTATTGTGTTATTTGTTTTATGTATTTATTGTTATTTTTTAAAAAAATATATAAATCTTTTATTTAATTCTTATTTACAGTTATATTGAAAAGTTGATATCTGTTGAATCATCTTCTGCTCAACGATCTCTCGGATCTTCTGGAAGCATGAATTTGGCAGATGAATTTCTGAACAAGACCCATTTCAGCAGTATTCGTGATCTTCCGTTAATAACAGAGGTACATCAGTTTCGACTTATAATAATCTAATATGAATGTTTATATTCCATTCAAAAGATTATCACTTATGTATTTTAATGTATACACAAATAGTCATTTTGTGTGGAATTATTTTTTTATTAAATGTTGACATTAATATTATTTTATTTTGCAGGTCAACAAACAAGTCATTGTTGTTGGTACAGTAAAGGGTGTGGATGCCAACGATGATTCGTATTACCTAGGTTGTGAGGGATGTAATTGCAAGGTTGAGCCAACTCTGATGTTACCTGATGATGAAGATGAAAAATACGTTAATTAATTTAAGCAGGCTTTGGTTTGCACAAACAATGACTGTCCCAAGCATATTGTATCTACTGATCCTGTGTAAGAATTATTTTTCATAAACATAAGTTAAAATTTTACTATATTATTAAGTAAATAATTTGTTGTTATTACTTACTTTAGGTTTAGAATTCCAATAAGGGTACAAGATTGTACTGGAATAACATCACTCACATTGTTTGATCGAGAAGCGAAAAAATGTTGGGCATGTCAGCGATGCAGCTGCTAGAAAAATCCAAGCAGGTAATTTATTTTTTTCTGCCTTAAACAAAATATTTTATTATAACTAACGTTACTTATGAAAATTTTTATCTAGGTTTGTGTTGAGACAAAATAACTCCTGCTGAATTTGCTTCATTTGAAGATAAAAAGTTTGCATTCAAGATTAAAATTGGGCAAGTTAACATTGATAAGCATCTGGATGGCTATGGTATACGCAAACTTACCGATGATTCTTCAATAGTTGCTTCGCTGGAACAAAGGTTCCCTGACATTCAGGTTATTATTATCATTGAAATATTCCTTTATTATTACTCTTATGAATCATTAGTACATGTTTATTATTGTTCTTATTATTATTTTTTTTTATTATCAACGTTTCCTTTGAAGTATTACATATTTATTTTTTTTCAGCTCGATCAAACTGTTTTTGACAACATTGATATAGATGACTCTTCAACACAGAATGCATTGTCTTTGAAGGTTGTTCTTTGACTTATTTAATCATATATTCTAATTAAGTTTTTAATGTAGTTTACTCTAATAATTTTTACATTTCATTTAATATTGTAGGATTCTGTTGGAGATAACACTACTCCAGACTCCAGAGTCATCTTCTAGAGTTGGTGTTGTACGTGATGATGAGGAAGTGAAGCGTAGCCTGGACAAAGTGTATGACCTTGATGATGATGCAAGTGAATCTACAACAAAAGCTGCAAAGAAATCACCTGAGATCCCCCTTTTAGTTCCTAAGGTTGAGAAATAGGAACAATGAACAATTTCTTTAAACATTTATGCTTCGTTTGGTTTTTTGGACAATTTTTTTTTATGCTTAGTTGGGTTTTTTGGATAATTTCGTTTTGTTTATGGTTTGTTTGGTTTTTTGGACAAATTTCATTTAAATAATTTGTTTGTTTGCATTTTATTTTTTTAATTTGTTATTTGGTTAAAAATTTTAATTATAGAATATATTTTTATGAGGTAACATTATTATTACAATTTTTTTTTTTTTTTGAACATTTTTTAATAAAGTCAATAATATTAATACAACAATTTTGAAAAAAAATTAATAATATTAAAATTATAACTTTATGATTTACAAAATATTAATAAAACCAAATTAAGTTGTTACCATAAATTAAGCAAGTTGTTACAATTAACACTAGAGATCGTTGTTCCCGTTATGTTGTTTAAAACATAGATCAACAAAATGGCTTGTGTAACGGCCCGAGGTTACGTATGATGGGAAGGTGAAGACTAAAACACAAAAATCGGTGTATAAAGAAATATTTAGTTATATTTGACTAAAATGTGTGTTGCCTTCTTTTACATTTTAATAAAATATTTCTACTACTTTTTTTTACGTCTAACCTCTCAAAATAATTGTACGTTATTGAACCGCGTGTAAACGCGGACAAAAGTCTAGTGATATTATAATTACGATACGGCAATAATTAATCACCCTAAATCAATATTGAAGCGGCAAAAAGGCAATTCAGTATCTTCTAGTTTTACGACTTCCGGCCACCACCGCAAGCCGCTCTTGTTTCGTGTTCGTGTTCTAGCACTCGTTCGTTGTACCTCGGTGTCTCAAACGATTAATTATTAACAACTCAGGTATATCTATCTTATTGGTTGATTAATATTGTTTGTACCGTGTTTGTATGTTTTGTAACCAAATCCTGTTCGGTTAGTTTTGGTGTTAAAATTTCATAAATATTCCGTTGCGTTTATTAATTATACATTTAATTAATAATAAATATATCAAACCCGTTTTGATAAAAGTAAAGTTGACACCACTGAAACCCAACAATGGTATCAGAGCCTCGGTTACAACATACAAATGGATCTAGTCTTTTAACCTGTTATAGATCTCAAACTTTATATTATTTAAAGTTTCAAATCTAAATAATTTTTTGGGCAACAAAATATTTTTGGTCAAAGTTGTATTTATTTTATTTGACCAAAAGATTGCCCAATTTATGTTGATTGTATGAAATATGTAAATCTGGCCCGACCCTGTTGTTGAATATTTTATATTTATTTCAGTTTTGGTTTTATGGGTTTTGGTCCAATTTGTTGGCTCAAAGTTGTAATAGATTAGGGTTTTTTTATTTTTATATATTTTTTATATATTAAATATTGAAGACCCGAAGACAAAACTGAAGACCAAGACAGGAGTCATGAAGTCAGTGGGAGTCTCTTAAGCAAGAATACGCACTCAAGTCCAAGTCCATCCTTGTGGTTGTTTATATGTTGTGACCCCGTGATCTTGTTTGGTCTTGCTAAAAGGCTCTAGCAAGATCGAACAATTTTTGACCATATGATTTACATATTTATTTGCTATCGTGGTTGCTTTATTTTATAAATTGTTATAATATACCAACCTAATACCAAACCTTTTAAAAAGGAAGTTTTTAAAATATTGACACAATCAAATAAAACAAGTTCTAAACTTATTTTTACAACTTGTAAAAATTTATCATAAAACAAATAGTTTGTTTTTTAAATTAAATAATAACCACTAGAGTTTTTTGAAATTTAAAAAAAAAAATTAACTTTCTAAAAACTCACAACTTAATAGTTTTAACTATTAACTTTAATTGGTTATTCAAGTCGCAACAAACTTAGTTTTAATAGGTTGTTTAAAATTAAGTGTCCCGAGTGATGAAAGGGTTAATTATGCTGTCACGAACATTATATAGTAAAACTGGCTTTTACGACCCTATTCAATAAACTCTAAAATTAAATCCCATATATAAAATCAATAGTCTATGCCATCCTATTATAAGGAACACTTGGAGCATAATGCGAACCATCAGTGTTGGGAGCCATAGCACCGCACTTGATGTCTAGTTCATCCTCCAAGGTGCAAGGGTTTCGTAGACACATCCGGCCCTTCCACGCGTACATATTTTAGGGCGACTATTACTTTTTCCCTCTTGGCATGCCACAGCGGCCTGGAGAGTGAAAGTGGGCATAGATGAGGCTAAACGTATCAATGCTTAAACAAGAGTTGTCATAGTAGGCCTCATACTCGAGAGTTGTGCATTTCTCACAATTGACACTCGTTGTCTGTCTGCCTAACCACTTACTAATGTTGCATGCCACAGCTGCCTTTAGTAACTGATATAGTCAGATTCTCATTCCCTATAATTACTGTAAATGGGTCATTAATTAATACGGAAATTAAACATCGATAATACTACTTAAAAATTATTTTGCTTATTTAACAGATGGCTAATGAAAACAAATCCACTTTTGCTCTCAAGTCTATACTTGAGAAAGAAAAACTAAATGACACCAACTTTCTCGAATGGCACCGTAATCTGAGAATAGTTCTCAAGATGGCAAAGAAGCTCTACGTTTTAGATGGCCCAATCCCCAACGAGCCTTAAAATAACACTGCTGCTGCTCGTAGGGCACTGGAAAAGCATAACGAGGATGCCATTGAGGTAGCCTGCCTTATGCAAGCCACCATGTCTCCTGATCTCTAGAAGAACATGGAAGACAAGAATGCATTTGACATGATCGAGCAACTTAAGGAGATGTTCCAGAAACAAGCCCGACAAGAACGCTATGACACCATGAAACAGCTCATAAGCTGTAAAATGCAAGAGGGCTCATCTGTTAGTGGTCATGTGCTTAAGATGAAAGGGTACATTGACCAACTCAACAAACTTGGTTATCCCCTGCAAAATGAAATGGCAGCGGATTTCATCTTGAACTCTCTCCCCAGCTCTCACGACCAGTTCGTTATGAATTTCAATATGAATGCCTAGGAAAAGACAGTGACTAAGCTTCATAGAATGCTCAAAACAGCTGAGATGAATATACCTAAAAAACTAATCAAGTTCTGATGGTCAAATCTACTGGTGTCAAAAAGCCAAACAACAAGAAAAGGGGTTATAATGGTAAAGGCAAGAAGAAAATTAATGTTGCTGCCAAACATGCCACCAACAATAACAAGCAAGTTGCAATAGCACCACCTCCTAAAGAGCGTCAGTGTTATGAATGCAACAAGATAGGGCACTGGAAACGTAACCGCCCTGAATATCTGGCTAAGATGAAATTGAACAAGGCCAACGGTGTTGGCACTTCTTCAGGTATTCTTATTTATGTTATTGAACTTTTCACTGTTTCTAGCAACACATGGGTTTTTGATACCGGATGTGGTTACCACATCATTAATGTCTTGCAGGAGCCTGAAAAGTGGAAGAAGCTGAAACAAGGCGACATGGAGCTCATCGTTGGTGATCGGAAGAGAGTGCCAGTTCTTGCAACTGGAATGTATCATCTTTCATGACCTTCTGGCCTGGTAGTTACTTTAATTAATTGTTTGTTTGCACCTGGTTTAACCAGAAACATTATTTCGGTTTCTTTATTGTTTGAACAAGGTTTCAAGTACGTTTTTAATGGTATTGCTATTTCTACTTACTTGAATGATGTCTTTTATTTTGAGGCTAAACCTCAAAACGGTATTTATGAGATTGATCTTCAAACAGACAATAACATATATAATCTTTCTAAACATAACAAAGCTGGCAGTAATGAAACATTTCTATGGAATTGTAGACATGGCCACATAAGCAAGGCACGCATAAAATGGCTCCAATCCGAGGGGATCCTTGAATCCACTGGACAAGACTCCTTTAATGATTGCGAGTCTTGCTTAGCTGGCAAACTCACCAAAGATCCCTTCACCCATGTTGGTGAACGAGCCAATGGTCTACTAGGACTCATACACACTGATGTAAGTGGCCCTTTCAAAACCATGACTAGAAATCATGAAAGATACTTCGTAACATTTATCGACGATTATAGTCGATATGCTTATGTCTATCTCATGAAGCATAAGCATGAAACTTTTGACAAGTTCAAAGAGTTTCAAAACGAAGTTGAAAACCAGCTCAGTAGAATGATAAAGATACTTAGATCAGATAGAGGTGGAGAATACCTCAACTTAGAGTTCCTCAATCATCTAAAGGAGCGTGGAATAATTTCACAGCCCACTCCTCCTGGCACACCCCAGCTTAATGGCGTGAGTGAGAGGAGAAATCGGACCCTACTAAATATGGTTCGATCGATGATGTGTAGGACTAACTTGCCTCACTCCTTTTGGGGTCATGCTCTTATGACCGCCGCCCGCATAGTCAATCTGGCTCCGACTAAGAAGGTAAACAAAACTCCATATGAGATATGGCATGGGCGTAAACCCAATTTAGAATACCTAAGAGTATGGGGATCTAATGCTTATATCACCAGCGATTCTGATGATAAGATCGATCCTCGAGGCGAAAAAGTTATTTTCGTCGGATACTATAACAAAAGCGGATATCTTTTCTACCATCCTGATGCAAATACTATTTCCATCAAAAGGAATGGAAAGTTTCTCAAGGAAGAACTTCTTAAATGAGGAACTGGAAACAATATTGTGGATCTTGAAGAAATTTGAGAACCACAAATAACCGCTGATGAAGTCGGAACGTCTGATCAACAAGAAATTGTTTCTAATGAATCAGACATAAACACAAGCGTTCGCAGAAGTAGCAGGACTCGAAAAGAGCCTGACATATACCTTTGGTGTAACATCGCGAAAATTTTCCCCAAATTTTAATATAAAACGCCCTTATTTTCGTTACATTTTATATAAACGTCATTAAGTCTCCATTACCCTAACTCATAATATATATAGATATATATACATATATATAATAATAATAATAATAATAATAATAATAATAATAATAAAATTCAGATTTTATTACATATATATATATATACACTTTTGATTCTATTTTCACCCATTACCAAACCCAATACCCATATCCCTAATATTGCTAAAACCCAATGATCTGAGCCCAAGCCCAAGAAACGTGGCCCAGACAACTAGACCCAATCCATTTCACCCTTAACTGTTTTAAAAAAAAAAACAAAAATGCTTTGGCCGGGGGTTCGAACCCACGCCAAAGCCACACATACACACATACACAACCATCTGGGCTGGACCTTCTGTTTTGAAATAACCCGGACGCGTTTTATATAAATACACACATTAAAACCTCACAGTTGACAAGGAAAGTCAACTGTGGGTTGCCTTGTTGATCAATCCATCAAATTAACTCGTAATTGATCTATCTTTGGTAAATTTATTTGATTGCCGGCCTATTACAACACGATTACACGTCATATACACATCAATCGTTGACCCATTTGATCAATTATACGCGTATGCATTCAATAAGCGGTCAACTTTCCAATTAACCTTAATCATCAACCCTCAGTATAAATAGATGGTTTGCGAACCTTGTTTACTCGCTAACAACTCTCTCTCAACCTCCCAATCTCTCTAATTCACTCTGAATATTATTATTTTGCTCGTTGGTTGACTTTTCTTTGACCCGACGTTTGCAATCAAATCATCACTGTGAGTACGATTAATTTTGTGGGTTTTATTCATCGGCTATCAAACAACAATAGCCCTAACATTAATCGGGCTAAAGTTGTCTGAATCATCCAATTGAAATTCTAGGGTTCGTCGATTTGAAATTGGGGATAAATCTGATATCATTTATTTATTTTGAAACCAGAAACATCACAACCACCGGCCTAGGCCAAGTGGTTGTGACCATGGTCCTCCACAGTGGTCACCCGGGTTCGAGTCCCGGCACTGACCTTTCTTTTGTTCTTTTCTTTTCTTTTTTTAACAAACATATATATATATATATATTAAATCCTTTTAATCTTTTAAATTCATTTTAAAATATCAAAACTATTTTATAAATTCTAAAAAAATTACATTTGTTTAATCTGATATAAAAGTTTTATTTATAATTTTTATTTTTCAGAAATTCATTTATTTAACATTTATAATAATTAAATCATTTTTATACTATTATATTTATAAAAATCCATTTATATATCAAAACAACTTTATTAAATTCTCCAAAAATTATCCTGACTTTTTATAAGGATAAACTTTACTGAAATAATTTTTAATTCAGTAAAATCATTTATTTTATATTTTTAAACAATTTTTGTTAGATTTAATCATAATTAAATCATAATAAATCAAATTTTCATCATTTTTGCACCAAAATTTTATACAAATTATTTTTAATTATTTAGAACAGAAATATGATTTTTAAAATAGAAATTCTTTAATTTTAGTATTTTTGAATATTAAAGTTAAAGTTTGTCAATTTGTATAAATAGATTTAATAATCTATTTTAAAGAAAATAATTTTATAAAAATTATTTTTATACTTTAAACACATTCTTGTGACCATCCTAGATTTAACATTTATAAAAAGATTTTTAGTTATTTATTTACTAAATTTCTCTCAATTGGCGAATATTTTTAATAATAATCAAACGAGCTATTATCCCCAAATTCGAAGCCCTAGAACTTATACATTTGTAGACTTGATAGACTTAGACATATTTATTACCTCATTTTAGGGTGATACTTGATACATTTGGTCAACACATTTCTCAACAGATATAACATTTTACCAAGGTGAGTTTTACATAGCCCCTTTTCTATTTATCACCGTTTTTGGGGTGAAACATGTTACAACATCATTTATGCAATTCAATCATCAATGTGTCTATGTGTTTTCTATGTTGCATTATGTCTTGAGCATGATTAGAGTAAGCACCATTCTAGCATAATCATTAACATTGATCAGCCGGCGGTATACATTGATAGATCTATTGGACTGACAATCCCACCCGGATACGTGCCTCCTACAAAGGTTACGTGGGTGTTTGTTATCGTATAACATATTGGACCATGAGCGTATGGTATGTATCATTTTATAACAGTCATCAGGGTTGATTATGCACTCGATTTATTTCTAGTATGTTCTCACATATGGGCTAGATTGACATGACACATGAATTGCACATCATTTTTACTCAATTATCAAAAACCTATGTAATTCTCACCAACTTTTATTGACCCAAAACATTTTCAACTTAACATGTTTCAGGTTCTATTTGCTTGAAGATTTGTATTGATGCTTGAAGATATGTGTATAGTTTCAATCAATTTGATGTACAAAATCTAGAACAAATGTATGTAATTCATTTAAATCATATAATGAAAGTTATTATTTACCGTGAGCTACTGAACAATCATCATTACGTGACATCCCGATGTTTCCGCCATCGGTTGGGGTGTTACAGATTGGTATCAGAGCCATGGTTATAGGGAATTAGGTTATTAGAAAAATAATCTAGTCTATAACCATAGGATTTAACAAGTACTTGCTTCTTTTGCTTGCTATTCTCTATCTCCTACTTCTTATCCCTACTATCATCCCTACAAGAAAGTTACTCTCCATCACTGGATCTACTCCTAGACTAATAGGACAAATTCCTCAGGTTTAACCTGAACCACCTTGAGATCTCGTCGAAGTTCTAGATTTTAATAACGAACACGTGCAATCTGGAAGGGTGAACGCCTGTATTCTGAGTCTTCTGTCTAGGCTGGCATTGCGCATATATCCCAATCAGACGAGGGACCCGGATGCCTACCTGGGAATTCTCGGGATGAGTGTTCACTTATAGGCTAAAGCATGTCTTCATATGTTATTAGAATTTAGAATCTTTGATAAGTCAACGTTTTCGTTTATTCGTTTTAATTAAATGAATAAATGATTACATTCCTTATATTACCTCATTGTCCTTCATTCAACCCATATCTTATTGAACATTCATTACCCAAATCACTTCCGTAACCGATGCCTTAAACTAAACCGAGATCAAGACCCTCCAGTTACTTAACAGCAAGTCCAACTATTTAAACGTTGTTTGCTTTCAATTCTATGTAATGGCGCTTTTGATTCAAGTAATAAATTCGAGTATTATCATAACATTTGTGTGCATGCTTGTTTGAATGTGAACTGATTGATATATCTATGATCATACGTGCTTACTTGTACAACAAATGGTTGACTACCAAACAATCTACTTAACGATTGGTAGAGGTCATCATGTCTTTCCAACAGTCGGGAGAGGCCCTACCACCTACTCAACGACTGGTGGGGACTATCAGACCTGCTCAACAATCGGAAGAGTCATAGAAGGACACAAAACCCTAATGTAAGGTAAATTGGTGATTATGGTCCGGAACGTAATCATGAATTTACAAGTACGTTAAGGTAGTGTGAAATTTTATCAAGGTTTCAGATAGTTGACCAATTGTAACCCTGGTTTTCTCTTAACTTCGGGACGAAGTTCCTAAAAGTAGGGGAGACTGTAACATCGCGAAAATTTTCCCCAAATTTTAATATAAAACGCCCTTATTTTCGTTACATTTTATATAAACGTCATTAAGTCTCCATTACCCTAACTCATAATATATATAGATATATATACATATATATAATAATAATAATAATAATAATAATAATAATAATAAAATTCAGATTTTATTACATATATATATATATACACTTTTGATTCTATTTTAACCCATTACCAAACCCAATACCCATATCCCTAATATTGCTAAAACCCAATGATCTGAGCCCAAGCCCAAGAAACGTGGCCCAGACAACTAGACCCAATCCATTTCACCCTTAACTGTTTTAAAAAAAAAAAAAAACAAAAATGCTTTGGCCGGGGGTTCGAACCCACGCCAAAGCCACACATACACACATACACAACCATCTGGGCTGGACCTTCTGTTTTGAAATAACCCGGACGCGTTTTATATAAATACACACATTAAAACCTCACAGTTGACAAGGAAAGTCAACTGTGGGTTGCCTTGTTGATCAATCCATCAAATTAACTCGTAATTGATCTATCTTTGGTAAATTTATTTGATTGCCGGCCTATTACAACACGATTACACGTCATATACACATCAATCGTTGACCCATTTGATCAATTATACGCGTATGCATTCAATAAGCGGTCAACTTTCCAATTAACCTTAATCATCAACCCTCAGTATAAATAGATGGTTTGCGAACCTTGTTTACTCGCTCACAACTCTCTCTCAACCTCCCAATCTCTCTAATTCACTCTGAATATTATTATTTTGCTCGTTGGTTGACTTTTCTTTGACCCGACGTTTGCAATCAAATCATCACTGTGAGTACGATTAATTTTGTGGGTTTTATTCATCGGCTATCAAACAACAATAGCCCTAACATTAATTGGGCTAAAGTTGTCTGAATCATCCAATTGAAATTCTAGGGTTCGTCGATTTGAAATTGGGGATAAATCTGATATCATTTATTTATTTTGAAACCAGAAACATCACAACCACCGGCCTAGGCTAAGTGGTTGTGACCATGGTCCTCCACAGTGGTCACCCGGGTTCGAGTCCCAGCACTGACCTTTCTTTTGTTCTTTTCTTTTCTTTTTTTAACAAATATATATATATATATATATATTAAATCCTTTTAATCTTTTAAATTCATTTTAAAATATCAAAACTATTTTATAAATTCTAAAAAAATTACATTTGTTTAATCTGATATAAAAGTTTTATTTATAATTTTTATTTTTCAGAAATTCATTTATTTAACATTTATAATAATTAAATCATTTTTATACTATTATATTTATAAAAATCCATTTATATATCAAAACAACTTTATTAAATTCTCCAAAAATTATCCTGACTTTTTATAAGGATAAACTTTACTGAAATAATTTTTAATTCAGTAAAATCATTTATTTTATATTTTTAAACAATTTTTGTTAGATTTAATCATAATTAAATCATAATAAATCAAATTTTCATCATTTTTGCACCAAAATTTTATACAAATTATTTTTAATTATTTAGAACAGAAATATGATTTTTAAAATAGAAATTCTTTAATTTTAGTATTTTTGAATATTAAAGTTAAAGTTTGTCAATTTGTATAAATAGATTTAATAATCTATTTTAAAGAAAATAATTTTATAAAAATTATTTTTATACTTTAAACACATTCTTGTGACCATCCTAGATTTAACATTTATAAAAAGATTTTTAGTTATTTATTTACTAAATTTCTCTCAATTGGCGAATATTTTTAATAATAATCAAACGAGTTATTATCCCCAAATTCGAAGCCCTAGAACTTATACATTTGTAGACTTGATAGACTTAGACATATTTATTACCTCATTTTAGGGTGATACTTGATACATTTGGTCAACACATTTCTCAACAGATATAACATTTTACCAAGGTGAGTTTTACATAGCCCCTTTTCTATTTATCACCGTTTTTGGGGTGAAACATGTTACAACATCATTTATGCAATTCAATCATCAATGTGTCTATGTGTTTTCTATGTTGCATTATGTCTTGAGCATGATTAGAGTAAGCACCATTCTAGCATAATCATTAACATTGATCAGCCGGCGGTATACATTGATAGATCTATTGGACTGACAATCCCACCCGGATACGTGCCTCCTACAAAGGTTACGTGGGTGTTTGTTATCGTATAACATATTGGACCATGAGCGTATGGTATGTATCATTTTATAACAGTCATCAGGGTTGATTATGCACTCGATTTATTTCTAGTATGTTCTCACATATGGGCTAGATTGACATGACACATGAATTGCACATCATTTTTACTCAATTATCAAAAACCTATGTAATTCTCACCAACTTTTATTGACCCAAAACATTTTCAACTTAACATGTTTCAGGTTCTATTTGCTTGAAGATTTGTATTGATGCTTGAAGATATGTGTATAGTTTCAATCAATTTGATGTACAAAATCTAGAACAAATGTATGTAATTCATTTAAATCATATAATGAAAGTTATTATTTACCGTGAGCTACTGAACAATCATCATTACGTGACATCCCGATGTTTCCGCCATCGGTTGGGGTGTTACATTTGGCATCTTGATGGTTCTGAAGTCCTGGTAGTAGCTGAGTCTAATAACGAACCTACTAACTACAAATCTGCTATCTTAGATCCCGAATCTGCGAAATGGCTGGAAGCCATGAATGCTGAGATGCAATCTATGCATGACAATCAAGTCTGGGACTTGGTTGAGCTACCCACCGAATCTCGGGCAGTAGGGAGAAAATGGGTTTTCAAGAAGAAAACCGACATGCATGGAAATATACACACCTATAAAGCACGGCTAGTTGCGAAAGGTTTCACTCAAACTCAGGGTATTGACTATGATGAGACCTTCTCGCCCGTTGCTATGATCAAATTGATCAGGATATTGCTTGCCATAGCCGCGTACTATGACTACGAGATATGGCAAATGGATGTCAAAACCGCTTTTCTCAATGGACATCTCTCTGAAGATGTTTATATGGTTCAGCCTGACAGTTTTGTTGATCCAAAATATCCTAATAGGGTGTGCAAACTAAATAAGTCCATTTATGGACTTAAATAGGCATCTCGTAGTTGGAATCTTCATTTTGACCAAAAGATCAAAGAATTTGGTTTTCTCAAAAATGAAGATGAGCCTTGTGTTTACAGAAAGGCTAGTGGGAGCACTATATCATTCCTTATCCTGTATGTGGATGATATACAGATAATTGGAAACAGCATCCATATGCTTAACGAGGTAAAACACTATTTGGGAACTTGTTTCGTAATGAAAGATCTTGGAGAAGCAGCTTACATTCTAGGAATCAAGATCTATAGGGATAGATCTAAGTGGCTTCTAGGGCTAAGTCAAAGTACATACATAGACAAAATAATGACACGCTTTAAGATGGAAAACTCCAAGAAAGGAGGTGTTCCTATGACTAAAGGCACCGTCTTGAACAAATCGCAATCTCCTTCAACGGACATTGATATTAAGCGAATGGAAGCGATTCCATATGCTTCTGCGATTGGTTCTATCATGTATGCTATGTTATGCACTAGACCTGATATCTCGTATGCTTTGAGCATGACTAGTCGTTATCAACAAAGTCCTGACATAGCCCATTGGACTGCAGTTAAGAACATTTTAAAGTATCTGAGAAGAACTAAAGATATGTTCTTAGTATTTGGAGGAATGGAAGAAGAGCTCACTGTAAGATGTTACACTGATGCCAGTTTTCAAAGTGACCGAGATGATTCTCGCTCACAATCAGGTTTTGTATTCACTCTGAATGGAGGATCTATCTCATGGAAAAGCTCCAAACAGAGTGTTGTGGCGGATTCAACCACCAAATCTGAGTATATAGCCGCACCAAATGCTGCAAAGGAAGCTGCTTGGATGAAGAAATTCGTAGTCGACCTTGATGTGGTTCCAAGCATTCGGAAACCCATCGAGATCTTTTGTGATAACACAGGTGCTATAGCTCAAGCCAAAGAGCCCAGATCTCATCACCAGGCCAAGCACGTTCTAAGAAAATTCCACTATATACGAGAAATTATGGAACGTGGAGACATCATGATAAGCAAAGTAAACACATATCAAAACCTAGCAGACCCGTTTACTAAGTGACTCAGGACAAGCATGATCAGCATAGGGATGCTATAGGGCTTAGATTAGCTAGCTATATGTTTTGATTTAGTATTTGGATGTACGAACATTTAAACAGTTTTACTTTTTAATTCGTTTTTATTTACTAGTTAAATATAATACTAAATCTTATAACTGTGTTTGATTTTAATACGTTTAATCCATGAATATTATATTCAAAATTATCCGTAGTCGATCAGACTCGTGGGAGCGACTCTGAATTAAGACTATTCTGAATTTGGACTCAAGTAGTTAACTCCAAGTTCACAGACCTCATTGTGAATGACGTTGGATGTAACTCACTTCAAATCATCTTCATGGATCTTAGTCGTAAGATGTTTTGATATTGGTATACTCATTTAGTATCCTCTGACTTGAGATGCATATTAGAACTTCCGTTTACCAAGGATTATTCTTTGATTACTGTCAACCGTTGTCGCGTAACTGCCAGTCATAAAGGCTTTAATTGGGAATAGTTCTGAAGTTCAGTGGGAGTTGTATGTAGTCGATAAGGGATTTTGTACTCTTACATGATACGTAACAGTTAGACATCGTGGCGCCCTCGTTGATTCAAACTGGTGTAGTGTAAGGCCTTACCCAAACTAACTGTGTGTTTGATTGGACCACTATGAATCTTGATCGAGAACAATAATAATTGAACACCATATGAGAATGAACTTAATCCATGTCTCATTGATTCAATTGATGTCTTTTACGGAAAGGATGAATGACAACGATTGCCATAAGTCTATTGTCTTGTCTAAAACAAGATGTTTTGGTTAATGACTTTAAAGTGTCATACCTTGTTGGGGGCATCCATGTGAAGCTAGAGCACCGCTGACTGTTTGCGTTGAGGATTTTATCGAAGGTCGTCCAAGTGGGAGAATGTTGGATTTATATGTACGGTTTCGATAACTTAACGCTACTGACTGAGCTGTGACCCGTAAAAGTTACACCTTGGGCAATGAACATTAAATCCACTTAATTTTGATCAACTAGTAATCACGAACAATTAACAAAATGAATGGGTTTTATTATTTATACTAATTATAAATAATATCACGTTTATTGGTTACAGGTTTTTTTTATATCGCATCTTAGACTTAGTCTAGGTGTTTTGAGCTTGGAGCCCGGAGGGAAATTAGCACATTATTAAATAATGATAATTATCAATTTTATTATATATAATGTTCCTAATGATTATCCATTTGGTTTGAGATAATCTCAAAACAAATACATCAAAAAATCTGCCGCTAGTTTCAAAAGTCAAAAACCACTATATTCATATATACATATTTTTATATAGAATAATGATATATGATCTGCCGCATGATATTATAATTACGATATGGCAATAATTAATCACCCTAAAACAATATTGAAGCGGCAAAAAGGCAATTCAGTATCTTCCAGTTTTACGACTTCCGGCCACCACCGCAAGCCGCTCTTGTTTCGTGCTCGTGTTCTAGCACTCGTTCGTTGTACCTCGGTGTCTCAAACGGTTAATTATTAACCACTCAGGTATATCTATCTCATTGGTTGATTAATATTGTTTGTACCGTGTTTGTATGTTTTGTAACCAGATCCTGTTCGGTTAGTTTTGGTGTTAAAATTTCATAAATATTCCGTTGCGTTTATTAATTATATATGTAATTAATAATAAATATATCAAACCCGTTTTGCTGAAAGTAAAGTTGACACCACCGAAACCCAACAAAAGTATCAAACAAATCCGCCCATTACAAAGCAGTGGCCTCTACCATTGCCATTGCCATTGCCATTGCCATTGCCATCATGGGATAAGCAATACAAAGGCAAGAGGCCAAAGGCATTATAGCCCAACGGCATCTTGATGGTGGGATAAGATTTAAGGACTATAAGGTCCTCGGTTCGAATCTTACAAGGGGGTTTTCTCATAATTATGAGTTTCCTCCTAAATTGGTGACTTGGTGGTGGAATATGATCGTGTGGTAACACTGGTAGCACAATAATACTCCAGTAATCCGTGAGTACTTCCAATTGGCCATTAAAAAAAATACAAAGGCAAGAGAAGGCCACTTGCAAAAATACTACATGAAGGTGCATTAACTGTTGTGCGATTTCATTTACATTCTAAAGGAGTTTTTTACGTAAATGTTCAACTACGATTCAAACGGAACATAATCATTGATAATTGACATTTGACATTTAAACAACGCTATTCATAAATATATTCCAAGTCGAAACAGTTTGGGTGTAAGCGGTACGAGTTGAAATGGTTCGGGCCGATACAGGTCTCAATGGTGCGGGTATTGGGGGCAAGGGTGATAGATTCCAATTTATTAATTAACCAAACACAACACAACAATAAAGGATTTTAGATTCCAATTTCAACAATTTCCAAATCATTTTGAAATGTTTAAATTTCAAATCCAATTCTTTTTAATTACAATTTTTATTTCAAGTCTAATTCTTAACCATTTCGCGAATCAAACGCACCCAGTGTTTAACCAACAAGGAGTGTCAAACAAAAATGCTTTTAACACGTTATTTGACTCTTCAACACGTATTGTTGACTATTTAACACGAATAAAAGGTAGACTTTTCTCTCCGATCTTGTATCCAATTTCATTAGTCGTATAAGTACTTCCATTCAAGTATCCGTCCAGGTGCTACTTGTAAGCAATTGTTTTCAGGTACTTTTTATATTATTATTTGATCAACATATAATTGGTGACCTTCATGGAGGAGTTTCATCATCTTAATATCCAACTTGAAGATATAAAATTGGCCACCAATAACTTTGGTGATGACAACATTGTCGGGATAGGTGGATTTGGAAAAGTTTATAAAGGATCAATTTCTCACTCTAAAGGAAACATCGTGGCTGCTTTTAAGCGCCTAGACCGTAGATATGGGCAAGGAGACCCTGAATTCTTGAAAGAGATTATGATGCTTTCTCGTTACAAGCATGAACATCTCATCTCTCTTCTTGGTTTTTGCAATGAGGATGGTGAAAAGATCCTTGTGTATGAGCATGCATCTAATGGAAGTCTTGATCGCCACTTAACTGCAACGTCTCTCACATGGAGCCAACGTTTAAAGATATGCATTGGGGCCGCAAGGGGAATAAGCTATCTTCATGATCCCAATGGGACACAACAAAGAGTTCTTCATCGTGATATTAAAAGCTCCAATATCTTACTAGATGAGAACTGGAATGCTAAAGTTTCCGACTTTGGTTTGTCGAAGATAGGTCCAGCTAATCAGCAATACTCATTTCTTTTCTCCAATGTTGTAGGTACCCCTGGTTACCTAGATCCCCAATATTTAGAGATGTATTTCCTAACAAAAGAATCAGATGTATACTCATTTGGTGTGGTCTTATTTGAAGTATTGTGTGGGAGATTATGTTTTGAATATAATGATGGTCGGTTTCATAGTTTAGTGCCAACATGGAAACAAAGCTACGAGCAAAAGAAACTAGACCGTTTTATATTTCAAAATTTGAATCAACAAATGGA
Organism: Ambrosia trifida; assembly: GCA_028751855.1. Classification (NCBI taxonomy): domain Eukaryota; kingdom Viridiplantae; phylum Streptophyta; class Magnoliopsida; order Asterales; family Asteraceae; genus Ambrosia; species Ambrosia trifida. The sequence continues at coordinate 99,904,259 of CM054122.1, read as the reverse complement.
TCCGGGCTCTTTGAAAACATATTCAAATATTGCATATCAGTGCTTGCAGAAAACTTACACACAACGACCAACTATGGCTCGGGTTGTGGAAGAACTTGAGCTTGCACTTGAAATTCAAAAGACTTACGATGAGAGAATGGAGTATGAAGAAATGATTACCCTTGAAATTCAAGAGAGTAAAGACTATAAAGAAATTATTAAGACTGCAATGCCTCCGCTGACCTACAGTTCACAAGAGGAACTCAACATGCTTATCTCGAAAGGCGTCCTCCTTAACATGGGAAAAACGGTATTGAACTATACTGATAGCCTCTTTAAAGCTCTATTAATATCATGAATGGTATTTATATTTATAATAGCTTAACTTGTTTAGTTTCCATGGACAGTGGTTTTCAGTAAATACAAATGGAGGAAACTGTGAAATGATATCCGCAGCTGAATGTTTGATTGCTATTTCAAATATGCATAACAAGGATCGCTATTCATATGACTATAGTTCAAGGTGATTTCGTCTTTCTCCCTTTTAGTTGGTAGTAAAAACTTACACTCACACATAATAATGTAGAACAAGACTTTTGATTATAAGCTTCATTAAACAGAAAAGAATATAATTAAGCTAACTATCAAACTATGCTAGACCAGGACTCTTAGCTAACAAACTTGACCAACGGCCTTATTCAATTCAAAGGGCTTCTGGTCCTATATTTTGACACATTCCGCAGTTTAAACTACTTCTCAACATTTTTTATTCCAGATTTGGAGTTTGTACAATTCATTGTTGTTTATTTGTGCAGATTCGGATCTGGCAGCTATCTATCCTTTGATTGGAAATTCAAAACACATGTCCGAACCCAATACTTGTCTCCAAAAACAGCCTATACTGTAAACCTGGTGTTCAAAGTTCTCAAGAAGATCCACCCTGCAAGCAAATGGTCACATGTAGCACCTATATACATTACGGTAGGGACAGATCCTACCGTTTTGTACTTTGCAGACGAGAGAGAAGATGGATGGCTGATGGCTAAATTGTATAAGTTTACTAGCGAAAGTAGAAATGTTGACCTTGAGATTATATTCGAGAGCTTGACGCAATATGATTCTTCTGTCTTGGTAGTGGAAGGCATCGAGTTTCGGCCTCTGGAGAAAGTAATCTTTGTTCCTTCGTTCATTTACATCAATTTTCATTTCTTCATATAAAAGATTCAAACTTATGAATGCATTTGGCTATTCTAAATTCCAATATGAACAATGTTTTATAGGTTGATCATCAAGTGTTAGTGGATGAAAAGGATGGCGTGCTGAGGACAACTAAGAGAAAACTTTACCTCTTTTTTGGTAGAGGATTCCCAGTAAAATACGATGAAGGGGTAAGTTTAATATGAATGAGTTACTACTATCATTCTTTTCTTGATTAACCAAAATCAAATGTCACATAATACCACCAATAATAAGTTTTTCTTAATTTTACACTTCTTTTTTCTTTTTATACTTTTGAGACATTGTGGCAATAACCCACTGTGAGATTTTGGTCGAAAATTAATTAAACCAAATAACTTACTTGCCGCCTCATCTTTGATGGCTTTTTCTCACACGAGAGGCGCATAATCTACTCTAGTGACACATGGCCGTCAGGTTTTATGGAGTCCAATGGTGTTTGCAATCACTAAAATAGAAAACGCCTTTTATAGCAAAAGAATGAATTTGAGACGGAAAATCTGTCATTAGTGGTTCCATATCTAATTTTATATGCGACGAATTTACAACGGACTCTATTTTGTGATGGATATTAGTGATTGTAAAGTTTTTTTAATGGATTTTATTGCTAAGATATTGTTCTGCAATATTTAACCAAAGAAAAGTTTGTTGTTTTCTACTTACAAATATATTCAAAATCCCATAAATATATATACAAACCCAAATCATACCAGAAATTTCTACAACTTCACAAATTTTCTAAAGATTATGCTTCTTGATCTAACAGACAAAAACAAAGTTCATCAAAGTAGATAGCAGAAATGAACTGCCTTCAACTTGGCCCTGAATATGAATATGCACACCATGGTTCATGGCAGGGGAACCCAGCCATGCAGGTCCAACGTGTGGACCCAGCGCCTGCTGTCATGGTACGTAGTTGGTTAGTCTATCAACTTTAATCATTACTAAATTCAAATATCTATCTGTCTATCAAGATTTTTGGTGTAACTTTTTGTTTCAAGCATTTATTTACTCCAACAAACTTAATTCCTTACTGAAATGGATTTATTGCTGCAGCTGTCATAACATAGTATCGACAAGTTGAAATATTTTTGGGATTCCGTTTTCAGTTCAAGTGTGACATCCGTCACCCTCGTCTTTCATCTAATTGACAATAATAGTCCTTCAAATATTTCCATTATAGTCCCTGTAAGTTTCGTCGTTTTCAAATTTAATTTTAGAGCGAACTAAAAATTTATCATTTATATTTATTATGGATCGGATATAAGTTTTAATCAAACGCGTATGTTTAAACGTCATTCGGAAAGGATATTATAATTTTTTTTAAAACTTAGTTAGTCTTGTTAAGTTTTATAAAGGAAAACTAACCAAGTTTATAATAATAGAAACAAACTAAGTTATAATTGAGGGATCTATTTTGCCAAAAGGACAAAGTTTGAAAATTAAAAAAAAAAAAAAAAAAAAAAAAAACCCCTGTTGACTCCACGTTTTTCCGGCAGGAGGTCGCCGGCGGCGACCTAAAGTCCGGCCAACCTTTCCGGCGAGGTCCTTAAATGCTTCATCAATGTTTTTTTTTTCGTTTCGAATGATTCCAATACGTTTCTTCATTGATTACTAGTCGTTTCCATCACAAAGTCGTGTATTAACGCGTTGTATTCAATTTTAATCCGGGTTTAAGGAAGGTAACCGACCGGAAGCTTTAAACGACTCAAAACCGTCATATAATCGAACAATATTATAAATTAATCGTTGCCACTTGTTGCTGCACTTATTCAAATCATAAACCCACAGAAATTTTACCCAAATTGCGTCCAGAAAGTGGTGTAATCGGCTACTTTATAATCGGCCATGTTATCTCGGGTGCGACCCCTAAACCACCTTGTAAGCCTCGTTTTCTTGTGCCGTTCCGTTTATTAGTAGTTTCCAAACATAAAACCTCTATTACAGATCACCTATGGTGTCTTGATTGGGTTATTAAAATCTAGGTTAGGGTTAGGGTTTATGTGAAATTGGGGAAGAAGATGATGAGTTTAAAGGTCTTGTTTAAATAAAGCATCATTTCATCTAAATTAACAAACATGTGACTTGGTTTAGTGGTTGAAATTGTGTGTGGTTGGGCAATGAACCTGGGTTCGAGTCCATGAATCCACGATTCTGGTTTTTTTTGCTTCTTTTTTTTCCTTTTCTTATTTATTCATATTTGTATTATATAAATGTTCAAAACTTCTAATATTCCTAATAAATTCATTTTTGATCCAAAAATTATGAAAATTTAGGTGTAGCTTCTTGACACCCTAAAGAAAATTACCACATTTTTATTTTCTGGAAAATGTTTTATTTTAATATTTTTATTAAATTAAATGGTTTTAATCATATTTAATTGATAAAAATTTCATTTTTAATGATTTTAATCTCAAACTTTTTGAGAAATTATTTCTCATCATCATGAACTGACATAAAATTTATTGGTTAAGAAAACACTTATTTTTATTAATTTTCCTATTTTTAATCATTTAAGCATGATTTAATATCATTAAATCAGTTTTAAATATGAATAAGTTTATAAAAATGATGGGAAAATTATCTTTATTACTTACATCAGAAACTATCCATTTTCTATAAAAATAGCATTTTTGGATCATGTCTTCAATTATTAGTCTTATTTAAGTTTAATATAGACATAATTAAACATTTATTTATTTATCTTATTTAGACGTCTATTTTATAAATATTTTTCCTATAAAGTAGAAAATATTCATATGATTGAAAGTCTTTATGATCATTTGTTGGATCACCATGTAACTCATAATTATTTATTTCAATATTTATGATTATTACATTTATTTATAATAATTGTAATTAACTAAATTATTTTGTATTAAGTATTTAAACATATTTTAATCTAAATATTCAATTGGTAATAATTATATTACTTAAACCACATTTACAAACTTTGACGGAGTACTTTTGATACACAACTTTTATATATTAATTCGATTTATCATAAAAACTCTAATTCCCCAAATCGACTTAGCAAACCCTAATGCCTTAGACCCTAGATACCTTAGACTTTTTAGACATTTTCCTTATTAGTATTATTACACATTATAGGTTGGATTCTTCGGAATTCCCATTACTTAGCTCACGACCGCTTAAGTTGGATCTTAATCGCTTTCGCAAACTGTGAGTATATCTTTCCCCTTTTTACTGTTTTACATTTTGGGGTGACTCATGTATTTACAATCAAGTTTCTATTTCTTTTACTAAATGCAATTCTCATGTGTGTTTGCTTTATGTTAATTGGTGTGTCTATGACTTGTCAAAATCATTAACCTTTGAGGGCCTGGCATTTCAATGAATAGTACTATGGTATATACCCTTGTGACTCTGTTGAGAGTCCTCGTTATTGCTATGTATTACATTACTACTAGCGCATACTATATATATATCTGCTTTTCTTTACATAGGGTTGATTTTGAACGGATATTACTTATTACATAATTGCAAATGGTACCACACATGAATTGCTAAACACATTTCCTACTACTTTTATTCAAACAGGGTATGCTCACCAATACATTTTGTATTGACCAAATCGTTTTCGTACATGTTTCAGGTTGTTTTGAGATGCATCCTTTAAGCTTTCGGATTTATATTTAGATTTTGATTCATTGTATTACAATTTAGTTGGCAGTTAGAATCGTTGTATTTCATTTCAATGTAATAAATTATTTAATCAATGTATTCAAATTTACACTTTAGTCCATGAGCTATTGAACAATCGTCACTACGTGACACCTCGATGTTTCCGCCATCAGTTGGGGTGTTACATCAAGTTAAGTACGTGTCTACTTTAATCTTATTGTCTTACGAATTGTGTGTAACTAAAACCTAGAAATGTTGTGTTAGTGAGTAATGAATGGTACCTTGGATAATGTTCTATTCAGTTGCTGCTAAACTTATTATAAAGAACTAGAGAAGTGCATGTGAGATCCGACAAGAAACACATATATACTGACGTAACATGTCAAAACTTTTTTTAATTAAGGAAAAAACTATAGTGAAAAAACTCAAATTAAAGAGACAAAAATACTCGTTCTTATGGTGTTTTTATAAAGAAAAAATATTAACATATAAAAAATTATGTCGTTTAAAACTCATAGAGGTATGATTTAAAGGACTGTACCACATGTTTTTAAAGTTGTACCACTTAAACTCTTAAAATAATGTAAAGTTACATTTTTATTCTCCTAATATGTGATTTGGTGATCACAGGCTCATTGATTTTTTCAAAGGTAAACTTGGGAATGGTGATTCTATCCGCTTTTGGAGTGATTCCTGGCTCTTTGAGGTTCCTATTAGACGTAAATACCCTTTACTGTTTAGAAGAGCGAATAATAAGCGGGCCTTTGTTAAAGACGTTTGGTGCGATATCGGTTGGAACCCCATACCGCTGGACGAAACTTACAGTTTACAGGAGATGGAGGAATGGTGCTCCTTATCTACAAGTTTGGAGCATATTACTCTTGGGATTGGTCAAGACAAGTGGCTTTGGGCTGTCAACAGTAAGGTAGGATCGTTTTCTGTTAGCAATGTCAAAAAATTGCTGCGTGACTCGAGAGGATACAAGGACTGCTACACTTTTACTTGGGTTAAAAGGGTTCCGTTAAAATGTAACATTTTGACATGGCGAGCTGAATTGAACCGGATTCCAACGATTGAAGCTCTTGTTAAAAGGGGGATGAGTTTTGAGGACGTTCGATGCAAGTTGTGCGACTCGGACATTGATACGACGAATCATATTTTTTGTGACTGTATTTTTGCGAATGGTGTTTGGTCTTTTGTGATGAGATGGTTGAAGATGGAACCGTTCGCTGCTTATAGCTTTCAAGAAGTTTTGGATATTCACAAGAAGGCGTCGTATGGCAACAAAGGTAAATCTTTAGTGCTCAGCATCATTTTGGTCACTGTTTGGTGCCTTTGGAAAGAAAGAAACGACAGGGTGTTTAGAGACAAGAGAGCGAATCTTGGAGAAGTCATGGCTAGTATTAAGTCCATCTTGTTTTTGTGGTTTAAACATAGGGCTAGATATAAACATCTTAGATGGAAAGATTGGTTTGTGTTTCCCATGTACATTTTGTAATCGCTTGGTTTTTGGGGCAGGCCTCTCAATAAGGTCCTTGTCGCCTTTGTGAATGAAAGTTAATGTTCAAAAAAAAAGCCTAGCTCATTCGTTTATGCAATCCATTAAGAGAATTATTTTTTTTTTGACGTTTTATTATTATTAACAAAATAAATCAAGTCAAGTCAAGTCTCTTAGTCAACATTGACTTCATGATTTTAGCCATTATATTATATGTACATTATACTTAGTCAACCATTGACTCCATAATCTTAGCTAGAGTTAGTCATATGTAAGCCTATATAAAGGCCTTGATGTATTGTTGATAGACCCACAAAAACATTACAGAATACAATTATTCAATACAAATCCTATTGTTTATATGGTATCAAGAGCCTAAAAGCTCCTTTGAGCCATCTTCGATCCTAACCTACTCGACAGACACCTATCCGCATTCTGCCTTTTTTTCTTTCAATTCACCATGGCCAAACAAATCACCCACATTACCGCCGCCACAATCCGAAACCAAGGGCCACCTCGAACTACCAATACCAACACTTGCCCGACTCGCAACAATAACAGCTATTGCTACTATTGTAACATTCCCGGACATGACACTAAAGATTGTCGCAAACTTAGTCGCTTCCTACAAGAACACAATATCTCGCCTCAAAATACCAACACCCCGGTGGTTAACTACACCACTCGTCACCCAACGGCTACAAACCCATCTTGGATGTGGGACACCGGTGCGTCCAACAACACCGCGAACAACAACCAACAATTTCCCATTCTTTCTGAATACGGAGGACTCGATAAGATCGTGCTAGGTGATGGTAAAATTCTCCGTATAACTCATATTGCTCAAACAACTATTCCAACAAAATCTCGCCCACTTCTTTTAAATAACATTTTAATTGCTCCTAATCTTCGAAATAATCTTATTTCCGTTGCCAAAGTTTGTCGTACTAATCGTGTTTCCGTTGATTTTTTTTCCTATCATTTTTTGTTAAGGATCTACGCACGGGGGCGCGCCTTATGCGGGGAGTGAACGCCAATGATCTCTACTATGGACCAATATCCTTGTCTCCTCAAGTCAACAACACCCAAACAAACTCTCTTCTCATGTGGCACCACATACTTGGACATCCATCGCTTCAAGTGTTTAAGTCTTTAATTTCTAGATTGGGACTTCATTTTAATAAGGTGACACATGAATCTTTTCATTGTACTTCATGTTCCCTAAATAAAAGCCACAAACTACCTTTTGGCAAAAAATCTTTTGTTGCCAATCAACCTCTACAACTTCTCTACTCCGACGTATGGGGTCCCGTAAAAACGTCAATCGATGGCTTTAAATAGTATGTCATTTTTGTTGACTATTTTTCCAAATACATTTGGTTATACCCAATCAAACGAAAATCCAATGTCAAAATTCTTTTTCCACAATTTAAATCTCTTGTTGAAAATTTTTTCAAAACTAACATTGTTGCGTTGTTCATTGATAATGGGGTGAATATGCGAGTGTTTCGCCTTATCTTGCCTCTCAATGTATCTCCCATTACACGACACCACCTCACACACCGGAACAAAACGGTATTGCCGAATAACGTCACCGACACGTTGTGGAAACCGGCCTCGCATTACTCCACTACTCCCACTTACCACAACATTTTTGGTCCCATGCCTATCAAACCGCAACCCACCTAATCAATCGTTTGCCTACACCCATCCTTACCAACAAATCTCCCTACGATATGTTGTTCAATACCGCTCCTACTTATTCCAAACTCAAACTGTTTGGTTGTCTTTGCTACCCATGGTTACGACCCTATGTTACTTCCAAACTCCACTCCCATTCAACGACATGCATATTTTTTGGGTACTCATCCTCCAAATCGGCATTCAAATGCTATGACCCTACTAGTCACAAACTATACCACTCTCGCCACGTTGAATTTATCCCACATATTTTTCCATCTCAAACCCCCAACCCCCAACCCAAACACATGTCATTTGACTCCTTCCTATCCATATACCAATCTGTAACACCCCAACCGATGGCGGAAACATCGAGGTGTCACGTAGTGACGATTGTTCAATAGCTCATGGACTAAAAGTGTAAATTTTGATTTATTGATTAAGTAGTTTATTACATTGAAAGAAAAATACAAGATACAATAATTCTAAAGTGACAACTAAAACTAAAATACAATGAAACCAAAATCTAAGTAAAAATTCCAAAAGCTTAAAAGTCATCTCATAAATAACCTGAAACATGTACGAAAATAGTATATGTCAATACAAAAATGTATTGGTGAGCATACCCGTTTGATATATATAGTATAAAAATGTTTCGCAATTCATGTGTTGTATACCGTTTGCAAATATGTAATAAGTAGTATCAGTTAAAACCAAACCTAAGAATAATGACTAACACATGACTAACAATTTGAATAATGAATTAACAAGACAATGACCAAGATCCTCTCAACAGAGTCTCAAGGGGGTATACCATAGTACTATTCATTGAAATGCTAGGCCGCCCAGCGGTTAATGATTAAGCATAATACACACCAAATCACATAAGGCAAACACACATGAGAATTGCATTAAGTATAAGAAATAAAACTTGATTAATAGGTACATGAATCATCCCAAAATAGTAAAACAGTAAGAAAAGGGAAAGATATACTCACTTGTACGCGAAAAGCAAACGCAAGCATATAGCAACCATTAGCAAAGTCTGAAGATGTTGTGTGCCTCACGCTACCCATGCCCTAAAGTATACATTATCACTTTATGATCTATATGAGTGTTTCTAGTGTGCATGTTGGTTACGTATCCTATTCACCCAACTAAACTGATCATGATTTACTAGTTATGTTTCCAAATGTTGTAACTCAACGACTGTTGAAATATAGTGTAAAACTTCTTAAAAACATATATTTATATGGAATATATATATATATACACGATTATATGGTAAAATGTCACAACACAAACTTGTACTCTTGTATGTGAATCATGTTTGGGGTTTATTTATTTATTTAACAAATAATAATATTTATTTTAACCCGAGTCATAACTAGCATAAAAGACATCAAGATTTCTTCATTTTCTTTAACTTTTAAAATCATGATTTACATATAAAAGTTTATAGAAAACGAATAACTTATTTTTATAAATTTGACCTTGCATGAATAAATAAAACAATTAATCAATATGCCAAGACCTTTGTAGTTTGTCTAAAATCATGTATAATGTTTATATATATATACCAAAAAATGGATAAGTGTAGTGACCCAATATTTAGTTCCTTGTGAAAAATTAACATCATGTGTATGTATATATATTTTGACATCAAAAGTAATTATTATTGTGTGAACATGTTTGTTTGAAAAAAAATCATGGATGAAAGATTAGCCTTTATGTATTGTTATAAGAAAACATTTACTATATAAATGTGTTGGGTGACAAAGATTCGTTCTAGAAAAATGTATATAAAATATAAATAAAAAGTACAGATGAAAACCATACCAAAAACTAGTAGGAAACAAGGGTTTAAGACTTGATACTTGAGAACATAAAACTTGAACTGGAAATGATGAGAGAGACGGGTTTAGTGGTGTGTGTGTGTTTGGTGGGATGTTGAGTCGGAGTGGTGAGGTTGGAGGTCGTGACCGTAAGCAATGGGGATACAAAGATGATGTGTGGCATGTGAGCTTGTAGTTGCCGTTTGCATATATAAAAGCCAAGTATTGTAACATATATATATATATATATATATATATATATATATGGTAGTGTTCAAATAGGAACCAACCCTTAAGTAGGAACTATAGGAACCAATCTGAGCCATCCATCTTCAATGGCATGATTGTAAATAAGTAAAACTTTAATTAATTGTTATTTTAGTAAAGGGGTATTAATGTCTTTTGTTCAATATCATTGTTATTAGGTAATTAATAAGAAACTCCTGTATATTTGGAAACAGCAAATTAGTATCATTTAATGTCGTGTTTATGGTATACCCAAACGTATTTATTGAATATATACTATCAAAATTATATCTCAGTATATATACAACAGTGTATATTTGGTAAAATAAAATCAAAACAAGGATGTATATACACCAATGAACTATCGGCTACTGTACTTATATATAAATGAACTATTGTCTACTAATATACACCTGTGTATATCATAGTATACGTATACATAGTTTTCTTTACATGCACAATAAATAAACTAGGTATACATTGGTGTATACAATTTATGTTCAATATTGTTTAAAACAAATTTACATGTTCAAATATTACTATTGTACAGCTGTGTATATTAAAGTTAATTATTGTGCATGTAAAGAAAACTATGTATACATATACTATGATATACACAGGTGTATATTAGTAGACAAACGTATTTATTGAATATATACTATTAAAATTATAAGTCGGTATATATAGAACATTGTATATTTGCTAAAATACAATCAAAACAAGGATGTAAATACACAAGTGAACTATTGGCTACTATACCTAAATATAAATGAACTATTGTCTACTAATATACACCTGTATATATCATAGTATACGTATACATAGTTTTCTTTACATGCACAAATAAAAAAACTATGTATACATTGGTGTATACAACTTATGTTCAATATTGTGTAAAACAAATTTACATGTTCAAATATTACTCTTGTATAGTTATGTATATTAAAGTAGTAGCTTGCATTAGTGTCATTGCACGGTCTACGCATATGTCAAAGTTGTTAGTGATGCGATGCAATACGATACTACTCTCCGGTAGCTTGCATTAAAATGGTAGTTTACAATATTAAAAAAATACAGTTAGACATGCTACAACTCATATATGGTACACCTGTGTATATTGAGTAACACATTGACTGTATTATACTGCACGGTTCTTTTTTCCTAATGAATATACACCTGTGTATATTTACTATCACATTTAGAACGTCACTTACCTACTATAATACACATGTGTATAATATTTAATACAACACATCTTTTGATCACTGTACAACCCAATAACTACATATAATACACCAGTGTATATTTACTATCACATTTAGCAACGTCACATCTTTTGATCACTGTACAAACCCAGTTCATTTTTCCTAATGAATACACATCTTTTGATCACTGTACAACCCAATAACTGCATATAATACACCCGTGTATATTATACAAACACACTATCGTTCTGCAATACAGTACAATGTATGAATTACAAACGATCAAAATACAAACAAACTGTTCAAACTCATCCAATATGAATCTCAAAAAATGTATGAAAGATGAAATATAGTTAAAAAACTAAAAAGAATAAATAAATACCTTGATTTTCAACACTATTTAGAAACAAAGGTTGTGAGGGTGTTTCATGATCTTCTATCGCATAAGATTGTGATTCAATGTTTTCATGTATAGAATTATTATCCATAACTTGGAATTATGAATCGTAAAACGATTTTAGTTTCTGTGTATCGCAAGTTTTTTCAATCGATTGAATTAAATCGTTTGATTGCTATGAACGAGATGTTTTATGATTAAGGAATTAGAGATGATAATGGTTGAGATATTTAAGGAAACCCAATCTCTAATGGCAAGTTTATCGCATACATAAAAAACTGCCATATATAAAAAGTCTTAATCAATTAAAAAGATAATATTTAATTGTCTAATTACACAAATACCCCCTAGATCAAAATTATAAATTGACGGCTCAGATTGGTTCCTAAGTTCCTAACTAGGGTATTGGTTCCTATTTGATCTTATTCCTATATATATATATATATATATATATATATATATGTTTAGGATGACGTACAAAGTACATTTTTCGTGAGAAGTGTGAGAAGGACTAAGAATTGACATGTAGACATCATGTTTTGGATTTAGGAATGATGTTTTAGGTTGTTTTAACTTGAAAAACACCAAACACAACAATCTAAAACACAATACAATGTATTATAGTAATTAAATTTAAAAAACAGCTAAAACACACTACTTAACGCTTAAAACACACTGCTAATGTTCTTAGCATGGTGTTTTAAGTTTTAAGCCTAAAATACATTGTTTTCGGTTTTTAATTGTTATGTTTGGTGTTTTTATAGGCAAAACAATCCAAAACATCACGACTAAGTTCAAAAAATGATGCCTAAGTATCAATTTTTAATACTTTTCACACTTCTCACGAAAAATGTACTTTGTACAGGATCCTGACCCTATATATATATATATATTAAAAGTTGTCATTCGTAATTTTGTCATAAATTTCAATATTGTTAGGTTTGTAACAAAAATGAAACATACGTTAAGCATTGAAAGGTCATAATGAGCATTTATGTCAAAGTTTTATGTTCTCATATTCATGTTTTTTTCCTACATGGATTGTTTTTTTTTCATATGTTATATATATATATATATATATATATATATATATATATATATTTAGTATTATTATTATTATTAGCCCATTTACTTTATGAAATCTAAAATGTTAAATAATAATTAGTAAATAAAACGTTTAAATTAAAGATTTAAAAGTAACTCACGTTTTAACAGACTTGAAAACGTTGAAAGGTATAGGGACTATAACGGAAATATTTGAAGGGCTATTATTGTCAATTAGATGAATGACGAGGGTGACGGATGTCACAGTCTCCCCTACTTTAGAAAATTCCGTCTCGAAATTTCTTTCAAGTGGAGATTTCTATGAAACAAAAGGCGTTGAAAAAGTCAGCTAGATTTTTAAAGATAATTTCATCATTTATGATTTGACAAAATTTAAAATAGTTGTCTAACATTCAAAATAAAAGTTTCAAAATGTTTGATCGTTGCCCCAAAATTATGAAGTTGAGAGTTTAAATGAGAAAGGTTTTGGGATTGTGTAACTTGTGAGGGGCAGAGGTACTAATGAAGCAGTCTCCCCTACTTTAGAAGGGTTTCTAATCGAACTTTACTAGAGTATACAACAAGAATCCAAATAATCGAGAGTGTACGAGTACACAAGGTTTCTGTTTTCTGTGTGGGTGATCAAGAGAAAGACTCTAGGAAGATGAATTGAAGCTCGTGTAAGAACGTTCTGATCAAAAATACTAGCTATTAGTCAACTATCTAATGAAGAGGTAGTAATGGGTAATGGGTAGGTTCTTGGTTAGACTCCTAGTCCGCTCCCGCAGTATCGTTTATGCTTATATATAGGGTGTACCGCAGCTAACCCACCACACTCTCAATACTTTGGACTCGTACTGATTGTCTACCAACAGCCTAAATAGAATTACACACCACCCTTATGTACCTGTAAACCCATGATTGCGTTCCGGACCGTAATCATCGATTTACCTTACACTAGGGTGTTATGTTTTTCCATAACCCTATCCTAAGTAATACTAGAAACAAATGCGTGCAATCAGGATATGCTAAGTAATTGATATTGCAATGAAACAATGACATGGTTAGAGGTCCTCCCCTTTCGGGTTTACCCTTTAACCGTAATGAGAGTAACAAGTAACTAATAGACACCGTCAGAGGTTCTTCCCTTTCGGGTTCACCCTTAACCGGTAACTTCTGTTCACATTGTTGGGCTCTAAACACCTATATTGATAAACTCCGAGATTTACACCGTTCCCCTCGGATAAAAAAAATACTCTAATCCGAGTCGTACGTGGGCACTGGCTTAGATCCCATACGAGTTATCAACTAGTATGTTCGTTGGCGATGACGATGAACAAAATAATGTAAGGTATAACAGGGTTTTGCTCACAATAAAAAAATATGCATCCCAAATATGCGTTCATGTACGTATATAAGTATAGCATAAAATTTCGACTGAAAGAATAGTATAACATAAATCGAGTAAATCGCACAATTGTACAAAATGAAAGTAAACGAGTTGAATTAATGCAAATAGGCAATGTGAAAATAATCACAAATAACGTGTTAGAAATAACTATGAATAAAAATGGTACAAGAATAAAATAATGAAATTTATGGCAGATGAGTGTGCACGGAACAGGTGTATATAGCCTACTGGCATACGAGTTAAAATCTAGTAATTTTACATATATGCGTTATACTATAAAAGATATTTAGCAACATTCGGATAAGAGGGTATGTCCATTGTTTAAACAAAAGTTTTGCGACTGAAAGTGTGCGAGTGTAATAGGATAAATTTTCGTTTATCAAAAACGTAGTTTGCAATCTTTGTGATATAGTTGAAAGAATAGTAGTAATGCATGAGGATAACTTTTTAGTAACCGAAGTGTGTTTTAGATTCAAAACTGGTTCATTTGAAAAATATTCGTAGATATGTGTTTACGAGGAGTCGAGTTTGAAAAAAAAATGTTATAAGGCATATTATTAGTTGCAAGTTTCTTCTAAAAACATATATTGGATACGTCATATGAAAAAAAGGGTTTACATTTGACTTGTAAAATATGCAATACAAGTTTATAAAATGCAAAATGAAACCATTTCATAAAGTATGTGTAAATCTAATGTGTTTCAAAAGACCAAGATTTAAAATGGCGTGAAAGTTGTGAATGATCCCAGATGCCTTGACGAATTTTGGAAAATAGAATTTTCTGTATTTAAACATTTATTTAACTTGTAGGTTGAAATCTCATTAAAGTCAAATTTTTTTAATTATTATGAAATGTTGAGAAAATCCAAGTGTTATTGGGGCAACTTGAAACCTTTTAATTGTCAAACTTCTACGAAAATCTATACATAGAAAGATCGTTTGTTTGTAAGGATCGTTAAGACATCTCTTTGGGCTCATGGCGGCTACTTGTTTCAAGGCACAAGGTGTATATAAAGTGTGTTCTAATTTGGCGAATAGGCTTTGTGAAAAAAAAAAAACTTATAGGATAAGTTATCAAATTAATCGTTTTAGAGATTAAGGATATACTGTGACATTGATCAAGTAAGTTTGTAAACATGGAGATATAATATAAGCTTTAATGTGAAAATAAAATGAACAAAAAGTTTTAATAATGATGATAAAGAATTCAAAAGCGAATGATCAATGAATAATAGCATATGAAACATCAAGTGATTAAATTGAGTCTTCAAATGATAAAAAAATATAAATATTAATGATATAAAACATTGAAATTGTTTCCATAGGAAACTTTGACTAACTCAAGTATTTGAAATTTCCTAGTGACTTGTGGGGGGGTACTTTAGCCTATAAGTGAATGCTCACCCTTCCAGATTGCACGTGCCCCATCACTAGTGAATTCCAAAGCTTTAGTGAGATGAAAAACGAGATACAAAAATAGATCCTTGAGATATGGATTTCACTCCTAACTCAAAAATGTATTTCAAAATTGAAAACTATTGTGGAATGAAACCAATCACTAAGTTAAGGACATCACTCCCAGCTTAGTGGTTAAGTTTCTTTTTGAAGGAAATACTCTTTGAGGTGTGGATGTCACCCCTATCTCAAAGATATATTCCAAAGATAAATAACATATAGAGGAGTGAAACTAATCACCAAGGTATGGATGTTACTCCTAACTTGGTGATATCGTTTCGTTTGTGAAATACGAATGTCTTCTACTCCAAGCAAAATACCAAAAGAAAAACGAGAAAGAATCATAGCTAAAATATCTTGAAAAAAAAAATATAAGAATAAGAGAAATATACACGAGAGGACTCGTGAAAGTAAGCTTAGTTATAGACTAGGCTAAAAGGCATTCTAATAACCTAATTCCCTATAACCATGGCTCTGATACCAATCTGTAACACCCCAACCGATGGCGGAAACATCGAGGTGTCACGTAGTGACGATTGTTCAATAGCTCATGGACTAAAAGTGTAAATTTTGATTTATTGATTAAGTAGTTTATTACATTGAAAGAAAAATACAAGATACAATAATTCTAAAGTGACAACTAAAACTAAAATACAATGAAACCAAAATCTAAGTAAAAATTCCAAAAGCTTAAAAGTCATCTCATAAATAACCTGAAACATGTACGAAAATAGTATATGTCAATACAAAAATGTATTGGTGAGCATACCCGTTTAATATATATATTGTATAAAAATGTTTCGCAATTCATGTGTTGTATACCGTTTGCAAATCTGTAATAAGTAGTATCAGTCAAAACCAAACCTAAGAATAATGACTAACACATGACTAACAATTTGAATAATGAATTAACAAGACAATGACCAAGATCCTCTCAACAGAGTCTCAAGGGGGTATACCATAGTACTATTAATTGAAATGCTAGGCCGCCCAGCGGTTAATGATTAAGCATAATACACACCAAATCACATAAGGCAAACACACATGAGAATTGCATTAAGTATAAGAAATAAAACTTGATTAATAAGTACATGAATCATCCCAAAATAGTAAAACAGTAAGAAAAGGGAAAGATATACTCACTTGTACGTGAAAAGCAAACGCAAGCATATAGCAACCATTAGCAAAGTCTGAAGATGTATGTGTGCATCACGCTACCCATGCCATAAAGTATACATTATCACTTTATGATCTATATGAGTGTTTCTAGTGTGCATGTTGGTTACGTATCCTATTCAAACTGATCATGATTTACTAGTTATGTTTCCAAATGTTGTAACTCAACGACTGTTGAAATATTGTGTAAAACTTCTTAAAAACATATATTTATATGGAATATATATATATAGGTTTAGGTTCCTGTACAAAGGCCAAAATGTATGAGAAGTGTGAGAAGGCTTCTGATTGCGACACGTGGCACATGGTCTTTAGGCATTTTAGTAATTTTGACATACTATTAAATAAAGATTAAAATTATAATCATGGTAACTACCATTTATTATCTCTCTCTCTCTCCCATATTTATTTAAATTAACTATTTCCTGCCATTCATTCTCTCTCTCTCCTAGAATGTGTTAAGGATCAGAGAACGCGCTTTTGTATAACCCGAATGTGTTTTATATTCAACACGCTAATTGACTCAATTGTTATATTCCTACACCGACAAAGTGAATCGAATAACCTTTCGGAGAAGTATCTTGAATCTTCTTCTATCACTGTCAAATTCAAAGCCAAAATTATAAAAAAGTTAATAAAACTTACATTGTTTATTTGTGTGCACTCATAACGTATCGTTTATTATCGAATTGACTTGATCGTCCGCTTGTTATTTATTTATTGTTTAGCGGCTAAATTCATCCAATGTTAATTGTAAGTGGATATCTTAATAACTGATGTCAAGTAATGTAAATTTACTATATTAACATTTTTGTTTTGTGTACATGTGTATAATTATTTCTATAGTGAGGTGTTTTATAAACAACAGTTATTTATATGTAACATGTTCTAGACTAATATTGGTTATGTGTTTTACATCATAAGGTTATTTTTCACAACATATTGTGTTTAATATTCATGTTAGTAGAAAATGTTAAACACATTGTGTTTTAAAGTTAAACATTTTTTTTGTTAATAACATTCAACATAAAACACATCTTGTTAACATCCCAAAATAAAAAGTATAAAACATATTATGTTTTATATTCATGTTAAGTAACAAATGTAAAATACATTGTGTTTTATATTTAAATTCTTTGTTGGTAAGAACATTCACCATAAAACACATCTTTATTAACAACCTAAATAAACGATAAGTATAAAACACATTCATATACAATCAGTAACCCATGATCAAAAAACACACTAGAATGTACAATGGGATAAACAATGATCACAAAACACTTTACTCATAAACAATGATCTTTTCGCCTAACTTCATTCTCGGTCCTAGGGAAAAAAACACCTTGAACAAACCAACGTTGTATGTTAAAACACCATGGCTTCATCCTATCTTCTGCGAAATCGTGATTCATTGAAGGTTAAACCCCATATTTTTTTCGGTTTCTCTCATTTGATTTTGAAGTTTGATGATCAAATTTTTAATGATTATAGTTCTTGATGAGATAGAAAGAAATATAGTAGTTATGAGGTTTTAATGAGAGAAAGAGAGAGAGAGAGAGAGAGAGTAAAAAAGGAAATGACATTAAATAATGATAATATGGAGGAATGATTTTGTGATTAAATTTAAAAACAAATTTGTAATTTTACACTTATACCCTTAAATCATCTAATTAATTAATATAATTATGACACTAATTACATATTTGCCATTCATTTAATTTCACCCCTTGATTAATCTAATCTAATGGACACAATTACTTCTAACACTTCTCACAAAAAACACTCTTTGTACAGGATCCCTACCCTATATGTATATATATATATATATATATATATATATATATATACACGATTATATGGTAAAATGTCACAACACAAACTTGTACTCTTGTATGTGAATCATGTTTGGGGTTTATTTATTTATTTAACAAATAATAATATTTATTTTAACCAGTCATAACTAGCATAAAAGACATCAAGATTTCTTCATTTTCTTTAACTTTTAAAATCATGATTTACATATAAAAGTTTATAGAAAACGAATAACTTATTTTTATAAATTTGACCTTGCATGAATAAATAAAACAATTAATCAATATGCCAAGACCTTTGTAGTTTGTCTAAAATCATGTATAATGTTTATATATATATACCAAAAAATGGATAAGTGTAGTGACCCAATATTTAGTTCCTTGTGAAAAATTAACATCATGTGTATGTATATATATTTTGACATCAAAAGTAATTATTATTGTGTGAACATATTTGTTTGAAAAAAAATCATGGATGAAAGATTAGCCTTTATGTATTGTTATAAGAAAACATTTACTATATAAATGTGTTGGGTGACAAAGATTCGTTCTAGAAAATTGTATATAAAATATAAATAAAAAGTACAGATGAAAACCATACCAAAAACTAGTAGGAAACAAGGGTTTAAGACTTGATACTTGAGAACATAAAACTTGAACTGGAAATGATGAGAGAGACGGGTTTAGTGGTGTGTGTGTGTTTGGTGGGATGTTGAGTCGGAGTGGTGAGGTTGGAGGTCGTGACCGTAAGCAATGGGGATACAAAGATGATGTGTGGCATGTGAGCTTGTAGTTGCCGTTTGCATATATAAAAGCCAAGTATTGTAACATATATATATATATATATATATATATATATATATATATATATATATATATATATATTAAAAGTTGTCATTCTTAATTTTGTCATAAATTTCAATAATGTTAGGTCAGTAACAAAAAATGAAACATACGTTAAGCATTGAAAGGTCATAATGAGCATTTATGTCAAAGTTTTATGTTCTCATATTCATGTTTTTTTCCTACATGGATTGTTTTTTTTCATATGTTATATATATATATATATATATATATATATATATATATATATATAGGTAAAGTATATGGAGGAAACCCTCCTTATTTGGTAAACTCTGGAAACTCTGACTTCCCAACATTTTTTTTTTTTGAAAAAAATAGGGTATGTAATATACATATTTTTAAGCATTTCGGGCCAAAAAAATCGAAAAAGCGCCGAACGGTTTTTTTTTTAAAAATAAAAAACGTCTACTGTTTACATATAGTTAACACATTGTTAACACCTGTTATTAGCGCTTAACATGTGTTAGTCAAAATTTTATTTTATTTTTTTTAAAAAAAAGTACTCGGCGCTTTTTTATTTTTTTTTGGCCCAAAATGCTTAAAATCATGTATATTACTTGCCCTATTTTTTTTCAAAAAAAAAAAACAAATATTGGGAAGTCAGAGTTTCCAGAGTTTACCAAATAAGGAGGGTTTTCTCTATAACCATTCCCTATATATATATATATATATATATATATATATATATATATATATATATATATATATTTAGTATTATTATTAGCCCATTTACTTTATGAAATCTAAAATGTTAAATAATAATTAGTAAATAAAACGTTTAAATTAAAGATTTAAAAGTAACTCACGTTTTGACAGACTTGAAAACGTTGAAAGGTATAGGGACTATAACGGAAATATTTGAAGGGCTATTATTGTCAATTAGATGAATGACGAGGGTGACAGATGTCACACAATCGGCCCAATCAACCTCCTCTTCTAACCAACCCACTCCAGACCCAAACATCTTGCATCAGTCAACCCCTACTCCAGAGCCCACATCACCCGAAGCCCAAACCCCTACTCCACAAACCCACAGCCTACCTCCTCTACCTCCTGCACACAGCCCACCCTCCCACACTACAGGCCCAAACAACCCAACCTTCCACATAACAGGCCTTACACCCCAGCCCACCAAAACACCCTCACCAACCGGCCCACCGACTCCACCCGATAGCACCACCCCCACCCCAACCGCTTCCCACTCTACCGACCCCAGCTCACCAATGTCTTCATCCAATACATCCGATGATCCCACGAACTCACCTCCACATAACCTTCAACTACCTCGTCGACAACCAAAACCCAACTCAAAGTATTACAACCCCAACTTTGTCAACTCTACCATCATTCACCCTCTACCCGTTTCTCTTGAACCATCCACGTATACTCAAGCCTTGAAAGATCCAGATTGGCGCCATGCCATGGATCTTGAGTATAATTCTCTCCTTCATAACAACACTTGGGAACTTTTCCCTCACACAACCCAAACTCCCATTGGTTGCAAATGGGTATTCCGAATCAAACGCAAACCCGATGGCACGATTGACAAGTACAAAGCCCGTCTAGTTGCCAAAGGGTTTCACCAACAATATGAAAAAGACTATCATGAAAAATTTAGTCCCGTTACTAAACCCGTTACCATTCGTACCGTTCTCTCTATTGCTCTTTTAAATGGATGGTCTTTACGTCAACTAGACGTTAATAATGCGTTTCTTCATGGGACTCTTCACGAAGATGTCTTTATGGTGCAACCTCCCAGGTTCACCAATACGGAATTCCCACGTCACATTTGCAAACTCAAAAAATCCCTCTATGGGCTTAAGCAAGCACCGCGTGCTTGGTACATCGAACTAACCAACTTTTTCACTCATTTTGGCTTTAAAAAAATGCATTTCTGAGCCCTCTATCTTTGTATACAATCTCAACAACATCACTTGCTACCTCCTTGTGTACGTTGACAACATTGTCCTCACTGGCAATCACAATCCATTTATGGATTCATTTGTTCAAGCCCTAAGCAACCAATTCTCTATCAAAGACTTAGGCCCTCTCCCTCATTTTCTAGGAATCGAAGTCATTCTTATGCCTCATGGTCTATTTCTTTCCCAACATCGCCACATTCAAGATATTCTTACCACCTTTAAAATGGATGGTGTAAAAGAGGTTCTCACTCCTTTAAGAACTTTTGACTCTCTTTCTTCCTTTGACTCCACTCCCCTAGTCGATCCCACTCCCTACCGCCAACTTGTAGGCACTTTGCAGTATCTTTCCTTCACACGTCCAGACATTGTAACAACCCGGGCATAGGGCCCAAAAATTTTCGTGACTAGAAGTATTATAACAAATAAAAGAATAATAAAATAATTATGTATAATCAAATACGAAACCAAACAGATGAGTTACTTGGTTATTTCGACAAGGGAAAATAATATTATACGCGTACCGAACTGAATTCGAACCCGATCCGAGACTATGTGATTAGTCACCCATTGGGGACACATGTCACCACTTTAGCGGGACACATGTCTCCACCATTGTGTGACAACACACCACACAAAACAATGTGTGGTGGATGGTTTTGTTAAAAACCATTAAAACACAAACCCTTTATAATAACCCAAACCTCCCATCCCTTGTCCCTTGCTGAAACATAAAACACACACACACACACACACACACCTAACCGACACTATTAGAGAGAGAGAGAGAGAGAGGAGATTGGCGGAGGAGGGATTCAGGCCACCACCACCTCCTGTGGCCTCCGACGACCCCCAACAACAACCGCCACCCACCCTTTTCGACCCTATCCAAACCCCAACATTCAGATCTGTTAGAACAAGAGGAGAGAGAGACATGAGGGAAAGAGAAAGAACCAGGAGAGAGAGTTTCAGATCTGAAATATAGAGAGATAACAGAGGAGAGAGGGTGAGAGACGGAGAGAAAGGAAGAAAGAAGGATAGCGGTGGTGATAGGTGGACTTTCGGGGGTGTTATTCCGGCACATCAAGTACAGAAACATTGAAAGTGGCGACAATGATGCAAGGAAGGGGTCTGATCTTCGGGTGAGTACCAATAATCTTTCTACGCTTCCATTTCTATTTCTGATGATCTTTTATTGAAGCATTATTGTGATGAGGGAACTGGATCTTGGTGATGGATGATTGTGACGGTGGCAGTTTGGGTTCGAGTAGGGTATCGGCTGGTACGATAAGGCGTGGGTTATCGGTGGTGGTTTACGGTGGGGTTCCAGGTTCTACAAGGGGATGTTGGTGGATATTGAGATGCAAGGTTGTGGAAGAAGTGCCAAGACCCGAGTCAACTCAGTTGACTCGGTCAACAAAAGTCAACCGGCAGAAGGACTGGTCAAACAGAGGAGACCCGAGAAGACTTACAGTGAGCACTCAAACCATATTAAGTTATAGTATTATTGTTATGCGGACCGCCACGTGTGGGACTTGACTAACACATTGGACCCACTCGGATATATATGTTAACTAATAAACAAACTTGTATTTATAATAAATAAGAATCTATATAAACTAAGAATATAGACAATTATACAAATTGTAGAGTTATGGATAGGGGTAGTCGAGATATAGAATTGTAATGATAGAATATGAAGAGGTTGGAACAATTTAATGATGAAACAATAGGAATATCGGATACATAAATATTGTACATACATTGGACATTAGATGTGTTTTGAGGACATAGGAACTTAGTACCTACTATCTTGAGGTCATTGGAGACATTAAATCTAGAGACGAGAACCATGGACTTGACTACTTATATCAATAACATAATCGGATATAGGAAACCAAGAAGTGCATATGATCATTTAGACGTCGGATCATTCATAACCTAGATAACGTACATGTGATCAAATGTTAATACACCCGACAAGTAGAAGTGCGGATAAAGAACTTAAGTGTACCCACACGTGTAACCGCAATGTTGGTTACACGCACTAACGTTAATAAATATTGAATAGGATCTTGTTAGTATATGATAGATGGAATCTTGACTTGGAGTGCTATGTGACCGGATAAAACGTTGCTGAGGTGAGTTCGTGTACTTCCCCTTTTTTCGTTTTACTATTTTGGGGGTGAACATATGCTTGTGTGTGTAAACTTACTTGATGTGACAAGGGCTCCCGAAACCAGATGCACACTCATTAACCCAAGGGAGTTGGGCCACTTAATATATGGGTAGTACTACTTGGGGAATCCCCCACGCACAGTGGATCCGGAAGCCCGTAAATCCCTCCACTGAGGTCTGTGGACCGTTGCGGTATATATTTTGCCGTGGGGAATCCATACTGGGAGTAGATGGATTCAGTGTTAGGATTGAGGTGTGATACTTGTACATCACCATGTTTGGAACTGTGTAAACTTGTTTTTGAACTATTAAACTGTTTTGGATTTACTTAACAACTTACACGGACTCACCAGCGTAATTGCTGACCCAACCTCTTTTTAAGCATGTGTTCAGGTACTGCAATCGGATGATTATGAAGCATACGGATTATGATCATATGTAGCGGTTTAGAGCATCTAGAGATATGTACGAATAGAGATCGGATCAACTAGTGGATTACACTCCTCAATTGCTTCGACGACCGCCGCATCTCGTCCCTGCATTAGACTTTAGTTATATTTATATATTGTAATTATATTTTTGGATTAGAAATTGTATAAACAAATAAATATTTGTTATCGTTGCTTCCGTTGTGCAAGTCTGTTACCAAACTGTCGTAACGTCCAGCCCCCTTCTGGTCGGGTTGTTACAGACATCTCCTTTGCCGTCAATAAATTATCTCAATTCATGCACTCACCTAAACAATCGCACTGGCAAGCTCTCAAACGGGTACTCCGCTATTTGAAAGGAACGGTCCATCATGGGTTGTTCTTGAAACGCAATACTAACCTAAACTTGCAGGCTTTTTTGGACTCGGACTGGGGCGGTATTAATGATGGGGACGGTCCACTACAGCATATCTCATATATCTTGGGTCCAATATCATCTCTTGGAAATCTGCTAGACAAAAAATTGTCTCTAGATCATCTACCGAAGCTGAGTACAAAGCACTCGCTAATGCTGCGGCTGAACTCTCATGGGTTAAAAATTTACTTGGTGAACTTGGGCTCCCAATTAAGAGCACCCCATCGCTTTACTGTGACAACACCGGAGCTACTTATGTATATGCAAATCCTGTTTACCATTCCCGCATGAAACACATCGCTCTGGACTATCCCTTTGTGCGGGAACAAGTCAATTCTGGGCAACTCAAAGTTCTTCATGTCAGCTCCAAGGATAAACTCGCGGATGTGCTCACCAAACCGCTTGCACGTGCACCCTTCCTATATTTTCGGTCCAAGATTGGAGTCTCCAACGGATCCTCCATCTTGCAGGGGCGTATTAACAATATAAATCAAGTCAACTCAAGTCTCTTAGTCAACCATTGACTCCATGCTTTTAGCTATTGTATTGTATTGTATTGTATTGTATTGTATATTATACTTAGTCAACCATTGACTCTATAATCTTAGCTAGAGTTATTCATATGTAAGCCTATATAAAGGCCTTGATGTATTGTTGATAGACACACAAAAACATTACAGAATACAATTATTCAATACAAATCCTATTGTTTATAATTATCATATCTCAAATTATCATAACGATATTTAATAGTGTGTTGGGGCGGCCGTAGATGATGCCGGCGATTGGGACAAGTGGGTGTGTATGGTCTAGTATAAGGTGGTCGTGGCTGTGGTGAGGGCGCCGATCTGCAATGAGAATGACAATCAGGATGGGTCGGTGGCAAGGGGGAGGTGTTTGTGTGTTGAGGGTGGGGGCTGGAGTGTGTTAGATTCCGACTTATTTGCCATCATAAGTCCATCAAAACACATCAAGAACTAATTCTTTATCAACAACAAATACACTTAATTGGCTTTTGATTACATGTTCAATTTTTCATCAAAATAAATCGCACCTACGTAAAGATCATTTTGTTATTAACATAGTTTTATCATTATATACAAAAAAAACTTTACAAAAATAAATCCCTTAAAAATTAAAAGTGATATTTCAACCCATTCGCTCACCCTAAGGCTAGTGGGTGTGGAGACACCTAAAATGGGATGTCTCATTGCCACATAGGATGCCACATAGGATATAGTAAACACACAACAAAATGGGTCCTGGGTGGGGTGTGGAGACATGGAAGACACATTTATTATTAATAATATTAAATGTAATAAAAGTAATAATATTAAATTTTTGATTGGTGGGATAAAATCAAAAAAAAAAAAGGAAAGGAAATTACCTATTGGTCCGTCCATTTCGTCTTGCCAAGGATGCCACTAGCCTTAAATTTTTTATTGTTTGTGTATATTTCCTTATATATGACCTTCCTTATTACAACTACCAGAGTGACCTTATTTTTCTAGAAATATGTGAGTATGAATATATAGATTTTGAGAAATATATAATAGTGAATGCATGTCCAGGAGAATAATAAAATTGAGATTTAGAGATTGGACAAAGAAAGACATGATGGCTTTTTTGGCATGTTGAAATGATTCGTCGTATACATTTAAATCTTAAATATTTTGTTACATAATTTTGGAATTACATCTATCTATATATGATTGCCAATGAAAAGAAACATATATTGTCACATTAAATTGTTTTAACAGAACTTTTACCCGATGCGGTAACTATGGCTTCAAAAGGGGATGGTCGAACAACCCAAAAACAATTTATTTACATCTAATTTAGTTTTTTTTAGTTTATATAATTGTAGATTCTTGATGCTACCTTCTTATTGTAATTTATATGTATTTGAATTTGTAGAATATCGACTTGATTCTTTGAAGTTGTCCAAATAAGACATTTGTACCTACTTCACATATTACACTACTAGAAAACATGGTGTTTTCCTACAAAAAGTTCCTACGGATTTCCCATGAACGTGTAATCCTACTGATTTCCCACGAAATTACTACGAAACAAATGGAAATCCAAAACTAGCTACAAAAAAAGCAACAGATTTTTTTTTGTAGGAAACACATATGAAAATTCCCACGCAATTCCGACATAATAGTATCCTATTTTACGATTCTGTGGGAAATGTGTAGCAAACAATCAAAACAATATTTTTGTTTTTTATTATTTTTAAATAAAAAACAAAAATAGTGTTTTCGTGGGAAATCCGTAGGAATTTCCCACACATTTTCTACGCATTTTAATATAAGATTCAATTTCGTGGGAAATGTATAGAAAACACATTTTTTGTGGGAAATCCGTAGGAATTTCCCACACATTTTCTACACATTTTGAGATAAGATTCAATTTCGTGGGAAATGTGTCGGAATGTGCAACAAAGCTATAATTTTGTAGGAAATGCGTCAGATTTTCCTACAGACTTCCTACGGATTTTTTTTTTCTCATAACAACTAATATAAAGTATTTGCACCTTTATAGTTGTATTATATATATACACGGTGATACTAACATTGTTTTTTATTATAAGGATAGGCGATTAGTGCATCCATGATATGTTATTGTTGGTTACAATCTAATATGACCGAACACAACAAGATTCAATATCGCACGTTACACAACAAAGTCCATAATGGGTTATCAAGCGATATTAATGATACGATGACTTGTTATCTTCCTACAAGACATGTATGGCCCAATATGTCTAATTACGTCACTTATAGTCAATCACCGGAATATATGGTTAATCCTTGTTAATCATAGACAAGTATTACGAGTTATGTTGAGTTCTTATCGCTTATGCTCAATTGTCAACATTGATGTTAGTTAGGACCAAATGATGATGAATTGTGGTAGTTTATGCTTAATTATGATAAACAACAACTGCCGTCGCCGTCGACCACCGCCACAACCCACCATTGCCGCCACCGCCGAAACCATTGCCACCACCCACTGCCGAATTTATTCATTCGTCTTTCCCGCCTACCAAACAATATAAAGAAATGATCCATTCCATTCTTAACCAAACAAGACCATAGAATGGCAATGATCCATTTTATTCCATCGTCTATTCCATTACCGCAAACTAAATAGACCCTTAGAGTAAATTATAACACATCATAACCAACTATAAAATAATAAGACCATCATAGCCCACTAAGACATTCATTACCAATTATAACTTACGTTAACCTAACATGTATCCGGATAACCTAACAATTTAGGATCATTAGTCAATTAGGGTGAATGTTGACAAGTTATGTTTAGGAATAGTCAAGTATGATTAACTGACAGTCAAAGACGGTGACTTAATGCTAGGGGTGTAAATGAGTTTAGCTTGACTAGGCTCGAGCTTCTTAAGTTTACCAGACATCAAGCTTGGCTCGATTCAAACTTTGTTTCTACAACTGGAGCTCATCAAATTTACGAGAGATAAAGCTTAGCTCGGTTCAAGGTTTGTTCCATAAACTCGTGTTTGATAAGTGAAATTTGAGGTCGGGCTTGTTTGCTAAACAACTTAAATTTATGATCGACTCGTTTAAGCTCAAGTTATTTTTATTTTTTCTCAAATTAATCTCGAATAGCTTTGCTCGTTTATATACGTTGGTTAAACAAATTTCTTTTATACCAATATTTTCTCTTTATATTTTAGTATGAATATCATATCATATAGTATATAAGTTTTAGTTTTTTTATAAACTTATATTTACTTATTGATTTTTCCAACGGATGGCTGGTTTGAGGGATAGTGGTTTTGTACCAGGGCAAGCGGTGCAGAAAGCGGAGGCGAAGAAAGTTGAGAAGCATGCCAAAGCATGCGAGGATATAGGTCGTCCTACTCGCGGGCGTGCCACTTTGCCTAAGAATGGACCTAAACATCGTGGTGGAAGATCACATGAAAATGATGTTGGTAGTGGTGATGAAGATGGTCTAGTAAGGTATACTTCAGGGAGTCGCGTATGTTATCGTGGTAAAGGACGTAATGGACCTATCTTAGGGAAACGAAAACATGTTGGACATCGTGGTGAGGCATCCCATGAAAGCCCAGTTACCAGTGTTGCTGCTTCTAAACATACATTAGGGAGACATGTCGCCAGTCGTGGTGGGGGATTAGATGGAAGCCCTATTAGTAGTGGTGTTGCTGGTTCAGGGAGACACGATACTAGGGGTTTAGATGGGAGTCCTATTAGTAGTGATGCTGCTGTTGGTTCAGGGAGACACACCACTAGGGGTTTAAATGGCAGTCCTATTAGTAGTGATGATGATGGTTTAGGGAGACATGCCACTAGGGGTTTAGATGAGAATGTTGATCATGATGGTGCATACGATGACATTCAAGATGATAGTAGTGAGGATGATACGGAGCGTTCCTCTCAACACAAGTCTTGCAACAGAGACATGCCTCATAATACCTCTGGGAAGAAATATATTGAACGAATCGGGGAATGGTATCTTTTTAATATCTAATTTTTTTTTTTGCTGTTTATTCATGTTTCAAATATACTTTATTTGATAATTTCAATATTGTAGGTTTGCTAGTCGTGAAGTTCATAGTTCAATCAGAGATATACTACTGGAGCATTATGATGGACCTTGGCCCACATTCAAAACACTCCCGAAGGATGTACTGGCTAGCATGTTTGTTCGCTTCGGGGTAAGATTGGGTTTTAATGATTAGTATATCTTATTATAGTAAAGTAAAAACTGATTCTAGTTTAGAGGCCAAAATATTCTTGTAGTTTCGATTGAAAACTTTACTTTAATTTTGTACAGACCCTTTACCGTTGGGATCCAAAAAGTGAGAAAAACATATATGATGCATTCCGTAATGTCCTTAAGAAACGGTATAGTGACATCATGAGGGATTTGAGACAAAAATCTAAAAAGATGGCCACAGATGCTGGAAAGGTTATCGGGAAAACCGAATATAAATTCAACATCATGCGTAAATTTAATCCTGATTCAGTGTCTAAGCAAGTATGGAAGCAATTGTGTTTGGTAAGAGAGTTAATTTCTGTATATTATAACAACAATAGTCTAGACTTGTGAATATATTTTTAATTTTTGTTTTCAGGGTTAGAGCAACGACAAATGGCTAAAAAACTCTGAGCAAGCGAGAGCAAACCGCACTAAGGAAGGTGACGGTATCTCCAGACATACAGGTGGATCTATTGGGTTTGACGAGCATCGCATTCGCCTGGTAAGCTAATCATATTATATATTTTAGTAAAAAGCTTAGGGTGAAAAATATAATTGTATGTACTTGACATTTTTTTACATGTCTTCCTTTTAGGAAAAAAAATTAGGTCGAAAAGTTATGTGGATTGAAGTTTATTTTGATACCCATCTCACAAAAGAAAGCAAAAAGAAGTATTGGGCTGGAGAGCTTGACATTAATAGCCTCGAGGGATTTGAGTTTATTTCTGAGAAATCAAAAGAAAATTATGTAAGTGAACTTTATCATTTTTGTATAATTAGAACATTAGTGTGCTAACTTCTAGAACAACTATCACTTTATTTTTCATAAATTGTAGTTAAGGTACAGAAGTGATATGATCAAGCTGCACGGTTCAGATCTCAAACAACATCCGGATGACCTTCATGTGTGGGCGAGAGTGGTAGGAGGTGGCAAAGGCCGGATGTTCGGGATAGGATCTTCGGATCCTAGTTTTGTAATAACCGGGAAACCGTCTACATCTACCGGATCTAAACTACATCTTGATGCCTTAAGGTCGCAAGAAGAGGTATTGTTTATTTTCTTCTTAGTAAAGTACTGCAAATCTGGTAAAGGTAGCGATATTTGAAAAAATACTAGAATTCTATAAATGTATGGAATATATTAGTCTTGAATTTTGACTCTTAGTTGGTGGACATTGTGGTGTACTTTGACTTTTGAGATCTAAGATATTGTTTTTAGGGTTGAAATTGATGGATTTAGTTACAAGGTGAAGATTAAGAACTATGCATTTGGTATCTTCTAGTTGTTTAACATGGCTAGTTTGTTTCCCTAGAGTTTAGATAGTGGCTAGTTTGTTTATAAGTCAAACAAAATCAAGTTATGCAACATAAAAAACCTTTTTTACTTGAAAGGTTTCAAGAAAATATATGCAACATTAAACCCTTAACCAATTTATAATCAACTTGACCTTTTGTACCTTTTAGGTTCAAAGAGTTCGACATGAAATGGAAAAGGAGATTGCAAATGAAAGGGATGCTAGACATGAATTGGAGCAAAAAGTGCAACAAATGAAAAAAGAAATGAAAGAAAATGAAGAAAAGAGGCAAAAACAGTTTGAGGATTTTATGAGGAAACTCCAGCAACCTGTCAGTCATTAGTTGTAGTTTTTTAAGTATTTCGGGTCTTTTTTGTTTAGCAATGGTGTTTTGTACTTAAAACAGGTTTCGAATCTATGCTACTTGTTTTGGTGGTTTTGTACTTAAAACAGAATATATGTTTATCAATGGTGCTTTTGAATCATATTTTTTATCATCTTGTATCTCTTGTTAGTAGGATAAAACTTTGGTAGGAAGCTAAAAGAGGTCGTATGAGATGTGCAGGAAACTTTGTGGGAAATTAAATTCCGTGGGTACTTTGTAGGAGAAGGAAATACATTTTGTAGGTAATGCGTAGGAAACCAAATTTTTAAAAATAAGTATTCCATAAGAACTTTGTTGGAAATTAAATTCCGTGGGTACTTTGTAGGAGAAGGAAATACATTTTGTAGGTAATGCGTAGGAAATAAAATTAGTATTCCGTAAGAACTTTGTGGGAAAATAAATTCCGTGGGTATTTTGTAGGAGAAGGAAATACATTTTGTAGGTAATGTGTAGGAAACAAATTTTTAAAAAATAAGTATTCCGTAAGAACTTTGTGGGAAATTAAATTTAATCTCCGACGGAATTTCTTTGTGGGAAAGCTGTAGGCGATTGTGTGGGAAATACGTTAGAATAGTTTTCCTACGGGCCTTTTACCTACAACTCGATTTCGTGGGAAATCTGTGGGAAAAGGGCGTTTCCTACGCATTTCCCACGGAAAAAGGCGTAGCAAAGTGAGCAGTTTTCTAGTAGTGTTACTTGTAGTATATTGTATTATGAACATCTTTTTTACTTAACATTTTATTTTTTATTTAAATTGATGTTGATAAGCTAACAGAAGCAAGTATAGATTCGCAAATTGTCAGTGCCGCAACATCACAGGTTTATTTGATTTTATAATTTTTAGTCCATATTTTATTCAATTAACTATGTAAAAGCCACCACCTCCTCATCTTGGGTTCATGATAAATGAGCACAATCATCCCGAGTATGTTTAAGAAAACATACATACCCGCGGCAACATGCGGGCGTTCCTGCTAGTTTAATAAGTGTTTCTAATAATCATTTGTTCCTGCCAAAAATCGTTGGGG
This sequence comes from Ambrosia trifida, assembly GCA_028751855.1. Taxonomy (NCBI): domain Eukaryota; kingdom Viridiplantae; phylum Streptophyta; class Magnoliopsida; order Asterales; family Asteraceae; genus Ambrosia; species Ambrosia trifida. The sequence continues at coordinate 99,872,362 of CM054122.1, read as the reverse complement.
GCTGGGGCCCCCTCGGGCCCTAAAGAAGTTGCGCCTTGATAATATAATAATAATAATAATAATCAATTTTCAGACCAATCAAGTTAGATTGTGCTCTCTGTAAGACTATCCGTTGTGGGCCGTGAGCGAGTAGTAGCGAGCCACCGACTCACTTTCAAGTAACCCGGTCACTTGATCCCGTTGTGGCTGGGGTTAGCATCAGCACGACCAAAGCTCACATTTTCCCGTTAACGCACGCAACCACCATCGCCTGTGCTTGCGCCGCAACTATTCGTGTGGGGCTATTGTGACTGGGAGCAAAGCACCAGGCTCGCTCACGAGCCATAAGGATAGTGTAAGAACTTCGATGACAATCGCTCCGCAAACCAACCACTAGTTTTTTAAACAACCGATAATATATTATACTGAAAATTAGTGCAGTATAGGTGCATTATAGAAAAAAAAAATATTTATAATCGTAGGGTGATTAGACTCAGTAGTTGTCCTCGTCCACTTGACTATAAATAAAAATAAAATTAAACACCTTACGTCTACTACGATTGATAATTTAATTTGCATGAAAGGATTATTCAACACCAAATACTATTGACTTATTTAACGCGCTTAAAGGTTGACTTTGCTCATTGATTTCGTCTCTAAATTCATAAGGTGTGCCATAATTAGCATTTCCTTTCAAATTTGATTCGTACTTGCAACTGCTTGAATCACTTTATCAATCAGTTTTCATATATATAATCATTTGATCTACAAATAATGGAGGAGTTCCATCATCTTGAAATCAAACTTGAAGATATAAAATCAACCACCAACAACTTTGCTGATGAAAACATTATTGGAATTGGTGGCTTTGGGAACGTTTACAAGGGATCAATCCATCACTTGAACAGGCATATCGTAGTTGCTTTTAAGCGCCTTGATCGTAAATATGGGCAAGGAGACACCGAGTTCTTGAAAGAGATTATGATGCTATCACAGTACAAGCATAGACATCTCATTTCTCTTCTTGGATTTTGCAACGAGGATGGTGAAAAGATCCTTGTGTATGAGCATGCATGATCTCATGGAAGTCTTGATAGCCACTTAAGTGCCACATCTCTCACATGGAGTCAACGTTTAAAGATATGCCTTGCCGCCGCAAGGGGAATAAACTATCTTCATGATCCCAATGGGACACAACAAAGAGTTCTACACCGTGATATAAAAAGCTCCAATATCTTATTGGATGAGAACTGGAATGCTAAAGTTTCTGACTTCAGTCTTTCAAAAATAGGTCCGGCTAATCCACAGTACTCGTTTCTTTTTTCCAATATTGTTGGAACCCCTGGTTACGTAGATCCCCTTTATTTCGAGACTTACCGCCTAGCGAAAGAAACAGATGTATATTCTTTCGGTGTGGTCTTATTTGAAGTATTGTGTGGGAGATTAAGTTTTGAATATAACGATGGTCGGTTACACAGTTTAGTGCCAATGTGGAAACAAAGCTATGAACAAAGGAACCTAGAGCATATTATGTTCCATGATTTGAATCCACCAATGGATCCGAGCTCTTTGGAAATATTTTCAAGTATTGCATATCAGTGCTTGCAGAAAGCTTATAGCCGACGACCAACTATGGCTCGGGTGGTAGAAGAACTTGAGATTGCTCTTAAATTTCATATGAGTAACGATGAGAGAATGGAGTATGAAAAAATGATTGTTCATGAAAATCAAGAGAGTAAAGATGAGTCAATAGAGTATGAAGATATTATTAAGACTGCAGTGCCTCCGCTGATCTATGCATCTCGAGAGGAATTGTACTCGCTTTATCTCAAAAGGGGTGCTCGTTAACATGGGAAAAACGGTAATTATAACATGAATGCTAAAATACTGATTTATAGAATGTTACTTGTATTATGGCTTAATTGTTTACATTCCAATGGACAGTGGTTTTCAATAAATAAAAATGGAGCACATTGTGAAATGATATCAGCTGCAGAATGTTTAATTCCTATTTCAAGTATATATAACAGCGATCCATATTCGTCCGAATATAATTCTAGGTGACATACCCTCTTCCTTGTGATTCTTGATTTTTTGAGACTTTCGTAGCATATGTTAATTTACCATTATTTGTTGCTATGTCTTGACGCAGATTTGCAATGGGTAACTATCTCACATTTAATAGGAATTTCAGAACAAAAGCCAGAACACAATTCTTGTCAACAAAAACAGCGTACACAGTAAATCTCATGTTTAAATTTGTTAAAAAGAACCGGTCATGCAAATCTCAATATGTAGAACTTAAATACAAATTGGAAGGGGACACAAAATATTCCATTGTGCACCTTGCAGACGAGAGGGAAGATGGATGGTTGATGGCTGAACTGTATGAGCTTACAAGTGAAAGTAGAAATGTTGATCTTGATATTATATTCGAGACCTCAAACAATTATTATTCTTCTGTTTTAGCAGTAGAAGGAATAGAGTTTCGGCCCTTGAAGAAAGTAAGCTGACAAATACCAGTTCATCCAATTAAAAATTTCTCTACCGGAAAAATGTTTGTTTGCTTAAAACAAAATACAAATGGGGATTATATCATCGACTAATTTCCAATATAAGTACTGTTTTGTAGGTAGTACATGAAGTGGTAGAGGATAAGAAGATGGATGTGGAACCCATCTTAAATTCGGACGCATACTGGGAACAAAAATTGCCGAACGACTATGAAGAGATACTCAAGTGGTCAAAAGATGGTATGCAGTGGACAACAAAGAAGGAACTCTACTTTCTTCTTTGTAAAGGATTCCCGATCAACAACGGTCTAGAAGTAAGTTTTATACGAATGAATTACTCCCATCATTATAGATCATTAAAAGCACTTACATATTTGTTGATTAACAGTGGTTTTTTCTTGCCAAAGATGGAAAGAAATGTCACATGCTATCAGCAAGAACGACTTTGCAAAGTAGCAAGTTGAGATTGTGTTCTCTACCCGAATCAAGGTTAATGTGTCTATGTTTTACTTATTTGGGTCTTTTAACATTACTATCAAAGCCAAAGTATACATGCGTGGCCATCAGGGGTAAAAGTAAAGTTGCACTAGTTTTAACGTTATTTTACTAATTTCGTGAAAATAACATTAAAAATGACGAACGGTTAATCATGCACCAGGTGGTGACTTTGATTGCCAAAAGACAAGGGGGTACATGCACCAATCGGGTTTGTCCCGATTGCTAAGTGTTATATGCCTTATGTCTAAGGCTTGATACAAAACCACTATTAAGCTGAGGGTCTCACTGGAAGCAGCCTCTCTATTCCCACGGGGTAGATGTAAGGTTGTTTATATCTTATCATCCTCAAGCCCTACCTTATAGTTTGCTATTGATGAGATTAACTGAGAATGATAATAATGCTGACTTTCAAAGCCAAATTGCTAAAGCAATTAGAAATGCTAGAAAAGACACCAATTACAAAAAACAATAATCATAAAATAAAAGAAAATAACTATTTGACTTAAATTTTAACAAAATAACATTTAACTTCTCAACAAATTTGTAACACTCTAACACTACTAGGGCTGACTACAAGTTAGTAGCAATTCAAATACGTAGACATAATTAATTAGTTGTTTATAGTCCATATCTTAAGCATGTTCAACAGAGTCTCAAAAGAAACCAGCACCTTCTAAATCCAACGGTGGTTGAATTAATTCGTTTACAAAAACCATTGGAGGCTATTGTTCAATGAATCCATTCCGATCCAATGGTTGAACCTATGTATACAGAGAAATCCGTTGCCTACTTTTATTACCATCGGCTAGCAAGTAACTAGCGGTACAAGACCCGTGATTACACCAAGGTCCATACAGTCCCTTGGAAACAAAAATCAAAACAGTAACAATAGAAAAAACTACACAAACAATAGGTACTCACTACAGCAAACTGGAGCTTTGGGGGCGACGCCAGTCGCCCCTAATACTTGGTCAAGTTGATTTGTGATGCATTTTTAACAAAACCTTGATGTTAGAAAAACCCTCGTCGGAAACCAATTATCACACATTTGCTACGCAATTTTCAACGTATTTCTTACGGAAATATGGTGTAGGAAATTTGTGACGCTATTTCTACGCATTTCTTACGCAATTTTCAAAGTATTGGTCGCTATTGTGTAGCAAATTTGTCTAAAAAATAAGGGTGTTTTTTTCGTCACAAATTAGTAGAAATTTTGTTAAAATTTGTGACGCATTTTTTTCTGTAAGAAAATTTTGTAGCAAAAGAGTCACTTTTCTAGTAGTGTTGTGGCCGGTTGAGAAAGTATAGGAAAACGATTACAAAAAGAAGCACTGCCCCAGTGGTATCTGAATGACATTCTCTAAGTGAGGTCGTTGATTGGAGTATAGTTCGTTCTAAAATATCATGCGTTCGCAAGAGGTTTTTGCCACAATAGGCTTCGGACGGTGGATTTCCCTTGGGTTGTTTAGAGTTCATACCTTACTTTTTTGGCCTCTCTTCATATTTTTTATTTTTATTTTTTCGTACATACATGTATACGTTCAGAAACATAATCTTCGACATATACATATATGTACATGTATCTACAAATACATACAATTTAAATAAGTATGGAGAGAGCTCATTTAGCAAAAAAAAAAATACCGTGTAAAAATGAGTGGTACACATCTCACGGTTGTAGTCTATAAAGATCATTATTTTAAAAAGTATGAGAAGTCTATGTAAGCATAGTGTTTTAAATTTTCGGCATGATATTTGATTCTTTTAATTTGCATTGTATTATAGAGAAAACATCAAACGTAAATGTAACAGTTAAAACACAATTAAATGTATTCTGAGCATGAAATTTAAAAAAAAAACACCCGATCAACTTTCTTTGCATGTTGTTTAAGGTTCCATGCTTAGAATACATTTAATTGTGTTTTAACTGTTACATTTACGTTTTATGTTTTTATAGAGCCTCGATTTGAGTTTGCAACGATGTCACATGATCAACTTGATAAGACCAGTCTTTGAGGGTTGTACCACTGATAACTGTTTACGACAATTTCTTCGGATAGATCGTACGCTTCTTGCGCCTTTTGTTCCCAAAAATTCCTCCCACAGTTGCGTCAAGAGTTTGTCTTGCTTGATTTGTCAACCCATTGTAGAAAGAGGAAACTTTAAGCCAAATTTCAAGTCTATGGTGGGGACATTTTCTTAGCATATCCTTCAATCGCTCTCAAGCCTTATAGAATGACTCTCCGTCTTCTTGACAAAAAGTGGTGATGTCGTTTCTTAATTTTGCGGTTTATCTTAAACAACATTAAGGGTGGTAGCTAGACACATCTACATGCCATCCACCACATATAACAAATCTATCAAAATTTATTATTGTCTTTTACAATAACATATATATCTTCTATATTATTAACTTCACACTTCTGAATTTCCACGATAATTCCAATGAAATATCATGTGACATGTATCTACTTGTGTATTCTATTTCAATACAATCACCACCTTCTTTAATAATTCTCTCATTATGTAGTTAGACATTTGATGTCACGTCTCCAACTTTTAGTCAATGCAACAACTCTTAAGTTGTTTATGTCCAATTCTTTTCATGTATTATCTGTTTATAACAATGTTCTTCAAACATTGTATATTTGATGTTATAATTATTTCTTAAAAAATACATTACATACCGTACAAAACCTTTGATTTGTTTCTTTGTAAAAAGTTGGATGTGTTATCTGAAGATATTGAACACAAACCAATAATATCCATTCGAAACTAAATCATAAAGTGCAAAACACTTTTAAAAGTCAATTTTAACATACTCGACAGCGATAATCAATTACAAAAATCATTATAAAGCTTATCAATAAATCAGTTCTAACGCACTCATTAGAAATATATGAATACAAAAATTGTTATTAAATATATCGTTTCTAACACGCTCGTTAGAAATAAATAATTACAAAAATCATTATAAGGCTTATTAATTTATCACAATAAATTATTTCCAATTCCCATATAGACAAACATTTTAAACCAATATATTTTATCTAGTATAAGCATTTTTAATACACCTGTTAGGAAATGAGACGTTTACAAAAATGTATTGTTAAAATAAACCAAGTCTAACGCACACGTTATCGAATTCAACATTTACAAAAAAAAAAAAAAAAAAAAAAAAAAAACTATGGTTTACACCAATAAACCCAGTCTAACACACATCTTATAAAAATAACGATTAAAAATCGTTATAAAACCAAAATATTGAATAAAAAAAACTATTAGTTTTCTATACGGTGTAGGATTTAATATCGCATCGCAATCTCTATAAATCCAAACACAACTAGTTGCACTACATACTTTTTCCCCCACAAAAAAATATATATATTTACAAGATTATATAAAAATCTCAAAAATATTTTTTTATTTTAAACCATTTCGTGAACCCAAAATCCTTATGAATAAGGTTTTAAAATTATAGGACATGGGTCACGATTTTATTAAAATAACATTAATAAAAATAATAATGATACACTCTTTATACATTTTTGGGAAATAGTAGTACACGTACAATCCTTGTACAACTTTCCCTTCATCTTTAACGAGGACTTTCTTGTACAATTTTCCCTTCATCTTTAACGAGGACTTGAACAACGTCTTCTTGTACAATCCTTGGCAAGATCTTCAAAATGTAAAGTCTTCAACATGATCATTTGTGTACACTTCTTGCTGCAAGAATGAATAAACTAATGTTGACGGTTGTGGCTGAGACACGTGTTCAACATGCTTCTTTTAAAACAGATTTGTGCCTCTAATAATTAAAGACAATGCATATGTCTTCCATTCTACAATAGCCGAAGCAGTCTGTACTGCCGGAGAAGGCCACGCGCCTGAGGTTACGTCGGGTAAAATTGTAGTGTTAGAACTTGTGAAAAAAATAATAATGAAAAGATGGTGAAATCAAGTTTAGAGTACTCCTCTCTATGGCACCCAAAATATGGGATTTTTTATCTTTAATAACTCTTTATGTATGCATATATCTCTCATTGTATTTTTTTTTTCCTACCTCAAGAAAGACACAAAGCCTTCCATTACATGGATGTATAAAGAGTCTTCTTAATTAGAGACTTAATTTGAAACATAAAGACTCTAATTAAGTGACATAAAACCTCTAATTAAAATAATAAAACCTCTAATTAATGACATAAAACCTTTACTCAAAAGTTTAGTCTTTAATTCATCACATTAGGAGTCTTATTGATAATTATAATTTACTAAATTATAATTTCAATATAATCTATTCACCGTATTTCCAACTATATATTCTTACGATTCTTGTTAGATTGGGATAGGGGGTGAGATTTTAATGTACGAGATTAATTACTTAACTTGATTCATTTCCTTGTGATTTCCAGCTCCTTGGTGCGTGTCTTTGCTATTTGTAAATACACTAATACAGATTATAGACTAAAGACGGGGTGAATAAGGCTTTAAGATGGGGTTTTGAACCCCGTCTTAAGCCATCGCGTCTTTTGGTCATTTCAGCAAGAGACTGGGTTATTGAACCCCGTCTTTTGTCACTGAACCTCGTCTTTAAGGCTATACTTATATTATATCACATATAACAAAACCGCGTCTTTAATATGTTTGACCCCGTCTTTTTAGCACTTTCAAATATAATATTAATAAAAAATAACCCCGTCTTTAGCACAATTTATAAAATAAAAAGTTTTTATTACAGAACTTGCTACACAAACGTATATCAACCCAATACGTTTCGGTTTTCATACCAAATCAAAACATGCACATTGATTTAATCAACCCAATACATCATTCCGAACTTGTTCAAAACGATCCAATACATTCAATCCGAAAACACAAAGCTAATCTAGCTAGTATTTAAATACACATTCATCCACAAAGCTAATCAAACGAGTTTAAGCTAAAATAAATGTGTAAAGCTAACCCTAAATAGAAATATCTAACTCAAAGTAAAATCGGGATCAACCATTACCAATCACCTTCTTGTCTTGCTTACAACCACAACCAAACCAAACCGGACCATAACTGACCCGTCAAAATCCGACCACCGCAGCAGCCCTATCGAGCACACCACCAAGAACCAAATCCGGCCAAGTAAACCAATGAACCACAACCATCTCCAACCGTCACCTACCTCTGAACCACCTTCGGACCGATTATCACTGAAGCCACCATCGATTTACCACCTGCAACCACCTCGTGAACCATCACCACAGCCCATGTCGGGCCTGCTTACTGTTACCGATTCTGCCCTTTTCGGGCTTCAGTATCATCACACCGCCGCCACGAAGGGAGGTGGTGGTCGGCTGACTTCTGTCATAAGGAGGAGCAGCGAAAGAGACGAGAGGGAGAGAGTGTGTCACACCCTCAAAATCCACTTGCGGAGTTTTACCGCGAGGCGCATGACAAACCAGGATCCAAGTCAACGATCACAATAAACAAATCTAAATGAACATATGCAATTTCAAAAACATAGTTTAAAATTCCCAAATACAGCGGAAGCTTATTCTCAAAACATAATCCAAACGTAAACCAAATTATTCAATGTTTGAAAACCATGCAATCCTAACTAGACGTCGTGCAGACGTGTGCGCCCTAGTTCCATAGTGCTACCTTAGCGACCTGAGAAAACATGTAAGAGTTTACGTCAGCACAAAAATGCTGGTGAGTTCACAGGTTTTGTAATCAAAGTACCAAGTTCAACCTGTCCATACTATAACAATTTGCAAACCCAAGTACGCTAGCTAGGTGTATGTTTTATTACTACAACGATTGGAAAACCATTACTAACTCGTAAACCAGATGTCGTGCCCGAATAGTAAACCTGTTCCTGTTTGAGACAATATGCACTCGCCGACCCTCCAAGCCGACGAGCGGGGTTGGTCACTCCCAATAGATCTATTTACATTTCCCCGTTGTGCTAACCCGCACATTCATGGTTTCCCCCGGGACTTCCAAAGATCATATAGTAAACCATAGAAACCCATAGTATGACAGTTGTTACCAAAACATAAGTTTAACACATGTTTTCTCCCCCAAAAAGTGAAACCAGTTAAAAGAGGGGCCGTAAACTCACCTTAGGTTGCGTTACTTCGAAATACTAATAATGTCAGCAAGCTATGCTAGCCCCCGTAAAGCGGCGACCTAACATATGACAGTTACAAGTACTTAGACTAATAACCCGTAGGTTAGTTAGTCCCTAGATGTCCAGACCATAACCAAGTTCGTTTGAAAACACCGTGACTGTTAAATTAACCCAATGTACAAGACTCGACATCCCATTGGTGACCAGAGACTCCCCGTGTTATCCTAGCACTCTCAAACATATAATCATGCAATCACACTTAACATACGTTAAAGTCCAACAAGTTATAGCACGTAGTTCAAGTATCACATAAGTAAGTCCGAACACATGTTACCAAGTTACTAGGTATGTTACAGGGTTCCTAGCATGTTCCTAGGTGTCAAATCGGGTCTCGGAATGTCAAAATATACTTACAGCAGCAGTACAGGCGATTAGGAAAAGTCAACTAGCGATTATGAAAGTCAACAGGAGATTAGGAATGCTAATCGCCTATACTATAGGCGATTAGGGTCATAAGACATGCAAATCATGAGTCTATAGGCGATTAGGTCATAAGACATGCATTTCAGGACTTAACTAGCAATTAGGATCACAATTGCATGCAACGAAGGCAATTAGCCCCCAATTGCCTATACTATAGGCGATTAGGGTGTCATATCAGGCGATTAGCCTCCTAATCGCCTATAGCATAGGCGATTAGGGTTGCTAATCACCTACAGCATTGCTGTTCTGGTTTTTCGCGCGTTTAACACTCCAAATCAATCCCAGAACGTGTGTAAACATCAAATATCAACCAAACAACTATATCAAACATATTTCCATCAAAATCCTTAGTTTAACCTTGATCTATCAGCCCTGCATGCAACCATGTATCCCAAAAACAATACACATAGCATGAAACATCACATTAACATGCATAGCTCTAACCCTAATGAACAATTACTCAGATTTCATCAACATGCTATCATTATTAATCTGTAACTACCTTAATATCATGTTACCAATCCTTCTTGAATCATAAAAACCCTATCTTTTAATCATAAACACACATACAACAAGCATAATAGTTAGAATCCGATTAACAACGCTTATTAACGGTTTTCAGAAGACTCATTCGTTTTAAAACAGGTCTGGACCATTAGGGATTCAATAAAAACATTAATAAAGGTTGCATGAATGAAAACCACACCTTAGATTTGTGATAGATTGATGTAATAGGCTTGAAATCTTGTGTTTTGATCCAAAATCGTGTTCCAGAGGTTGTGTGTGTGTTTGGGCGAGTTGTGGGACGACTAGGGTTGTTATAATGAAGTTTAAGAGGTCAAGTATTGTATTTATAGTCGTTTTTAGTCGTCCAGCACGTTTCAGGCGATTATGCAGCACTTATAGGCGATTAGGGTTGCTAATCGCCTATACTATAGGCATTTAGCCTGCTAATCGCCTATAATATAGGCGAGTAGCACACCAATCGCCTATAATGATGCCCAATCGCCTCCCCTATAGGCGATTAGCCTCCCCTAATCGCCTATAGGGGTTGGTTCCGTGTATTTTGCGCGTTAAATCCCGTTTTAACATATGTTAACATATTTTCACATACCGACAAGTCACATAATGATTGTAAACACATAATACTTGCAAAAAAACACATTCACACTCGTTCACCAATTCCCGGGACTCGAGACTTGTATGTTCCCTATGCTTTGACGATTCTACGAATCGTCACCACTTGTACACTTGGTTAAGGACTGACATCTAATGAGCCTCTAGACTGACATCCGATGATCCTCTATACTAAACCGACAGTTCCCGAACCATAACACGACTCAACTAACCCAGTTAAGTATAATATACGCGTGACTCGCTAAGGTAGACTGTAATCTAAACGACGTTGTTAACCAGAATTTGTCGGGTGTCACATCATCCCCACGTTAAAAGAATTTTCGTCCCGAAAATTGCACAAGTAACAAAAGGAATAACAAAAGAAACAGACAAAAGATAGAAACCAAGAATGAGATTTACCCGAGTTGTCACATCATCCCCACGTTAAAAGGAATCTCGCCCCGAGATTCATTCAGCAGCAGTGGTAACATATCTCGATTCGAACGCTTCCTTAGGAAAGAGATGAGGATACTTAGACTTCATCTGATCCTCCCGTTCCCAAGTGTACTCTGGTCCCCGGTTCGAGTTCCAGCGAACCTTAACAATACGAATCTTACTATGACGTAGGCTACGAATCTTGTAGTCAAGGATCTCAACAGGTTCCTCCACAATCCGAAGACGATCATCCACCTTGATCTCTTCCAGTGGAACAATAAGAGACTCGTCCGCCAGACACTTCTTTAAGTTGGACACATGGAAGACGTTATGTATGTTGCCGAGCTCCGTCGGTAAATCAAGACGATATGCCACCGGTCCAATCCGTTCCAGAATTGTAAATGGGCCGACATACCGAGGGTTGAGTTTGCCACGCTTCCCAAAGCGTATGACGCCCTTCCACGGTGAAACTTTCAGAAGTACCTTGTCATCAACTTGGAATTCCAATGGCTTGCGACGCTGATCAGCATAACTCTTTTGCCGATCCCGTGCCGCTGCCAACCGGTTACGAATCTGTACGATCTTTTCCGAAGTTTCGTACACTAGCTCAGGCCCAGTGAGTTGACTCTCACCCACCTCAGCCCAACAAAGAGGAGACCGGCATTTCCGTCCGTACAGTGCCTCGAACGGAGCTGCCTTGATGCTTGTGTGGTAACTGTTGTTGTAAGAGAATTCTACTAACGGTAGGTGAGCTTCCCAACCTTTGCCAAAATCGATCACACATGCCCGCAGCATGTCTTCTAAGGTTTGAATCGTGCGTTCACTCTGACCGTCAGTCTGTGGATGGTAAGCTGTACTCATGTCAAGCTGGGTACCCAAAGCCTTGTGTAAAGACTTCCAAAAGTGAGAAGTAAAGTGGGAGTCACGATCCGAAATAATAGAAACCGGCACCCCGTGCTTAGAAACAACTTCCTTCAGATAGAGACGAGCCAAACGATCTATGGTGTCGGTCTCCTTAATAGCGAGAAAATGGGCTGACTTCGTCAACCGATCAACAATCACCCATATCTTATCATTCCCGCTCGGTGACTTAGGTAGTTGCGTGACAAAATCCATCGTAATCCGTTCCCATTTCCACTCCGGATATTCAGGTTGTTGCAAGAGACCCGACGGTTTCTGGTATTCCACCTTGACCTTAGCACAGGTCAAGCATTTGCTCACGTATGAGGCTATATCCGACCTCATGTTTGGCCACCAGTAGAGCACCTTCAGATCTTGGTACATCTTATCCGAACCAGGATGAATAGAATACCGGGACTTGTGAGCCTCATCTAAAACAAGCTCCCGAAGTCCCCCGAATAAAGGAACCCATATGCGTTCTGCGAAGTAGTGCAGGCCATCAGGCCTTCGCTCGAGGTGCTTGTCGGCACCATGCATAGTCTCAGCTTTAAGGTTTTCCTCCTTCAAAGCTTCTAACTGAGCAGAACGGAGTTGGTCAGGTAGAGAGGAATGAATAGTGAGCTGCAACGCCCGAACGCGACGAGGATTAATTGATTCTTTCCTGCTCAAGGCGTCTGCTACAACATTCGCCTTGCCAGGATGGTACTTAATGGCGCAATCATAGTCGTTCAGGATTTCAATCCAACGACGCTGTCGTATGTTCAAATGTTGTTGATCGAAAATATGTTGAAGACTCTTGTGATCGGTGTAGATGGTGCATTTGGTACCGTACAAGTAATGTCTCCAAATTTTCAACGCTAAAACCACTGCACCCAATTCCAAGTCATGGGTGGTGTAGTTCTTCTCGTGCACCTTGAGTTGACGAGAAGCATACGCAATCACTTTCTCGCGTTGCATCAACACACAACCGAGACCATGAATAGAAGCATCACAGTAAACAACGAAATCATCAGGGCCTTCAGGCAAGGACAAAATAGGAGCGGAACAAAGTTTAGACTTCAATTCTTGAAATGCCGACTCTTGTGGTTCACCCCAGTCGAATTTTCTATCCTTCTGAGTAAGAGTGGTGAGGGGTTGAGCGATCTTCGAGAACCCCTTAATGAAACGACGATAGTAGCCCGCAAGGCCTAGAAATTGCCGCACCTCAGTTGGCGTCTTTGGTGCTCCCCAGTCCTTGATTGCTTCAATCTTAGCTGGATCGACATGAATTCCTAGTTCATTAACCACATGTCCTAGGAACTGAACTTCGCGTAACCAAAAGTCACATTTTGAGAACTTAGCGTAAAGTTGTTCCCGTTGCAAAAGTTCCAAAACCAAACGCAGGTGTTCCTCGTGTTCGGTCTTGTTCTTGGAGTAAATCAGGATGTCATCAATAAACACAATAATGAACTTGTCAAGATATGGTTTGCAAACGCGGTTCATCAAATCCATGAAAACCACCGGTGCGTTTGTGAGACCGAAAGGCATGACCAAGAATTCGAAATGGCCATAACGCGTACGAAAGGCAGTCTTTGCAACGTCAGCTTCCCTTACGCGCAACTGGTGATAACCGGACCTCAAATCAATCTTAGAGTAGTAGCTAGAACCCTGGAGTTGGTCGAATAGATCATCAATACGTGGAAGAGGATAACGGTTCTTGATGGTCACTTTGTTCAATTCTCTGTAATCCACACACAATCGGAAACTTCCATCCTTCTTCTTAACGAATGGAATCAGGGCTCCCCAAGGGGAAGAACTTGGTCTGATGAAACCCTTGTCCAAGAGTTCCTGTAACTGACTGGACAATTCCTGCATCTCGGGAGGTGCAAGACGGTAGGGGGCCCGAGCAATAGGAGCAGCCCCCGGTACAAGATCAATACCGAACTCAACTTGACGATGAGGAGGAAGACCAGATAAATCATCGGGAAATACATCAGGAAACTCGCGTACAATAGGAATATCGTCGATCTTCTTCTCATCGGTAGAGGAAACAGATAAAAGTGCCAAAACGGCCGAGTAACCCTTTCGAAGATACTTAAGGGCTTTCATGCTGGAGATGAGATTTAGCGGAGCACCGCCCTTGATACCGTACACCGAAAGAAATTCTCCATCAGGGAGGGGAATCCGAATAATCTTGTCGTAACAAACGATCTCAGCGCGATACAAAGATAACCAATCCATGCCTACAACAACGTCAAAACTACCCAAAGGTACCGGCATAAGGTCGATGGGGAACGACAAACCCGACAACTCTAGTTGACACTCCCGAAGGATACAAGTAGCTTCAATCTTTTTACCGTCAGCCAACTCAATTATATACTTAGCCTCTAATGGTACGGGTACTACATCTAGCAGTCGACTAACTTCCATGGATATAAAACTTTTATCGGCACCGGAATCAAATAAAACACTAACAGAGCGATTATTGAGAAGGAACGTACCGGTAACTGTGTCAGGATCCTGTCTAGCCTCAGCGGCTCTAATGACGAAGGCACGTGCATTCCTGCCGCCGCCCCCGTTGTTCCCGTTACCGTTGTTCCCGCCCTGCTTCAGTTTCGGGCACTCCTTCTTGTAATGCCCAGCCTCCCCACAGTTGTAGCAACCCTGCCTTCCCGTAGTTCCTTGAGTAGTTGGAGCCGAGTTAGTAGTTGCAGCCTGGGTCGATGGAAGTGTCGCCCGACAATCTTTAGCAAAATGCCCAAGTCGCTGACAGCGATGGCAACGATTACGGTCGCAATCCCCCTGATGATGACGCCCACATTTGTTGCATTTAGGTAATTTCCCCGCATAACCACCCTGTTTGTTACCAGAAGAAGAAGAACCCCCGCTATCGAATCTCTTACCCTGTTGTGCTGGCACAGATCCTTTCCCCTCATTATCCCACTTACGCTTGTTATTCTCCGGGGCCTTGACAGTCGAACCCTTAGCAGGCAAGATACCCTCATTCACCTTCAAGTTTGTCATCATGTGAGCCGATCGGACCACCTCTGAATATGTAGGAAGATTCCCCGCAGCCACCAACCCTGTGATCTCTGGTACTAGCCCCGAGATATAGTGTTCAATCCTCCTGTATTCTGGCACATGCAGATCGGGACACAGCACTGCCAACTCATTACGCCTCACCGTATACTTTTCAATCTCAGACCCGGTCATCTTGAGGTTCCACACCTCATGCTCTAGCTTCTGAACTTCTTCCCTCGGACAGTACCCTCGCTTCAGTAGTTGAACAAAATTTTCCCAAGGCATAGCATAAGCCTCCCCTATACCCATATTCTGGGTGATATTGTTCCACCAGGTCAAAGCAACATCCTGGAATAACGCAGCAACATACTTAACTCGATCCTCTGGGAGACAGTTACACATCAAAAACACTGACTCCACCTTTTCCAGCCACCTGAGCAAACTCAATGCACCCTCAGTGCCAGAGAATTCCTGGGGCTTACAGTCCCGAAACATCTTGTAGGTAACATAGGTGGGGGTGGGTTAACAGGACCACCTGAAATGAAACGCATGAGAAACCACGAAGAATGTAAACAAGATTTACCAATGAGGCAAAAGTGACTAAGTCAACTTACCACCACCATTGTGCCCTAACTGAAAGGCAGCTTGCAGTAAGTTGTTCAGATCTTCCTGTGATAGGTTTACACCTCCACGACCACCACCACCACCGCGACCACCACCACGCCCACCATTGCGGCCACCTCCACGTCCTCCTCGTACTCCAAACATGATTCTGACAGAAAGAACGAGAAAATTTAGTTTCACAGCTAATGGTAACCACTAGCATTCACAAAATCAAAGCTAGATCCAACTCAGGACTATCCATTCAAACCCAGAGCTCACTAGGGCTTTCATGCATTTCGGTTTATGATTTTGTGTGCACCCAAAATGATAAACCGCTCTACATGGTCCTCCAAGTGTTCTCCTAGTTCAAAGTTCAAATCACCGAACATAGACTCTTAGCTATACACCGTAATGCTTCGGTAGTTTATGGCGAGTGTTTCTATTGGAGCATGAAAGGGAGATGTCCGAGCCTTGGACAAATCTCAAGAGTACACGATTTACCCCAATATACCACACTGCCTAGAAGTAAGTAACCCGACATAAGATAGAACGGATGATGTAACATAGGAAGGTCAGATGATTTAGAGACACCCCGACAAGCCCATACGTAACCAACCATAATGTTTAGTACTAAGTGATCGTTTAGTGTGTGCGACTCGGCTATAGTCTAGACTCTACATGCAGTCCTAGTTCACTATAACCATTGGCTCTGATACCAATCTGTCACACCCTCAAAATCTACTTGCGGAGTTTTACCGCGAGGCGCATGACAAACCAGGATCCAAGTCAACGATCACAATAAACAAATCTAAATGAACATATGCAATTTCAAAAACATAGTTTAAAATTCCCAAATACAGCGGAAGCTTATTCTCAAAACATAATCCAAACGTAAACCAAATTATTCAATGTTTGAAAACCATGCAATCCTAACTAGACGCCGTGCAGACGTGTGCGCCCTAGTTCCATAGTGCTACCTTAGTGACCTGAGAAAACATGTAAGAGTTTACGTCAGCACAAAAATGCTGGTGAGTTCACAGGTTTTGTAATCAAAGTACCAAGTTCAACCTGTCCATACTATAACAATTTGCAAACCCAAGTACGCTAGCTAGGCGTATGTTTTATTACTACAACGATTGGAAAACCATTACTAACTCGTAAACCAGATGTCGTGCCCGAATAGTAAACCTGTTCCTGTTTGAGACAATATGCACTCGCCGACCCTCCAAGCCGACGAGCGGGGTTGGTCACTCCCAATAGATCTATTCACATTTCCCCGTTGTGCTAACCCGCACATTCATGGTTTCCCCCGGGACTTTCAAAGATCGTATAGTAAACCATAGAAACCCATAGTATGACAGTTGTTACCAAAACATAAGTTTAACACATGTTTTCTCCCCCAAAAAGTGAAACCAGTTAAAAGAGGGGCCGTAAACTCACCTTAGGTTGCGTTACTTCGAAATACTAATAATGTCAGCAAGCTATGCTAGCCCCCGTAAAGCGGCGACCTAACATATGACAGTTAAAGTACTTAGACTAATAACCCATAGGTTAGTTAGTCCCTAGATGTCCAGACCATAACCAAGTTCGTTTGAAAACACCGTGACTGTTAAATTAACCCAATGTACAAGACTCGACATCCCATTGGTGACCCGAGACTCCCCGTGTTATCCTAGCACTCTCAAACATACAATCATGCAATCACACTTTACATACGTTAAAGTCCAACAAGTTATAGCACGTAGTTCAAGTATCACATAAGTAAGTCCGAACACATGTTACCAAGTTACTAGGTATGTTACAGGGTTCCTAGCATGTTCCTAGGTGTCAAATCGGGTCTCGGAATGTCAGAATATACTTACAGCAGCAGTACAGGCGATTAGGAAAAGTCAACTAGCGATTATGAAAGTCAACAGGCGATTAGGAATGCTAATCGCCTATACTATAGGCGATTAGGGTCATAAGACATGCAAATCATGAGTCTATAGGCGATTAGGTCATAAGACATGCATTTCAGGACTTAACTAGCAATTAGGATCACAATTGCATGCAACGAAGGCAATTAGCCCCCAATTGCCTATACTATAGGCGATTAGGGTGTCATATCAGGCGATTAGCCTCCTAATCGCCTATAGCATAGGCGATTAGGGTTGCTAATCGCCTACAGCATTGCTGTTCTGGTTTTTCGCGCGTTTAACACTCCAAAACAATCCCAGAACGTGTGTAAACATCAAATATCAACCAAACAACTATATCAAACATATTTCCATCAAAATCCTTAGTTTAACCTTGATCTATCAGCCCTGCATGCAACCATGTATCCCAAAAACAATACACATAGCATGAAACATCACATTAACATGCATAGCTCTAACCCTAATGAACAATTACTCAGATTTCATCAACATGCTATCATTATTAATCTGTAACTACCTTAATATCATGTTACCAATCCTTCTTGAATCATAAAAACCCTATCTTTTAATCATAAACACACATACAACAAGCATAATAGTTAGAATCCGATTAACAACGCTTATTAACGGTTTTCAGAAGACTCATTCGTTTTAAAACAGGTCTGGACCATTAGGGATTCAATAAAAACATTAATAAAGGTTGCATGAATGAAAACCACACCTTAGATTTGTGATAGATTGATGTAATAGGCTTGAAATCTTGTGTTTTGATCCAAAATCGTGTTCCAGAGGTTGTGTGTGTGTTTGGGCGAGTTGTGGGACGACTAGGGTTGTTATAATGAAGTTTAAGAGGTCAAGTATTGTATTTATAGTCGTTTTTAGTCGTCCAGCACGTTTCAGGCGATTATGCAGCACTTATAGGCGATTAGGGTTGCTAATCGCCTATACTATAGGCATTTAGCCTGCTAATCGCCTATAATATAGGCGAGTAGCACACCAATCGCCTATAATGATGCCCAATCGCCTCCCCTATAGGCGATTAGCCTCCCCTAATCGCCTATAGGGGTTGGTTCCGTGTATTTTGCGCGTTAAATCCCGTTTTAACATATGTTAACATATTTTCACATACCGACAAGTCACATAATGATTGTAAACACATAATACTTGCAAAAAAACACATTCACACTCGTTCACCAATTCCCGGGACTCGAGACTTGTATGTTCCCTATGCTTTGACGATTCTACGAATCGTCACCACTTGTACACTTGGTTAAGGACTGACATCTAATGAGCCTCTAGACTGACATCCGATGATCCTCTATACTAAACCGACAGTTCCCGAACCATAACACGACTCAACTAACCCAGTTAAGTATAATATACGCGTGACTCGCTAAGGTAGACTGTAATCTAAACGACGTTGTTAACCAGAATTTGCCGGGTGTCACAGAGTGAGACCCGAGAGAGAGAGAGATGAGAGAGATCTAGGGTTTTATTTTTGTTTGGTTGCCAAAAAAAATGAGGAAGAAAGGGAGGAATAAGACATTTTATAGCTAGGGTTTGTTGGCAGGTGAGTTGCTATAATTTGAATAGCAAAAGACGGGGTTATTATGTAAAGACGGGGTTAAGTTAAATAGATGAGGTTGAGAATCAAAAGACGGGGCTGAGTAGAATTTTTTTGGAATATTTTATTTTAATTATAATTATAATTAGACTGAATTACAAGTTTTGTCCTTTAAGTTTATACCAAATTTCAACGGATGTCCTTTAACTTTAAAATTGATTGGTTTTGTACTTTATGTTTCAAAATCTTGCACGTTTTGTCCTTTGGTGCTAACCCAGTTAATTTTTTTCGTTAAGTGGAGGGTAAAATTGTCTTTTTACCCATTTATTTAGAAAAACATTTTAAAATTAAAAAAAAGAATTATATATATATATATATATATTAATCTATCTCTCTCTCTCACCAACCCAAACCCCCACCCTTGTGCTCCCCTTTGCCTGCTCACACACACACACCACAGATTCAGATGAGAGAGAGAGAAGAGATCAAGAGTGAAGGGGGTATGAGAAAGGGTACAAGGGGAAACGGTGGTTATCCACGGCGGCGACGCCGCCCGACCACCACTCGACGACACATGAACAACATCAGCAGAGGATTGGGAGTTTTATGATGGTCTCTGTTTAGGTCACGATTCCGGTTTGAGTTCGAGGATGCTTCATCAGAAGGTGATTATGGTAGTTGGAGTCCAGATCTGTAATATATGGTGAGGATGGTTGCTGAAGAGTGTGGGTACAGGGGTTACGACAGTGGTGGTGGAAGGTTAGTATGTTATTGAGTCTAATAATCTCTCTTGTTTGTATATTCGGTTGATGAATGGGGGTGTTAGGATTGTAGAGTGGTGGTTGCAGGGGTGGTTGGTGTGGGATGGGGGTGAAAGGGTTGACTTTAATTCAGGGAAAAATGACAGTGGAGGTTGGCGTTCAGTTATGGGGTTTTGTGATGATATTTGACGCTGGTTGCTGCGTGGTTGTGTTGACAAGAAAGGGAGCGGAAGAAGAGGGGTTACGACGGTGGGTGGAGAAGGGAGGTGAGGTGAGGTGGTGGCTGCAGGTGGGCGGTGGTTGGTGTGGGATGGGTGGTGGTGGTGGGATGGGTGGTGGCGGTGGCAAGTGGTGTGGAGGTGGAGGTGGGTGATGATAGTATGGATGGAGGTGGGTGGTGATAGTGTGGATGGAGGTGGGTGGTGTTGGTAAATAGCAGAGAAAGAGAGGAGAGAGAGAGAGAGAGAGAGGGGGGGTATTAATATATATATATATATATATATATATATATATATATATATATATATATATATATATATATATATATAATTCTTTTTTTTTAATTTTAAAATGTTTTTCTAAATAAATGGGTAAAAAGACAATTTTACCCTCCACTTAACGAAAAAAATTAACTGGGTTAGCACCAAAGGACAAAACATGCAAGATTTTGAAACATAAAGTACAAAACCAATCAATTTTAAAGTTAAAGGACATCCGTTGAAATTTGGTATAAACTTAAAGGACAAAACTTGTAATTCAGTCTTATAATTAATATTATAATTCGAATAGCAAAGACGGGGTTGTTGTGTAAAGACGGGGTTAGGATAAATATACGGGGTTTAGAATCAAAAGACGAGGTTTGATAGATTTTTTTTTGAATATATTATTATGTTGGTCACAAAAGACGGGGTTGAGTCGATTTTTTTGAATATTTTATTATGTTGGGTACGATGGTTATTATAATCTTAAGCAAAAGACGGGGTTCAACTCAAAACCCCGTCTTTATTATTTTTGAACCCCATCTATTGCTCTGTTTTGTAGCAGTGATATTTCATTGTTAATGTTAAATAAATAAATAAAAAAGGCTTGTATGATCGAGAAAAAATGGTGAACTCTAAGGTTGTCATGAAGAAAAGGTCGGTCATTTTGTTATTTTTTTTAATTCAAAATGTCAAATTGACCATTCTTTCAGGTTCAACCAATACTTCTATGTTTAGAATTTAAAATCTTGTTACTGAAATTCTTAACTAAATAAAACGTGCGATTGAAGGAAATGTAGTATATCAGGGACTAGATTAATTAAACGTGCAAATCTAGTGAGATAACTTACTTACATGTAACTTTTCTTATCCTTTTGCATGATCTTGTCGAATATTAGAATTTTAGCACAGAACATGATTTTAATATCTTTTTTTTTTTCTTGCAGATTTGGAGAGGCAGTTGAACTTTATGATCCAAGGTTCAGGATTGTTAGACATATAATTCTTATTTCCCATATTACCTCCTTTATCCTAAGTATATATATATATATATCCTAAGTTAGATATTATAAAGTTAGTTATTTACCAACCGGTATGTCGGTTATAGTCAAGGGACACACCCCTTCATTTGTATAAATACCAAACACATTGTATCATTTAGTTTCATGTATTGATTCTCAAGTTTATCATATTCTCTCTCAAATCCAAACCCTCTCATCGATCTTGCACACCTTCATTTGGCATCAGAGCATTGGTTATTTAATTGTTCCATCCGATTACAAAGAACACATCGAAGATAGTATCCATCCTCTGTTTTCATTCGAAGGAAACAAAACAGAGACATAAGACATCAAGGTTTAAATTCGCTGGAACATTCATTCAGGGCCAACCAGGATTCGAGTAAGATCAATACATCAACAAACATAACCGTTCAAAAAAGGAAGAGGAACCGGAAACACAGATTCCGGCCAGACTTCATCTTCTCCGGCGTGACACCGGATTTACAGAAGGATCATCCAGATCGTATTCAAACGGTTATATTTATCCCTGCCCTTAGTTTATAAGCCAATATCGAATACACATATCTTAATCCAATCGAAGATCCAAAAATTTTTTTGATACTCTGTTTTTCTTCTCGAACAAAATTTTTCCCGCCAAAATTTTTTTTTCAATCAAAACAAGTTTCCAAAATTCAAGTGTTGATTCCGAACATTACTATATACATAAACAGAACCGATTCTGTGTGTAAAAGACTCAGAATCATATCAAGGATTAAGATTATTATCGGGTTCAAAAGAACCGGAAAATTTTTCTGCAATCGTTTTTTCGTATTCGATCATATTTTGGAATTAGGATCCAAATATAGTTGTTTGTGGAACATAAGACTAGAAGTTCTATTGTTGTTTGATCAAGAGAAGATCAAACAGTAAATTGGTTTACTTGGGCAGTGGGTTTCGAAAGAAACAAGAAATAGTTTTACTTTCAGAAAGTCAAAACAGAATATTATATTGTTGAGGGTATATTGTGTTAGAATTATATCAGTGTTTGTTTGATGGGTTTTAACACTGATCGAACAAAAATAGAAAGGAATAGAAAGGATTGAAGCATAGTAGAAAAACAATTGGTTTGTTTTTAGAAAGGTGTTTAAGATTGAGAAAAGGTGTTGTTGCAAGACACTAGTCGATCATTATTGGAGGATTATCAAGTCATAGGATTGACTTTTAGAATTTGTTTAGAGGAACACTAGTGGTATACGAGAATATTATAACAAAGATCTTGGTACTTTGTTAAAGGCGCCTATAAATATCAAAACTTTGTTAAGCAAATAGTATTTTCAAGATATCATAGTAGAGTTTGACAAGAGTAGTCAAGCAAGAGTTCCATTGAAGCGTGGGGTAGTCCATATTAGATTTGGACAATAGGGAAGAAGAAGAACAAAAGTCCGCAGAAGACGCCCGTTAAACCCACAATGACAGCAAAGGAGACAGAGACACTCACTTTTAGCCTCCAGACACCGATGTTGACATCTACAAATTACACGATTTGGGCTATTCGTGTTAAAGCAATATTGAGTGCAAATGGTCTTTGGGAAGTAGTGGAACCCACAGAAGGCACGTCGACGGTAGATGTAAAGAAGGATAGGACAGCGATTGCTTATCTCTTTCAGGCAATTCCAGAGGATATGGTGATGCAGGTGGCGTCACATCCTACAGCAAGAGAAATCTGGGAAGCATTAAAGACAAGATTTATTGGAATTGACCGAGTCCAGAAAGCAAGACTTCAATCATTACGCACAGAATTTGAGATGATATCAATGAGAGAGACAGAAACCATAGACCAGTAACCATAGACCAGTTTGCTGGTAGGTTAAGTGCGATTAGTACAAAGTCAAAAACCCTAGGAACGAAAATTGAAGAGTCAATGTTGGTACGAAAATTGTTGGACTCCGTACCAGAGAGGTTCCTACAGATTATTGCATCCATAGAGAAATATTCAGATATAGATACCATGACGTTAGATGAAGCGCTTGGTAGACTTAAAGATTATGAGGAACGCCTTAAGTCAAGAGATGAGAAGAAATATGGACCAGCCGATCAAGAGAAGCTGTTATTTACAAGGCAAGATAGAAGGCCTTACAGCAACAACAGGAACTACAATCAGAATCGAGGTAGACAGAACTATAGGAAGTTCAATAGAAGTCAAAGAAATGAGAGGAAGAACTTTGACAGAAATGGCCATCAAGATCAGAGAAGTGATTGAAAACCCACTAAGAATCGTCATGACGACAGTAGTTACAAGCCCAAGAAAGATGGCAGCAGTGTAAGATGCTACAACTGCAATGAATTAGGACACATAGCTCCCAGATGTCCTAAACCTCGAAGTAAGCAAGAAGAATCTCACCTATTAATGGAAGAAGAGGATCCCACATTACTTATGGCAGTTGGTGAAGAAAGGAATGTAGTTCTAGAAGAAAAGAAGATCATACCAGAACGCTATCACAGTGAAGAAAATGGAAATGAAGTATGGTACTTAGACAATGGAGCAAGCAATCATATGACAGGAAGACGCTCCTACTTCACAGAGTTAGATAAAAAGATAGCAGGAAGTGTAAAATTTGGAGATGGATCATGTGTCAACATCAAAGGTAAAGGCTCGGTATTATTGGAATGCAACAATGGAGAACAAAGACTAGTTACAGAAGTCTACTACATTCCAACACTCCAAAGCAACATCTTAAGCCTCGGGCAAGTTACAGAATCAGGATGTAAAGTAATTATGGAGAATGAGTATTTAAGGATTTATGACGCCTACAACAACCTATTGATGAAAGTCCCAAGAGCTAAGAATAGACTCTACAAGGTACGACTCAGAATAACAAGTCCAATTTGTTTACAAGCCAGAATAGATTCACCTGCATGGTTATGGCATGCACGTATGGGACACGTGAATTTCGATTCACTACGACAATTAAGCGTTAAAGGAATGGCACATGGAATACCAAACATCAAGCACCCATCTCAAGTATGTGATGCATGTATTACGGGGAAGCAAAGCAGACTTCCGTTTCCCTCTCAAGCAAGTTTTAGAGCTACGAGACCTCTAGAATTAGTACATGCAGATTTATGTGGACCGATTACACTTACATCATTAGCAGGCAACAACTATTTCTTCCTGATAGTTGACGATTATTCAAGATATATGTGGATCTACATGCTTAAGTCAAAAGATCAAGTTTATGAGAACTTCAAGAAATTCCTAAGTGAAGCTCAGACAGAGACGAGTCACAAGCTCAAAAGATTAAGAACGGATCGTGGAGGAGAATTTACTTCTAAAGCACTTACCACGTATTGTAAGGATAAAGGAATCCTTAGACAGCTTACAGCACCTTACACGCCACAGCAGAATGGTGTAGTAGAAAGAAAGAACCGTTCAGTAATGAGTATGACCAGAAGCATGTTAAAGGCTATGAACGTACCACAGAACTTATGGGCAGAAGCAACAAGACAAGCAATTTATATACAAAATCGGTTACCTAAAAAAGCACTACAGGGAATGACACCCTACGAAGCAGTGAATAGAAAGGCACCCAATATCAAGCACATTAGAGTATTTGGATGCACAGCATATACAAAGGTAACAACGCCCTACTTAAAGAAGTTAGAAGATAGAAGCAAGAAAATGGTACATCTAAGAAACGAAAATGGTTCAAAAGCCTATAGATTATATGATCCCATAGAAGAAAAGATACATATCAGTAGAGATGTCCAATTTATAGAAAATGAACCATGGGATTGGGACAACTACTTGAAAGAAGGAAGTGAAGATGAACCATCTTGGACGAGATTTGAGATACATGGAGATTCAGAAAGTGAAGCTGTACAAGAAGAAAATAATGAGGACAGTGAAGATCAAGAGAGTGATAACGAATTCTTCAGCAGTCCAATCACAGCTACAAGAACTCCAATAACAGTTCAAGAGACATCTACAAGTGATCCAGCAGTTGAGACAAGTACTCAAGAGTTAGAAGACTCACCAGGCTCCCAACATAGACCAGTTCGAGCCCTTAGATCACTTAATGACATCTATGCAGCCACACAACCTCTTAGACCAGAAGATTATGAACATCTCTATTTAGCATATGATGAAGAACCTGCAAACTACAAAGAAGCAGCAGATTACCCACAATGGATAGAAGCAATGGAAAGTGAGATAGATTCCATAGAGAAGAATAACACTTGGACACTGACTAAACTTCCCTCAAGTCAGAAACCAATAGGTCTAAAATGGGTATTAAAGGTCAAGAGAGACGCAAGTGGACAGATCACCAAGCATAAGGCCATATTAGTAGCAAAAGGGTATGTACAACAAGAAGGTATAGACTACAATGAAGTATTTGCACCAGTTGCAAGAATGGAAACAATCAGGCTACTACTAGCATTGGCAGCACAGAAAGGATGGGAAGTACATCATTTAGATGTAAAATCAGCATTCCTACATGGTGAATTAAAGGAAGATGTCTACGTATCACAACCAGATGGATTCATAAAGAAAGGAAAAGAGAACCTAGTCTACAAGCTAAAGAAAGCTCTATATGGTTTGAAGCAAGCACCAAGAGCATGGAATTTAAGGCTGAATAACATCCTAAAAGAGATTGGATTTATAAGATGTCCACAAGAACAAGCAGTGTATAAGAGAACTTCAAGACAGTCAACAATCATTATAGGAGTTTATGTCGATGACATAATAGTGACAGGAAGTTCAATGAAGGACATATCAAGCTTCAAGAAGAAATGCAAGGCAACTTTGAGATGAGTGATTTAGGACCACTCACATACTATCTAGGGATAGAAGTACGCCAAGCACAAGGAAGGATACAATTGAAGCAATCAGCCTACGCCAAGAAAGTTATCAAGGAAGCTAGACTAGAAGACTGCAATCCAACAAAGACAGCAATGGAACCAGGTCTGAAGCTCATTAAAGAAGATGAGGGTGAACCAGTCAGTGAGACAGAATATAGAAAGCTAATTGGAAGCTTAAGGTACCTTACACATACCAGACCAGATATCACCTACGCAGTTGGATACGTGAGCAGATTCATGGAGAAGCCAAAGACGACTCACATGAAGGCAGTTAAACATTTGATAAGATATATCAAAGGCACATTAAATTATGGAATTCAATATAGCAAAGGAAAAGAAGCAGAAATCATTGGTTACAGCGACAGCAATTATGGAGACCAAGAAGATGGAAAAGGAACCACGGGAACAATATTCTACTACAAAGATTCACCTATCACATGGACAAGTCAGAAACAAAGCACAGTAGCTGTATCATCATGTGAATCAGAGTTTATGGCAGCAACATCAGCAGCATGTCAAGCAATATGGCTACAAGGAGTATTAAGTGAACTCACAGGTGAAAGACCAAAGAAGATAACTCTACGAGTAGATAACAAGTCAGCGATACAACTCATGAAGAATCATGTGTTTCATGGAAGATCAAAGCATATCAACACAAGGTATCACTTTATCAGAGAATGCATAGAGAACGAGCAGATACAAGTTGATCATATCAGTGGAGAGATGAAGAAAGCCGACATCCTCACCAAGGCATTACCAAGGATAAAGTTCATAGAGATGCGAAGTCTCATAGGAGTTGAAGACCTTGGGGAAATCAAGAATTAGGGGGGAGAATGTTAGACATATAATTCTTATTTCCCATATTACCTCCTTTATCCTAAGTATATATATATCCTAAGTTAGATATTATAAAGTTAGTTATTTACCAACCGGTATGTCGGTTATAGTCAAGGGACACACCCCCTTCATTTGTATAAATACCAAACACATTGTATCATTTAGTTTTATGTATTGATTCTCAAGTTTATCATATTCTCTCTCAAATCCAAACCCTCTCATAGATCCTGCACACCTTCAGGGATTATTTGCAAGATCAACTTCCATGTACTATCACCTCAAACCACATATGCAACTTATCTTGTCTACAAATTTCAAGAAAAACATCATGTATCTGCGCTTCCTGTAACAGTGATGGATACAAATTTGTCTTCAGAAGGTCGGGAATTGGATAGTTTCTGGTTCATCTATTAACTGCATCCCCAAACTCCGGTTATTAGTGGAAAGGTTTATCAAAATACCTATAACCGCAATAATAGACGTAAAATGAAAGGTTATCCACAAGAGAGGGATGATGGTTGGATGGAAGTACAAATATGGGAACTTGGAACCACTAGTACCACCCATGAAAAGCTTCTAATGAGACTTGAAGTGACCCTTCCCAACCACGCGTCTACTAGCGGGCTTATTCTGCAGGGCATTGAGTTTAAACCTTTATAAGATCTGTTATAAATCAATGTATGTTGAACCCAAATGGTTGATGTTGTTTAGAGAAGTCTATTTGCGCACTTCTTTTGTAAGTCCACTACAGGTGAGCTATATGCATACTTGTATTTTGACAAATTTGGATGAATGCGAAAGTGCTGACTAGAAAGAGGAAGAACTTCAAATAACTAAATAAGCATAGTATTGGATTTAAATAATCTCAACTATCAGTTGTAAGTTGTGACTGGTCCCAACTAACGAAATGTGTGCTAGCAGTCTCACCTTTTAACTATCAGCCATTGGCCGCCACCAATTAACCCCAATGATGTGGGGCTTGCGTGTCAAATTCCCTTCAAGTAATTTGTGAGTTATAGTCTGTTGGTGAGCAATATGTTTAAAGGTGAGACTGTCATCACACATTTTGTTAGTCATGACCGATGATACCCAAACTAATTAATAATTGTTTAAAGGTAGAACCGCCAACACACAAATAGCTTGACAAATTCTACATGAATTTTATCAAATTGAATTCAAACGGTTATATAGTTTACAACACACATCTTCTACACACCACTTCTTTTGCCAGACGCCTTGTAGCCCAACTGTCCTCCTATAAAAAAAATGCAAAGTTAAATAATTTGACTTGAAAGGTGAACATACATTGGCAGCATCATTTCAATTGTTGTATGTAATTGGTTTTAAAAAATATTAAACTGGAACGATCACTATCCTTCAATGCAGTATTTTTTTTTTTTTTTTTGGCTTCGATCAATTTAGTCAAAAATGGAGAATGATTATTGAAACTTCACAAGTGAATACTAAGTTTAAAGTTAACAAAATATGAACAAAACAAACAGTGTGAAGGTTGAATCCAAAAACAATGATAAGTTTGTTAAAAGATTTAATTAAACCAAATTAACAATGAAAGCAGCTTATCATTGCATGGTCACAAGGATTAGGAAATCTTGAGGTGCAAAATACAAATGATACTCCTACGAATTACTAACATAAAAGAAGCCTGTGAATGTGTGTATCTGTACATAAAGTGTAACATTGCGTATTTTCCGTTTGAAAATTATTGTGATTTTAAATTCTATCTAATAAAATCTTATTATTTCTCTTCCAATTATTTGTTTATCTAAATTTCAATTTTATGATCTTGGTATTATTATTATTATTATTATTATTATTATTATTATTATTATTATTATTATTATTATTATTATTATTATACGTTTTTTTAAAATCCTCATTTATAACATTTTATTTTACGATAATATTTAATCATTACGCTTTTCAAACATTTTTTTAAGAATATTGGTCTTTGTTTTATTTAAAAGGGGTTTACAATACTTTAGTTATATACATACACTAGCTTATACCCCGGGAGCGTCCCGGGTTGAGAAATCTAAGTAAAGTGAATAAAATTAGAAGTATCTAAATTATAAAAATGGCATCTATATAGCAATTACCTGTTGGGGAGCGTCCCGGGTTGAAATATCTAATATGACATAATAAAATATCTAATATGACAACATAATTAATGACTTGCCAATATATGATTAATGAATATTATTATTATTATTATTATTATTATTATTATAAACAAATCTCTGCCATAAGTTATATATTTTAATATAAAAAAGGGTAATTGGGTTGGGTATCACCTAATCACAGGCCCGACCCAAACCCACAATTTTTTTTAAACTAATTCCAAACCTGACACTATACCTGTTGGGTTACAAAAAATAGTCGTTTTTTTCTCCGTTTTTTATATAGCATTATGGTACTCGTTGGAAAGATAATAAAACGCTCGTTAATTTGGTGTAATTTTTTTTTTCTTTAAAAATCTCGTATATAAAACATATTAACGTTTAAAAGTTATAAGAGGAAACATGAGAGAGAAAATAATAAAGTTTTAGTATTTACATTTAGTAGATTAGGTATTTAATAGATTATTTTAATCATATTTAAACCATAATTATTTCTTTTTTTAATTGGTCTAGAGTTGCCATATCACATCCTATGTGGCATCTCTCAAAAGAGAGATTGCATAATATTATGACATGTCATTAAAAATACTTTGGTTTATTATATGTATATAGATAGATAGATAGATATAAAAATAAAATTTATTATAAAACTATTTTTATACTTAAAACTTATATTTCACTAAAACTTATTTATCTTCTTTAGCTAAACCATTAAATAATCATACCCATTTTTATACTTAAAAACGTAAATTACACTAAAACGTATTGTCTATATGTCACGTACTACCTGATATGTGACACATACGTTATATATTACACTATATGTG
The DNA here is from genome assembly GCA_028751855.1 of Ambrosia trifida. Classification (NCBI taxonomy): domain Eukaryota; kingdom Viridiplantae; phylum Streptophyta; class Magnoliopsida; order Asterales; family Asteraceae; genus Ambrosia; species Ambrosia trifida. The sequence goes on along the minus strand of CM054122.1, from coordinate 99,842,325 downwards.
GCATATAAGGTTCAAACCTTTGTTTTAAAACGATAAGTACATAAAACCCGATAAATATTAACAAATGTTTACAAACGACACGCAAAACCAAATAAATGTTACTAACAAATATTTTAAAACTACACATTTAAACCAAATACACAAAATATTGAAGACATATATGATACATAAAACACTATACGTGTCATATATGTGGGCTTATACATGGAATTGTTACAAGGTTTGGCTGAAAATAAAACATTTGGATCTATGTGACATGTATTACACTATACGTGTCATATAAATATAAGTGTTTTATATGACACATATAATACTATATGTGTTATATAGGTGTCAGCTGACACTGACAACTGACACATGTAATATTCTCAGTACAATGTTACTCATGGTTGCAAAAGTCGCTAGGTGCTCCTTAGTCGGAGTCGGGAGTACTCGGGGAGTTCTCGGCCTAGTCGGAGAGTACTCGGGGAGTACTCGGCCTAGGCGTAGAGTACTCGGTCATCGGCAACCTACCTTGTAGCGATTACTCGGGGAATACTCGGCCTTCGAGACCTTGTTTTACAACAGAGATGTTACTTTATATGTGGCATATAACCCTATACATGGCGTTTAGGGTTACAATGGTATCTAGATAATCAAGTGGGGTGTGTCAATATCACTTAAAAAATTGTGTCTTTTAGTGAAGAAAGTCGTATATCTCTATAAAATATCTTGAAAAAAGACCACTCAAAACTTTTTTTCTAGCAGCAAAAGTAGGTATTGTTAATTATGGACGAATATGTAGCGCTACAATTTGAAATAGTTTTTTGTCGAATAGTAAGCCATGCTTGCGGTATGCATATATAATATATATATATGTATGGGTCTTCGTGGGGCAAAAGTAAAATTTCATTAATTTTAACGTTATTTTTGTTGAGAAATAATTCAAGTTTCATGCACGTGATGCATGCATGCACAAGATTCACAAGTCAAGTTGTTTTTGTATAATGGTCGTTGCTAAGTTTGTTATGTTATCCTAGTCTTCAGGGTTGTTCCTATTTTTTCGATTAGTCGTTTGGCTTGTTCTCTATTTAAGTTCATTGAGTCAGAAGTTTGTTTATGTACTCTCAAGTTTATTTAGTCAATAAAAAGTGAATCTTGCTGATTAAATCTTTGAGTGTTCATCTTATTTCTTGTGTGTTAATCATAGTTCTGTGCCAACACGTGGTATTAGAGCCTGTTGTATCGATCAAACCAAGACTGAACCCACTAATCAAATCAATACCAACCAAGCCCTCATTCAAGTTTTCAAAGGCGAAGGTATGAGCACTGGAGTGTACGAATGAGAACCACTCTCAGATCAAGAGATTTGTGGGATCTTGTGAACCTGGGTATCACAGATCAGGGTGAGAACTTGGCTGAAACCAAAAAGGAGTTGAAAAGAGATGCTCAGGCCTTGACGGTCATTCAGCAGGGTATCCATGACACCTTGTTTTCAAGAAGTGCAGTTGCTGAGTCATCCCAACAAGCTTGGGATATTCCGCGGATGGAATTCCAAGGAGATTCGCATGTTCAGGCTGTGAAACTTCAAGGCTTGAGGAGAGAATTCGAAAACCTCTCTATGAAGGAGGGAGAGGTTGTGGGAGACTATTTTTCTAGAGTTATGGCTATTGTCAACCAACAACGTTCATATGGTGAAGATGTCCCTGATCAAAAGAATGTAGAAAAGATATTAAGAAGTCTTACATCCAAGTTTGATTTTGTTGTCCCATCAATTGAGGTTGCTTATGATCTCTCTAAGTTGACTCATGTCAAGTTGATGGGATCATTGCAATCACATGAGGAGAGGTTAAACTGCATGACAAATGGTGATGTAAAGACTGCTAAGAAAGAGAAGAGTGATAAGCAGGCATTACAGGCCTTTCAATCAAACATGAGAATGAATTATGATCAAGGATAAAGAGGAAGGGGCAGAGGTGGAAATAGAGGAAGAGGAAGATCCATGCTCAATGATGACAGGAACAAAGGCCCACAATGCTACCAATGCAATCGATTTGGTCATGTCAAACATGATTATTGGTTCAATGAGGAAGGTCAGGCCAGGGTTGCTAATGCTAAGGATGATGATCAAGCAAATGAAGAGACTCCTTACCTGTTTATGGTTCTTAGTGCCAGTGGATCTGAAAACCCAAGTCTTTGGGTGTTCCAATCATATGACCAGTGCAAAGTTAAGTTTTATGACACTTGATGAGGCTTTCAAGTTGGATGTCAAGCTTGGCGACAAGAAGAATTTGGCTATTGAAGGTAAAGGTACCATTAAGATTAGAATGACTAATGGTAATTTTAAGTATCTTGATGATGTCTATTATGCACCAAATCTAGAATATAACTTAATGAGTGCGAGGCAACTAATGAGAAAAGGTTATGCTTTGATATTTGATAATGATTCTTGTTCTATAATCCATAAGGAAACACAATAAAAATTGATGAAGGTTCTACTTGCTACTAATAATATGTTTCCTTTGGATGCTACTAAAGTTAAGGCAAGTGTTCCATCAAAGGTCCATGAAGAAACTAAGTTGTGGCACTACAGACTTGGTCACTTTCATGCTCAGGCTTTGCAACAAATGCACAACAAGAAAATGGTGAGTGGTCTTCCCCAAATGAAAGAGTTTGGGCAGTGTGAAGGATGTGCTTTAAAGAAGATGCATAAAATGCCTTTTCAATCCAGTACCAAGAGAGTTTCACGAGTCCTAGAACTAATTCACACAGATATGTGTGGACCAATTTTTATACTTAAAAACGTAAATTACACTAAAACGTATTGTCTATATGTCACGTACTACCTGATATGTGACACATACGTTATATATTACACTATATGTGGCATATAAGGTTCAAACCTTTGTTTTAAAACGATAAGTACATAAAACCCGATAAATATTAACAAATGTTTACAAACGACACGCAAAACCAAATAAATGTTACTAACAAATATTTTAAAACTACACATTTAAACCAAATACACAAAATATTGAAGACATATATGATACATAAAACACTATACGTGTCATATATGTGGGCTTATACATGGAATTGTTACAAGGTTTGGCTGAAAATAAAACATTTGGATCTATGTGACATGTATTACACTATACGTGTCATATAAATATAAGTGTTTTATATGACACATATAATACTATATGTGTTATATAGGTGTCAGCTGACACTGACAACTGACACATGTAATATTCTCAGTACAATGTTACTCATGGTTGCAAAAGTCGCTAGGTGCTCCTTAGTCGGAGTCGGGAGTACTCGGGGAGTTCTCGGCCTAGTCGGAGAGTACTCGGGGAGTACTCGGCCTAGGCGTAGAGTACTCGGTCATCGGCAACCTACCTTGTAGCGATTACTCGGGGAATACTCGGCCTTCGAGACCTTGTTTTACAACAGAGATGTTACTTTATATGTGGCATATAACCCTATACATGGCGTTTAGGGTTACAATGGTATCTAGATAATCAAGTGGGGTGTGTCAATATCACTTAAAAAATTGTGTCTTTTAGTGAAGAAAGTCGTATATCTCTATAAAATATCTTGAAAAAAGACCACTCAAAACTTTTTTTCTAGCAGCAAAAGTAGGTATTGTTAATTATGGACGAATATGTAGCGCTACAATTTGAAATAGTTTTTTGTCGAATAGTAAGCCATGCTTGCGGTATGCATATATAATATATATATATGTATGGGTCTTCGTGGGGCAAAAGTAAAATTTCATTAATTTTAACGTTATTTTTGTTGAGAAATAATTCAAGTTTCATGCACGTGATGCATGCATGCACAAGATTCACAAGTCAAGTTGTTTTTGTATAATGGTCGTTGCTAAGTTTGTTATGTTATCCTAGTCTTCAGAGTTGTTCCTATTTTTTCGATTAGTCGTTTGGCTTGTTCTCTATTTAAGTTCATTGAGTCAGAAGTTTGTTTATGTACTCTCAAGTTTATTTAGTCAATAAAAAGTGAATCTTGCTGATTAAATCTTTGAGTGTTCATCTTATTTCTTGTGTGTTAATCATAGTTCTGTGCCAACACGTGGTATTAGAGCCTGTTGTATCGATCAAACCAAGACTGAACCCACTAATCAAATCAATACCAACCAAGCCCTCATTCAAGTTTTCAAAGGCGAAGGTATGAGCACTGGAGTGTACGAATGAGAACCACTCTCAGATCAAGAGATTTGTGGGATCTTGTGAACCTGGGTATCACAGATCAGGGTGAGAACTTGGCTGAAACCAAAAAGGAGTTGAAAAGAGATGCTCAGGCCTTGACGGTCATTCAGCAGGGTATCCATGACACCTTGTTTTCAAGAAGTGCAGTTGCTGAGTCATCCCAACAAGCTTGGGATATTCCGCGGATGGAATTCCAAGGAGATTCGCATGTTCAGGCTGTGAAACTTCAAGGCTTGAGGAGAGAATTCGAAAACCTCTCTATGAAGGAGGGAGAGGTTGTGGGAGACTATTTTTCTAGAGTTATGGCTATTGTCAACCAACAACGTTCATATGGTGAAGATGTCCCTGATCAAAAGAATGTAGAAAAGATATTAAGAAGTCTTACATCCAAGTTTGATTTTGTTGTCCCATCAATTGAGGTTGCTTATGATCTCTCTAAGTTGACTCATGTCAAGTTGATGGGATCATTGCAATCACATGAGGAGAGGTTAAACTGCATGACAAATGGTGATGTAAAGACTGCTAAGAAAGAGAAGAGTGATAAGCAGGCATTACAGGCCTTTCAATCAAACATGAGAATGAATTATGATCAAGGATAAAGAGGAAGGGGCAGAGGTGGAAATAGAGGAAGAGGAAGATCCATGCTCAATGATGACAGGAACAAAGGCCCACAATGCTACCAATGCAATCGATTTGGTCATGTCAAACATGATTATTGGTTCAATGAGGAAGGTCAGGCCAGGGTTGCTAATGCTAAGGATGATGATCAAGCAAATGAAGAGACTCCTTACCTGTTTATGGTTCTTAGTGCCAGTGGATCTGAAAACCCAAGTCTTTGGGTGTTCCAATCATATGACCAGTGCAAAGTTAAGTTTTATGACACTTGATGAGGCTTTCAAGTTGGATGTCAAGCTTGGCGACAAGAAGAATTTGGCTATTGAAGGTAAAGGTACCATTAAGATTAGAATGACTAATGGTAATTTTAAGTATCTTGATGATGTCTATTATGCACCAAATCTAGAATATAACTTAATGAGTGCGAGGCAACTAATGAGAAAAGGTTATGCTTTGATATTTGATAATGATTCTTGTTCTATAATCCATAAGGAAACACAATAAAAATTGATGAAGGTTCTACTTGCTACTAATAATATGTTTCCTTTGGATGCTACTAAAGTTAAGGCAAGTGTTCCATCAAAGGTCCATGAAGAAACTAAGTTGTGGCACTACAGACTTGGTCACTTTCATGCTCAGGCTTTGCAACAAATGCACAACAAGAAAATGGTGAGTGGTCTTCCCCAAATGAAAGAGTTTGGGCAGTGTGAAGGATGTGCTTTAAAGAAGATGCATAAAATGCCTTTTCAATCCAGTACCAAGAGAGTTTCACGAGTCCTAGAACTAATTCACACAGATGTGTGTGGACCAATGCATGTCAAGAGCTTAGGGGTAGCAGGTATTTTTTTTACTTTTTATAGATGATTTTTCAAGAATGACATGGGTTTACTTCCACGAAAAGAAGTCTAAAGTCTTTGGAAAGTTCAAAATTTTCAAGGCTTTAGTAGAAAATCAAAGTGACAAGTTTATTAAAGTGTTAAGAAGTCATAGGGGTGGGGAGTATTTGTCACATGAATTCCAGTATTTCTGTGAATTACATGGGATCAAACGACAACTAACAACTCCCTATACCCCTGAGCAAAATGGTGTAAGTGAAAGGAGAAATAGGATTGTGGTTGAAAAGGCTCTATTACATAAACACATACCGTGTCGTGAATTTGGCTCTGCTTTTTTGTTTTCTATTTGCTGATTATGATCATTTTATTGATAATTCGCAGACTTATGAAAGGCCTTTCGTCCTAAAATGGTAAAAAGCTAGGAACAGGATGTGTCCCAAGACTCAACAAGTTCTTTCACACACCATTTTAACCCCAAATTACTTGGTTAGCCAATCACGATCTTTTATTATCACTTCTCAAGAAGATGTCATCCCTAATTAGTTAAATCACATAAACCAAACCCAAAATAGTGGTGGTTCAAACAGTGTGATGAGGTGGTAGGAGATGTTAGTGGTGGTTCTGGCAGCGGGATGAGGTGGTGGTAAGAGGTGAGAGGTGGTGGGGAAAGGGATATGGGTGGTCTGAGAAGGTAGTGATGGTGTGGTGGTGGTGACGGTGATCTAGTGTGGTGGTGATGGTGGCAGCAGTCTGGACTGGTGGTGGTGACGGTGGTCTAGTGTGGTGGCAGCAGTCTGGACTAGTGGTGGTAATGGTATGGTGGTGGTGATAATGGGGAGACAGAAGCTAAATGGACGATTTTGCCCCTAACTTAACGAGGTTGAGTTAACCCCATTAAGTATTAGACTGTTTTGGCCTATTTCATCAAACTCAATTGACTGTTCAAGCAATTATTTTGATTTTAGGTTGGACTGACAAAATGGCCCAAACCACTGGGACTGTTGTGGTAATTAACTCTAAATATTTATATCCTTTAGAATTTTCTCTTGAAAAAGTAGTTGCCTTCATCCGTTTTTCTCCATTAATCCAAAGCAATGTTTTAAAAACCGATAAATACCGGCCGGTTATAACGGTATTACCGTTTTCATATGAAAATCTGGTATGAAACACTCCGGTAAATATGGTAAATGGTATCGACTTTGTACCGCCGGTAAAATCCGATATACCGGTTTGAATGGCTATACCGATACCAGCATAGGTTAGTTTTTTTGGTTATTTTTAGAGAGTTAGGATCAAATACACAGTGAAAGAAAAATAGGAAGTCGTAGGAAGGGTATCAAACGGACTCCGATTGAACTCATTCAAGCGGCATTGGAACCATCTCATCGAACCCTACGATTTTAGTTTTTAGGTCTTCATTTTTTGGGCTTTTAGCTTGTAGTTTTTAGAATATACCTTATATCATTGTGTCTTTTATGTAACATCGTGTCTTTTTCTTATTTTCATCATTGTGTCATTTTTTCAATTTATTGTGTCTTTTTTCTTCAGCATTGTGTTATGTTTTTCGGCACTGTGTTATATTTTGTGGCTCGTTGTGTCATATTTCATGATTTATTGTGTTTTTTGTATCTTTCTCACATTTCTCATTTTTGTTATACTATGTAGAATAACTTGACCCTATTTTTAGATTATTTTTCTATTAAGGAATAACATTTTAAAAAAAAATAGATTATCTTTTGGATCATTTTTAATTATTGATTAACTTTTTTATAATATTTTATTATGTAATTATGTACATTTAGATTATTTTTTGTGTTAATATTGTAATTTATGAAATTATATAGCTAACTAATCAACCCGGTTGAACCGCCCGATACAACGCAGTACAACTGGTTGAACCATTTTGTAGCCAAATCCGGTATAATTAAAAAACCGGTTTTTAAAACATTGATCCCAAGTCTATGTGCTTTCCAGTAAACAAAATTACAAATCAACGCGTTTATTAGGGAAAATCACCAAAATGGCCCGTTGACCGTGTGATTTACCATAATAGCCCGCTCCCGTCTTTTTGGAGAGACGGGTCAAGGTTCCCAAGGCGTATGAACCGTCTCCGGGGACACTTTGGCTTCCGACCAATAGGAAAGCAACACGTAGCCGACCCTAGATCCGAGGATTGTGTGGCGTCTCGGGAGACGTGTCAGAGCCGCAAGACGACTCCCATGGGCCCTTGAGACGTCTCACTAACGGCCGAGCTCAAGCAGTCTTCGGCTAGGCTTGAGCCGTCTCCAAAGCTTCCTGAACCATCTCTAGTCGTCTGTCTTTATTATGTATTTTTTTTTACAATATTTTGGTGACTCTTGACTTTGGTTTTATTTTTGGCCCTTTGTTTTTACCGTTTATTTTATAAATTTTTTTAATTATTTTCTTTGTTTTCAACTCTAAAAGTAAATAAAAAAAACAAAAATAAAAACATTTCATTGAAACATAAAATTAAAACATAAAATTAAAACATAAATATTAAACATAAAAATATTGCATTGTAACAAAGAAAAAAAACTTAATGTTGGCGGCGTAACAATCGTCGTATCGAACCACATATTCATACTGAGTGAATTCGATAGCCAACTCCTCATTAGGCTCCGGATCTTCCCTCACTTGTTGCTCGTATAGGGTGGTCCACCTCTCACACTTAATGTTGAAATCGGTCCACTTGAACTGGAGGTCTCGGACGGTCTTGGTGGTGTTGGTGCCAACGTGTTCAATGAAATCGCTAAACACGCGAGCTCAAAACCCCTCCGGAGGGAAGGCCGACCCAGAAGGGAGGAGTTGAATTTCCGGGTCATTCGAGGCATCCTTGTGACAAACCACAACCGACATCCGTGTGAAAATTTGACTATTCAATAGAACTAGGATTCTATTACCCCGCGCTTCGCGGTGGGAGCTCCTGTTGTGTTGAGGGTTTGGTGAACGTTAAAGATCGTGCGTCACTGTGGGAGCTCCTGTTGCGTGGACGGTTTCGTGGACATAAAAGAGAATATTAAGTGACTGTTATTCTTGCGTGTGCTTCAAAAAGATACTTGCGGCTAAAAGCTAAAAGTTCGGTAGTCAAAGTTTGAAATTCTAAAACCTAAAAGTTTGGCCAAAGTGCAATGCAAGTTTAAAAAAAGTTGGGTGGTCAAAGTTTGAAATCTTAAAAGCTAAAAGTTTGGTGGTCAAATTGGAAGAAAATAAAGTGAAGCCAAAAGTTAGTGGCCTAAGTTTTAAATCCTAAAAGTTAAAAGTTTGGTGGTCTAAATTTGATGGTCAAATTGAAACAAAATAAAGTTAACCTAAAGGTTAGTGGCCAAAATATATATTAGATGCAAACTTTAGTAATGTGTTATATGATATTTACCAAATTGCCATCGAAAGTTGAAAGCGACTTAATTGTAGTTTTACTATTTGAAGGAGGGCATAACAGTCAATCATAATCATAGACACGGTAGAAGTGTCTTACATTTATATGATACTATAATATTTTTAACAAGCGTAAAAGAGACTTTTTTTTTCTCTGACCTTGTATCCAATTAATTTCATTAGTTATATAAGCATTTCCATTTAAGTATCCAAGTGCTATTTGTAGTTGCAATTGTTTTCAGTTGGTTTTTGTATTATTGTTTGATCAACAAATAATGGCCTTCATGGAGGCACTAGTACCAAAGCGAGCTAAAGACGGGGTTTAAAAAATTAAAGACGGGATTTTTGGTTTGATACAAAACCCCGTCTATTAGTCTAAACCCCGTCTTTTAAGAAAACCCTGTCTTTTGCTATTAGAATTTTATATATAAACTCTAAAAAATATTATAAAAACATCTTAGGGGGTGTTTGGGATTGATTATTCAAAACAGATTATGCGTTTTGGAAAAGCAGGGGTGAAGTTGCTTATCGATTATTTCGTTTTGGTAGCTTAAAAAACTGATTATCTGCGTTTTCAAAACGCAATAATCTAAAAATCAGATTTAATACGCAATCCCAAATACCCTCTTAGTAACCGTTGTAGACAAAATAATAAAATATTCAAAAAAAAAGTTGACTCAACCCCATCTTTTGTAGCCAACATAATAAAATATTCAAAAACATCGACTAAACCTCGTCTCTTGATTCTAATGCCTTAATGAATCATATTGAGTCTTAATGAATCACAATGGACAGTAGTAGATCATATATGTCTTAATGGCTCATATTGAGTCTTAATCGATCATAGAAAACACTAGTAGATAATACATGTGTAAATGAACCATATTAGGACTTAATAGATTACAGTGGACAATACTATATCATAAATGTTTGTCTTAATAGACCATAATGGGGAATAATAGATCATGCATGTCTTAGTTGATCATATTAGGCTTTAATAGATCACAATGAACAACATAGGTAAGATATGTCTTACAGATCATATTGGATCTTAGAGGACCATAAAAGACAATAATAGATCATATTAAACTTAATGGGCAATATTGGACCTTAATGGATCCCAATGGGTAGTAATAGATTAAATATGTCTTAATGGACCATAGTGGGCTTTAATGGATCATAATGGGCATTGGTACATCGTAATATGTATTAAATGATCATATTCATTCTTAATGGATCACAATGGACGATAGTTGATCATATATGTCTTAATGAATAATATTGGGACTTAATGGATCACAATGGACAGTAGTAGATAATTCATTTTTGTGGCTGGTAAAATCAAGTAGGAGGGATACGGATGGGCGCTGAAGGAGGATAGCTTTATTAGACCAATGATCCATTAAGGCCCACTATGGTGCTTATATAAGGTGTTGAAAGCTAAAAAACTCAGACGGCCTTCTTTAATGTGAACACGGGTGATATATGATAAAAATCCCCAAGCGGTTAAAGATCGCATGGTGGGAATAGTGAAAAAGCACAATACTAAAGACATTATTTTTGCACCGCACTTAGCCGAGTAAGTATATTTTAATTACTTTTCCTTTATTTTGTTACTACAATTTACCTAACTATTTAGTAACCTTAATTATGTAGCAACTATTATCTATTTCGTACTTGTTTGATTTCTTAAGCTCTATTTTAAATTTTAAATAATTACAAATTGTTAAATTAAATTAATGTAATGCAAGCAACAAAGGAACAGTTCGGAATGCGAGTACATGGTAATCAAATATATTTTCAATTTTGTCGAACTTTATGAAGACCAATTTCCCCAACAAGTAAGTAATTTACTATTTCTTGTTATTTTGTTAATATTGGTTTATTTTGTATGTTATAACCTAACTTTTTGTATTTACGTTTATTTTAGATGCGGAACGACACCAAATTCGCCACGGACCAAGAGATTAATATTCTAGAGAAGTTGATTCCGATTTTACTTAGTGAGTTAGAGATTCCTATATAGTTTAGCTTTAGACATTGATTTTAGCTTTTTGGAAACTCTTAGATTAGTTTTGTAGGATGAATGTGTATTTAGATATTAGATTAACTTTGTATTTTCAGATTGAATGTGTATTGGATCGTTTTGCACAAGTTGAGAATGATGTATTGGGCAGATTGATTATTGTGCAGGTTTTGATTTGGTATGAAAACTGAGACGAATTGGGTTTATTTAATGTGAAGCATGTTTAGTAGTTTCTAGAATAAATAATTTGAATTTTTTTTAAAGTGTGCTAAAGACAGGGTTATTTTTAATTAATATAATATTGTAAAAGGTTAAAAATATGGGTCAAAGGTATGCTAAAGACGCGGTTTATTATTTTTTATATAATATATGTATGGACTTAAAGACGGGGTTGAGAGCAAAAGACGGGGTTTGTTGAACCCTGTCTCTTGATGAGTGACCAAAAGACACGATGGCTTAAAACGGGGTTGAAAACCCCGTCTTAAAGGCTTATTCACCCTGTCTTTAGCCTATCATTTGTACTAGTGAGGAGTTTCATCAACTTAGTATCCAACTTGAAGATATAAAATCCGCCACCAACAACTTTGGTTATGACAACATTATCGGGATTGGTGGATATGGAAAGGTTTACAAAAGATCAATCTCTCACTTTAAAGGGCAAAACATGGTTGCTTTTAAGCGTCTAGATCGTAGATATGGGCAAGGAGACCCTGAGTTCTTGAAAGATATTATGATGCTTAACCATTACAAACATGAACATCTCATCTCTTTTTTCGGATTTTGCAACGAGGATGGTGAGAAGATCCTTATGTATGAGCATGCATCTAATGGAAGTCTTGACAGCCACTTAAGTGCCACTTCTCTCACATGGAGAAAACGTTTAAAGATATGCCTTGGGGCCGCAAGGGGAATAAGCTATCTTCATTATCCTAATGAGACACAACAAAGAGTTCTACACCATGATATTAAAATTTCAAATATCTTATTGGATGAGAACTGGAATGCTAAAGTTTTCGACTTTGGTTTGTCGAAAACAAGTCCTGGTAATCAGCCATACATATATATTTTCTCCAATGTTGTAGGTACACCTGGTTACCTAGATCCCCAATATTTGGAAAACTACATAATAATAAAAGAATCCGATGTATACTCTTTTGGTGTGGTCTTATTGAAGTATTGTGTGGGAGATTATGTTTTGAATACAAAGATGGTCAGTTCCATAGCTTAATACCAATGTGGAAACAAATCTATGAACAGAAGAAGCTACACCATATTATATTTCAAGATTTGAAGCAACAAATGGATCTGAGCTCTATGGAATTGTTTTCAAACATTGCATATCAGTGTCTACAGAAAACTTATGAAGAACGACCAACTATGGCTCGTGTGGTGGAAGTACTTAAAATTGCCCTTAAAATTCAAGAGACTTATGAGCCAATGGACTATGATAAAATGATTGAGACAGCAGTGCCTCCGCTGATCAATGGTTCACAAGAGGACTTGATCTCACTTATCTAGGAAGGGGTGCTCCTTAACATGGGAAAAACGGTAATTAACACATCTGTAATTGCTTTAATGTTTTATTTTATGTCATGAATGTTAAACTACTAGTTTTTAGAATATTACTTATACTATAGCTTAACTTGTTTAGTTTCCATGAACAGTGGTTTTCAATAAATAAAAATGGAGAACATTGTGAAATGATATCAGCAGCAGAATGATTGATTCCCAGTGAAAGTATATATAACAACGATCCATATTCGTCCGAATATAATTCTAGGTGATTTTATTCTTTTTCTCGTAACTCTTGGTTTTTAGGACTATTTCACGGCATATATTAGTGTACCATTCATTGTTGTATCTTGGTATAGATTTGCAATGGGGAGCTATCTCACATTTAATAGGAAATTCATAACACGAGTCCGGACCCAATTCTTGACACCACAAACAGTATACACAATAAACCTCGTGTTCAAGTTTATCAAAAAGAACCGGTCATGCAGATCGCAATATGTTGCACTTTTTTACAGATTGGGACGGAGCACAAAATCTTTCACTGTGTACCTTGCAGATGAGAGGGGAGATGGATGGTTAACGGCTGCATTGTATGAGTTTACGAGTGAAAGTAGAAATGTTGATCTGGAATTATATTTGAGGCCTCAAACGATTATTATTCTTCTGTATTAGTAGATGAAGGAATCGAGTTTCGGCCCTTAGAGAAAGTAAGCCAACAAATGCCAGTTCATACATTTACAACATTTCTTTACTGAAAAAAATAATAATTTGCTTCAAACATGATATAAATGGCAATTATATCATCGATTAATATCTATTATGGGTAATGTTTTATAGGTGAAACATGAAGTGGTAGAGGATGAGAAGGTGGATATGGAACTCATCTTAAATTCGGGCGCATACTGGGAACAAAAATTGCTATGAAGAGATACTCAGGTGGTCAAAAGATGGTATGCAATGGACAACAAAGAAAGAACTTTACTTTCTTCTTTGTAAAGGATTCCCAATAAACAACGGTCTACAGGTACGTTTGGCATTCATGAAGTCTACAATCGTTTATTGAAAGTTGTCAAAAATACTTACATATTTGTTGATTAACAGTGGTTTTATCTTGACAAAAATGGGAAGAAATTATTGATATCAGGGGTATATAGGTAATAATACGAAAGCACAAAGAAACAAGATTGATCAGTCGAATGGTTGTTTTATTCACTGCTTGCAGGCACAGATTACTGCAGAAAAATTACAAAGAAACAAAGGATTTTCGACTGATTCTAAGTACATAAAAAGTAAACACAAGTCTGCTTTAAATAGCTAAAATAAGTAACAAACTTTTCTGATTATTAGGACTCCTAGACTGTTTCATAACCCACTCCAACGTCTTTATTTCCGGTCGTTGGCTGCACAATATTCGGTCAACATTCAACCAACATTCTCCCCCTGAATGTTGATATCTTCCTTTCGATCTTCAATGCCAATTAAGCTCCTCATTTCTGCAAACTTAATCCTTGGTAATGCTTTAGTAAGTATATCTGCCTTCTGCAATTCTCCTCTTACATGCTCAACCATGATTTGGTTTCGTTCAACACACTCACGAATAAAATGGTACTTCGTGTGAATGTGTCTACTTTTCTTATGAAATACGTGGTTCTTCATGAGAGCAATGGCTGACTCGTTGTCCACAAACAGCTTCACCTTTTGAGCGTTTCTTCCAATTAAATCACTAACCAGGTTCATTAGCCACAAAGCTTGGCAAGCGGCTTCAGTTGCAGCCATGAATTCTGCTTCACAGGAGCTAAGCGCAACAGTATTCTGTTTTTGTGATGTCCAAGTAATTAAATTACCCGAGTAATAAAAGGCTACACCCGTGGTTCCTCGTCTATCCTCCGGATCATTCGCATAGCTACTGTCACTGAACCCTTGTAGCGTTCCATCACCTCCTTTTTGATACTATAACCCATATCCTTCCGTACCTCAGATGTATCTCAAAATTTTCTTAATGGCTGCAAGATGACTCTCTTTTGGTGTCTGCATAAACCTGCTCACAGCCCCCACAGCATAGCTAAGGTCTGGTCTGGTATGAACCAAGTATCGAAGACAACCTATGATCCTTCGGTACTCAGTTGGACTAATCTCCTTGCCTTTCTGATCTTTTGTTAGCTGCAACTTATGCTCCATGGGATACTTTGCTGAATTGCAACTTGCCATTCCTGCCAACTTTAGGATTTTATTTGCATAACTCTCTTGCTTCAATATTATCCCATCCTCTGTTTGAATCACCTCAATCCCAAGGTAATATGACAGCTTCCCCGTGTCACTCATATCAAAAACCAGTTCCATCTTTTTCTTAAATTCTCGAATTTTCCCTTCGTTTGACCCGGTTACAATTAAATCATCGATATATACTCCTACAATAAGAATAGAAGCTGGTTCGTGTACCTTGTAAACGGCCTGCTCATGCACACATTTACTGAAACTGAGATCTTTAAGCACTTGATCCAGCCGCTCATTCCAGGCTCTCGGAGCTTGTCTTAAGCCGTAGAGGGCTTTATGCAACCGATACACCATTTTCTCCTTTCCCTTGACTTCGAACCCGCTCGGTTGTGTCACATATACTTCCTCCTTGAGATTGCCATTCAGGTGACATCAAGATGATGCACAAGCCAATTCCCATTTGCTGCAATTGCCAATAATAATCTGATGGTTTCCAGCCGTGCGACTGGAGCGAACGCGTCTTCGAAATCAATTCCCTTTTGCTGCACATACCCTTTAGCTACCAAACGAGCCTTATGTCTGATTACATTTCCTTCAGCATCTTTCTTCAACTTGAACACCCACCTTAACCCAATTACCTTATGACCAGCTGGTAGATGGGTTAGAGTCCAAGTGTTGTTTTTCTTGATTGAGGCTAACTCTTCTTTCATTGTTGTCATCCATTGTTTCTCAGATGCAGCTTCAACAAACGAGGTTGGTTCACCATCAATTAACAATAACTCTGCTTCTTTATCATAAAGTTCTTGTACTTGATCTTCGGTCATTGCATTTGAAGCTTGATAAACACCCTCAATTAAGCGAAACCCTTGAGGGGGTGTGTCATCATATGGAACACTGGAATTAGCTGTGTTCCAGCTTGATGATTGAAAACTAGCTGCTGAATTTTGGGAATTACTTCCATTATTGCTTAAAGATCCAGATTGGCCTGGAGTTAAATTAGGGCTTGCTGGAGAATTAAAACTTGTGTCGCCATTTTGGAATTGGGAATGGGCTTCACTATTGGGCTGGACATTAGACTCATTAACGGGCTCCGATTCAGTTGGTAATATACTGGTCCACCAGGGTGTAATGGACTCATTATTTTGACTTCTCTTCCAACTCCATTTTCGACACTCATCAAATTTTACAACACTTGGTGATGCAATCACCACCTTCATTGTATGGGGATTTAGAAGCCTGTACCGCTTTGTTTCTTCAACCGAACCCAGATGCACCATAGGTGTTCCACGATCACTTAGCTTTGTAGGCCTTTTTGACACATCTGTCACATATGCAACACACCCAAACACCTTTCACGTAAGTAAGCTCGGGCCTTTTATTTTTTAATACCTCGTATGGTGTTGCACCTTTTACCAACTTAGTCAGGATTCGATTGAGTAGGTAGACTGAGTGTCAGACGGCCTCCCTCACATCTCGTCTGGAATAGACATAGTATTCAATAGCTACCTCGTCATCTCTACTACAGTTCTGTTCCTACGCTCCACTACTCCGTTTTGATGTGGAGCATAGGGCGCGGTTAGTTGACGTTTGATCTTCATCCTTTGGCAAAAATTGTTAAATTGAAGAGAATTAAATTCGCCACCGCGATCCGTTCTAAGCATCTTTAATTGGTAGGGATTATTTTGCTCCACCTGAGCTTTGAACTTCTTAAACATAATAAAAGCTTCATCCTTTGTTTTCAACAAATAAACCCACATAAAACGAGAAAAATCATCAACAATTAGGAGGAAATACCGATTACCTCCATATGTTTGTGGAGTTATAGGTCCGCACAAATCCACGTGAACTAATTCCAGTGGCTCTGATGCTCTCCAATGAGCTTCTTTTGGTACCGGTTTTCTCGTTTGCTTAGCCACCATACACCCTTCACACATTTGTTTAGGATGATTTATACTAGGCATCCCTATCACCAAGTCCTTCTTAGCCATGTATTCCAGTATATCGAAATTGGCGTGGCCCATTCTTGCATGCCATAACCATGCCTCTTCCTCCATGTTTACTGCCAAACATACTGGTTTCGAAATTTGCAAAACAATTTTGTATAAACGGTTTACTGACTTTTTAATCTTCATAACCAATCTTTGTGACTCGTCATACATCTTAAGGGTATCTCCACGTATTCTTACATCGTACCCTTCTTCGGTTAATTGTCCCAAGCTTAAGATATTACTAGTTAGAGTCGGGATGTAGTACACATCCAGGATCATCAGTTGCTCACCGTTTTTGGATTCGAATAACAAGGAACCTTTTCCGTGTATTTGAACCTTCGAACCATCACCAAATTTTACCTGCCCAGTTATGTTTACATCTAGTTCTGCAAAGAAATCTTTCACACCAGTCATGTGATTACTACATCATTATCGACATACCATACATTCTTTTTGTTGTCACCATGAGCCAATTTTGGATTAGGAATGAATGTATCTTCATTTAACAGAACCATGTTGGGTGACTCCTCACCACACACACTCAAAAGGAGAGCTGGTTCATCCTCTTGTGTTTGTGTCAAGTTAGCTTCATCACGTTTATCTTTTGGCTCCTTACATTCTGATGCGTAGTGACCATATTGGTTACAGTTGAAGCACTTGATGTGTTTCTTGTCTCTGTTGTCTCTATTGTTTCTTAAATTGCTTCCATGATCATAATTCCCAACGTGTCCACAACGATTACCCTTACCACGGCCACGTCCTCGCGAACTTCCTCGACCACCCCGGTCACCTCTGCCTCTACCGCCTGATTGTTGAAACCTCCCATGGCCCTTCGAATTCTGCTACATATCAGCCTTCGAAAACAACAAGTTGTTCTCACTATTTTGATGGGTTTGGCGTAGCTTCAACCTATCTTCATAATGAGCAATGGCCTCTTCAAACGCCATCGAATCTACATCCGAACTCTGTTCTATGGAAGCAACAAGATTGATGAATTTCTCCAGGACGCTATCATAGAGTTTCCGAACCAACTCTTCATCAGCCAATGTCGCCCCGACACTGTTATATTTAGATATCATCCCGGTGAGTTTTCCAGCGTACTCATCAATTGTCTCCCCATCTCTCATATGCAGCGCTTCAAACTCGCTTTTTAGGATCCGAAGTCGGGCCTTTTGGACCCGTTCTGCCCCTACGTATCTGGACCTCAATGACTCCCACACTTCCTTAGTCGTCTTCTTCTTTGCTGCCTGCGACAGAATCTCCTCTGGTATAGACTGGAAGATAAAGGCTCGAGCTTGTTTGGATTTCTTCTCATCCGCAACCACTCCGGTTGGTGGCTCGATGGCATCCCACAACCCATGGGCATCCATGATCGCCTCCATCTTAATAGCCCAAGTATTGTAATTCGTATGAGTAAGGATCGGGCACTGGAGTGTGAGAGGTGTGTCTTTTTGAGGGTTGGAAGTTGTTGCTACTGCAGACATGGTTTGGAATCGGAGATATTTTGGTATACAATAGGATCAGAAAGAAGCTCTGATACCAAATATTGATATCAGGGGTATATAGGTAATAATACGAAAGCACAAAGAAACAAGATTGATCAGTCGAATGGTTGTTTTATTCACTGCTTGCAGGCACAGATTACTGCAGAAAAATTACAAAGAAACAAAGGATTTTCGACTGATTCTAAGTACAGAAAAAGTAAACACAAGTCTGCTTTAAATAGCTAAAATAAGTAACAAACTTTTCTGATTATTAGGACTCCTAGACTGTTTCATAACCCACTCCAACGTCTTTATTTCCAGCCGTTGGCTGCACAATATTCGGTCAACATTCAACCAACAGAAATGTCACATGCTACCAGCAAGAACGAACTTTGCAAACTGACAAGTTGCTTTGGTGTTCCCTACCCGAATCAAGGTTGTTTGTCTGTATTTTGCTTAACCCTCAACAGTATGTTGATGATCTTAGCGTCATAGTATCATTTTAGTATAACCGGATTTGTTTACGACCAAATGAGATATTAGAATAAACAATTATGCAAACATCAAATATCATTATCGGTCATTTTTGTTATACGTGATTGGTCAAATAGACCGCTAGAATAGTGATTGCTCAGGTCATGCAAACAGATGGTGTTATTCTTGCAGGATCAAGGAATAGTATTGAGTTCAGAATTCAGAAATCTTGCTTGAAAAGTTCTAAAACATGCATTTAACTCCAGCGATATGCAACCCTCGCAACTTTCCATATTCTTAGCAGTAAACAATGACGGTTTTTTTTTTTTTTTTTTTTTTTTGCAGATTTGGAGAGGCAACTGTGGTTTTTGCTTGGAGATTTAGCATTGTTAGCAATATCAACTCCCAATTGGTTCATCTATTTACTTAGTCCTCAAACTCCAGTTATTAGAGGAAAAGATGTTCAGCCCACCATCAACAAGAATAATAGACCAAAAACGAAAGGTTTTCCACAAGAGAGGAACGATGGATGGATGGAAGTACAAATATGGGAATTCCGAACCACTAGTACCGCCACTGAAATGCTTTCCATGCGACTTGAATTGACCCTTTTTCATGACGGCCCCCCTCTGGGGCTTTATGTGCAAGGCATTGAGTTTAAACCTGTATCGACTCTCTTATAATTATTTGTACCTTGATCCTAATGTCATTTAAAGAATTCTATTTGCACACTTCTTTTGTCACTCCACTATTAGAGGTGCATGCTACATATAACATTATCGTTAAACTAGCTAGAAAGAGGGCCAACTTAAAACATGCATAAGTTTTAATCTGTATGAAGCTACAGGGACATAAAATATAGAAGAAACCTTTGAACGATCAGACACCTTAATAATTGCGGCACACACTGCCCGACTCAATCCTTCATACGTAGCCTGCTTTTGGCTTTGAAAATTTTTGCTCAAACATTAGCGGTTTTATATGATTCCGTTTATTATAATAATAAAAAAAACCAACCAGCCTCTGCCACGTGGCAGAGGCACTATTCATGAAAGTCCATTTATAAATATATAGGATAATGTGTAAATCGTTAATTCCATTATTTCAATTATAATTGACCGTTGTAGCAGTGGTCTTAATCCATTTTTTCTCCATCAATTCCTTGTTCCTTGTGTTCTGTTAATAAACATAATTTTCAGCATGATATGTATGCTGAAATAAAAAGATCGCATGAAAGTAGTTTGTTAATGTTTACTGTTTAACAAGCATTAAAGGTTAATTTTGCTCAAATATAACTTCAAGATCAACCTTTCTATTCTCACTAGTAAGCTCATACAATTCCGCCGTTAACCATCCATTTTTTTTTTCTTAAGTGGTCTTTTTCTCACTTCTTTTATATTTTTAAGCATTAACTATTTAGACTTAGATACATCTTAACCATTAAAAGGCTATGAACCATTCAGAGGTAGCCTCTTAATGATCATTATATTTGTTTCCTTCCCTTTATATCTAAGCATATACATATTTTCAATATTACTTACAAACCAAACTATGGTTTAATCATGTCTTTTAACACTTGGCGTTCCGGCCAAAGAGTCATTTGCTATGCCCACCAGCTAGCCCTATCACCCCCTTCATCAAACCTAGTTCTAGCGCTGATCCCTTTTACGCTCACAAAGCTTGACCTCTTTGGCCCAACCGGGTAAGGAAAAAAAATCAGCTTCAAATTTAAAGGAATAAAGAGCCCCTTAAAGGAACATAATATTGAAACAACATAAGGGTGTATATATATATATATATATGCAACAAGTTTTATTGCTATATATTGATACGAAACGAATTGTAGGCACATTGCACAAAATATAAACGCGTATGAACGCATAAACATGGTGAGAAACAAAGAAGCCAATGGTACTGCAATAATCGAATCAAGCTTGCCCATCCCCTACTAATGTTTGCTTTGATTCATCCGCGTTATAATTCCAAAGCTCTTTCAACTCGCCTCTCACCAATCCCAATATGATACAAGTCCCTACAATAAAGTCAAACAACACGCAAACAAAAATTTAAGAAATATAGGAACAATACATTTTAACACGACCTGTCAAAGTAAATTAAATACCTAGTGTACAAGGAACAAGATAGAGTAGCGCAGGTTGACCATGCCCGTTCATCAAGTACAATGCCAAGTATGTTAACAAGAGGCCTGCAGAAAGGAGAGTGTCGAGTCAAATTCCAATTAATTCTATGCAACCTTAACAATACACAGGCACACATACCATGCTTGACTAGGCTCGCAAGCCTAAACGTGCGTATATTTATATAAATATATATTTATTTTATATAATAACATAATAGATATCATCATCATCATCATCATACTCAGTTAATCCCACCTATAGCAAAGCTAAGGTAGGGTCTAAGGATGGTAAGATGTAGATAACCTTACCTCTACCCCTAAGGATAGAGAGGCTGCTTCCATTGAGACCCCCGGCTCGATGTGGTTTGGTATCAAGCCTTGGACATAAGGTACAGAACACTTAGCAATCGGGACAAACCCGATCAGTGCATGTACCCCTTTGTCTTTTGGCTATCCACGCCACCACATGATGCATGATTAACCGTCCGTCGTTTTTAATGTTATTTTCACAAAATTAGTAAAATAACGTTAAAACTAGTGCAACTTTACTTTTGCCCCCCAAGGGCTACACATATATACATTATATGCGCACACCGTAAGTGGGGCGTAAATAACATAATAGATATCATTATCTAAAATTACGATAAAAATAACTAAAGTAATATATATTAAGTTATATATAAAAACTTGTTATAAATATACATACAAAATGATTAATGTATAAATAAAATAATTATATGTTTAATAACTAATAAAGCTTGAAAACTTATTAAGAAGCAAAGCATAAGCTTTAGATATAGAGCTCGAGCTATCTAAGCCGAGCTCGGGCTCTCCCTCAGCTCTGCTGTGTGAAAGTTTATCAAAACTTCAAGAAGACTCACCACATGCATAGCCGATTGCCAACCACACAAAATATCCATCCTGCCATGTCCTCTTTTTTGCCTTGTCATACCTAAAATATAAATAGTTAATGTTTCATATAAAAATAACATACACTACATTGTTAAGATAATAAAGTAATTTTCTTGTAAGTGCTACAGGATGTTTTAGACATTTAAAAACTGGGAAACTTTCAACCAATCTAGCCTTAAAACCTTTTATAGCTAAGTATATACGGATCATATCGACCCATTTACATGTAAAGGGTCAAAATTGCCACTAGTAAAATGCAACACTGATGTGAACACAGATCTTGATAAAGAATATTAGGCTGTTAGAATACATACCTAACAGTAAATGAAAGAAGCAGGCCCGGAAAGAGAATATCACCAAAGCCCAATACACTATATCCGCCCCAAGGATCAAATAGTCGCGGAAACCTTAGAACCATAGGAATTGATTCTCCACTACTGCTGTCACCTTGAGCAACCTGCATAAATTAAAAATAAATTGACATTTTTAACCACAACATAACAAGCATAGAAAAATATGAATAACACATTATTTAGCTAATTGATTTCGGTTAGGAAATAAAAAAGGTATATATAAAATTGTGATAATTTCATGCATCCCCCTCAAAACTTGGTATAATACTGAATCATAATATCATATATACCCATTGGCCATTATCAACTTTATGACATGTATGCTTTCCTTTAAACTTGCGTTAGGATATGAGAGTTGGAGTGTAAGGGGAAATAAAGGGTATAATGGTCTTCTTAAAAAATGTATTTAACGAAATGGTTTAATATTAAATATTAAGTAGTAGTTTGAATAAGTATATTTTGATACTATTTTTTTATTTTTTTGGGTTGGATACATATGATAGATATTATGCAAATTTCCAAGGGTATATATGTAATTGCCCCAATATACTTTATCACTTACTGAAATCATGACGCTGTCATTGAAGAAAAGTGGAGATATGAAAACCCAGAATATGTCATACATAAATGCACAACAAAGTAGCACTGTAGCCACCTGGAATAGCAACACCATGAGAAAACATTATATTAGTAATAATAATAATAATAATAATAATAATAATAATAATAATAATAATAATAATAATAATAATAATAAAAAAAAAATAATGTACCTTAACATTGGGTAATTGAGCTAACTGTAACACTGCTATTATCAAACAGATACCCTGTTGAATGAAAACTAATATTTAAGAACCCAAAAAAACTTAAAACCAAAAAAGAAAAATAATAGTGGAACATTGTAGAATTAGCTTACAAGAATGTCTTGACCAACCCAAGAATATGACTCCTTCCTAGTCCAAACCCAGAATATTGCAAATGCCATACAAAACAGAAGCACCAATAGAGACATGACAGTTGTTGTCCCAAAAAATGGCACATTGACCATCTTTTGACCGCACCCTCTACATTTGCTGTGAGTAAAAAAGAACAAAGCAATAAAAACATATATTTGAGAAACATGTTGACCATCATGGATTATTAAGCACCCACAATAAAACTCAGTTCCAGATTACCTTTTTACCAGTGCAACTATACAAGAATGCATCCCCTGATGATAAATATAATATGTTAATAAGTATGTGTGTTTGTAGATTTGCATTGCATAAGTAAGATCAACAAATTAAAAAAAAAAAAAAAAAAAAACAAAAATGGAATACCTCAATAGCACCAAGGCAGAAGAATACAATTAGCACCCAGATAAACCAAGATGACATAAAGAAATAGAGCAGCACCAAGAAGGTTGATGCTGAAATGACAAATACCACAGCGCTCGTTGTACTCATCTCAATAACTTCATTCTCCTCATCATCCTTGTGATTGGACTGCCAATTAAGCAATTTCAAGTCAGGCATGGGTGTATGTGTAATTATGTGTGTATGACTGACTGACTGTATGTGTGTGTGTAAAGAGGGATATATCGGTTTCAGTCTTTCAGAACCAATAATACGTTGAGAACCGTGAGTACTGCATAATGCATTTGTGCCTATTGCTTTAAAGGTGATGCACAAAGTAACCGCCTTTGTTTCTCTCTCCCACTACTTATGATTATCTTTTATCCACTACATACAAGTGCATTATGCGGTTCTCAACATCTTATTGATTTTGAAAGAAAGTGTTCCTCAAAGAGTGCTGCATTTAGAACCTTTGGTGAAAGCTCATCATAATTCCCATTGGTCTCCCTACTTTTGGTGATTTCGGACCAAAGTGAGGCACAGACTACAGTTCCAACTGCCATTAACCATAAAAAGGCCGCTCCAGGATCAATAATTGGGCTTTCTGGCGCATAAACTAGAAGTTCCACTGTATTTACAAATAACAATAACGATCAATTCCAACAAATATAAGAAAACAAAAATAAATAGACTATTGAGAGACAAATAGCAAGCTATGCCACTATGCATAAGTTTACAAATAAAAGTATGTTAATTAAGTTGTTACCTTTGCCTCCTGATGATAGAGAATTATTCAAAGCATCTCCTCCATGCTTTGAGATCATCACAACAGGAATACTTATGTCCAATGCAGTTTTTTCAGAACAACTCATCTCCACTATATCTGCAAGAAAATAAAATAATAAAAAAAACATTTAAAAACTATGGAAGAATTCAAAAATTAAAATAACACATGGCAGTTCACATCAATGTGGCACCTTCACTATCATTGATGACCACCAGGCCTGCTGCACCGGCCGCCTGTGCCACTTTTGCTTTGACTAGGTAGTCACAATCACCACGACGGGCCAAGCCGGTAAAGCCAGATAACTGATAAACAATTTGAAAACCCAAAATTGGCACAGCTTTATTTTGGAAAGTCAAAAGAAAATCAAATATCTAGTAAGGGATCAGCAGAATAAAACACCTCTGAGGATAGATTGGAACAGCAATTTAAGGGATTGGTCAATATAACACACTGCTTAGCAATCTCGTTAGCCGTCTTGGGAATTTTTGCACTAAACGTTGCACTTTGACCCTCTAATGTTTTGCCTTCAACACCATCTACCCAAATTTTGATCATTACCTGAAATATTTCCATATGAGAACTATGCCAGTATCTATAAAGTGCATGTAATATGCTAATATATACACAAAAAGAAAATAAGGATACCGACTACACTGTACAATCAGAATTGCATTATCCTAGTCTATCAAGTATCAACCATCCAGTATAACAGAATCATACACACAAATGTGAAGTAAGCATCAAAGGGACCATCATCCTTAGGGATCTGTTCACGGCCCCAAAAACTGGACTTGTTCTCATGTGATATAATTTTCATTTTTGATATTCGAGTTCTCACCATAACATTCACTACTAATGGTAAGAAAACATGGTACATGTAAATTAAAAACTAAAATTCAACTTTATTATTTTCCATTGTAACTATAATAGATTAAAATAATGACAATTAAAAAACGAATTTCATGCATACGTTTTGGCAATAACAAAATCAAAACTGAAATCAAATTCCATTACATCATGGCAATTCACATTGAGTGACAGACACATTAGCAGCCACAGATTAAACCTAATTGCAGGCTAGCTTACCTATGATGACTGAAGACATCAACAGAACCTAAAATTTGACCTAAATGCGAAACGAAATCGTACTGATACAGATGTGTTATTGGACGAGGCTAGTCCATCAACCATCTACAATAACAAAATCATACATACGCACACGTGTGTGTCCATTTCACAGCAAGCATCAAAGGGACCATCTATTCTTAGAGATCCATTCACGACCTTAAACCAGACTCATTCTTATGTGACATAATTTTCTTTTTCAATATTCGAGCTCCCAGCATAGCATTCACTACTATTGGTAACATAGTTATCAAAAGCCATCGCCTTTACCGCCTAGCTAAGCAGTTAATACTTAATGCGGTAAAATATCAGATATCGGCCAAGGACTGATATTTGAGATATAGGTTATCGCGGTGAGATATCGGTAATTTATATATCATGCAAAATCCATATATCTTAGTTCTTCCATTTGTCTTGCTTCTTATAGTTGTTATTATTGTTTTTAAGTCTTAATTGTTAATCGTTAGTGTTAAATATTAGTGTTTTAAGTCTTAACAAGTTAACACTTGCTATAATTGTTAGTGTTTTGCAAGTTGTAAAAGGTTAATTTGTTAATGGTAGGAGAGTATATTGAATTGTTAGTGTTAAATTGCTATGTGTATGGATTTTGCATGATATAAAAATTGTCGATATCTCACCGATATGTCACCGCGATAACATATATCTCAAATATAACCGCGATAACATATATCTCAAATATCAATCCTTCACCAATATCCGATATTTTACCGCATTAACTTCTTAGTTGATGACCGATAACCGAGATATCGATGATATATCACCGATATATCGGCCGAGTTAACTACATGTCTACATAGCCGCCTAGGTGACCAATTTCCTAGAAGCCACCAGATCCCGCTTTTGTCTCCTAGATAAAAAAAAAAAAAAAAAAAACACAATCTGATTTTTGTAAACCTAATCCCCTTACCAATACTTACCAGTTACAGCGATATATCTCAATCAAATCTTTTTCTATTTTAAATATATTTGATTTTTAAAATACTTATAGATAAAAACAAATATGCATATCAATCCCTAATCAGTTCTATTGAATTATTCATCAATATATAAACACCACAACTCATTGATTTACCACCAACTGATTTTATCCACCACATAGTTATAAAAGGTGTGTTAATTCTTTTAGCACGTATGGCTAAATCAATCATTTTATATTTATAAAATGATTGTTATTTTTAATGATTTGGTGATTTTTTTTAATTTTTTAATTGCGCTTTTTTTTCTTAGGCCCGCGCCTTTTTTACGCTTCTCGCCTAGGCCACAGGCAGAGCCTAAGCGCCTTGAGTGCGCCTAAAGCCTTTGATAACATGATTGGTAAGATAACATGCTACATTGTAAATCAAAAACTAGTACAACTATAGCTTTTCCCAGTGTTCCTTTGTAGGTTCAGACTTCAGTAGACAAGTAGACATCGATCTTACTATAACAGATCACCATAATCTCAATTAAACGACTTAAATCATAAATCATACAGACGTTTTAGCAAAATCAAAATCATAAACCTCTCTTAATTTCCCACTACATCATAGCAATTCGACCAAAGGGGCAGTGCTCTAGCAGTATCCGGATGACCTTTTCTAGGGGAGCTCACTGGTTGGAGTCTCATTCGTGACAAAATGTCATGTGTTAGCCAGGGGTTTTACCACGTGTGGTTCTAGACAGGCTTTCTAAGGATAACCTTGCTTCTACTCACCACTAGCGCACCTCTACTACCTATTGACCATTTATTCTAAAATATTCCTTTTAGGAGTGGCAATTTTAAATATTTCTGCAAAATCCTTCTATTATTAAGTACGGCTGGTACCATTTCGATGTAATAATTCCACTTCCTACTCGCAGTATGCTCTTTATGGTATCAGCTTATGATTCAGTTCAATCATAATTGCAACAGACTCGTACGATTTCCATGTATTAATTCCACTTACTACCTATTGCTCACGTTCTAATATAAAAAAAAATTTCGCTATTCAAGTTCTCAGCATAGCATTCATTACCAGTGATAAGATAACATCGATCTTACTATAACAGGTCAACATAATGAGAATTAAACGATACATTAATTAATAAAACCTAATTGCGGACTAATTAAAACAATCGATGAAGACATTAATAATAATAAAACCTAAAATTAGAAAACGAAATCTTACTGAAACGGAAGTGTTATCACAGAAGATGAGAGATCCATCAGCGGTTGCTGTTGGGGAGAGAGTAGAGAAGAGAATGGCGTAGATTAATGTTAATGTCGGAATTACGGATGAGGGATTACAGTTACGGTTACGATTACGCCTCTTCATGTTGTTGTGATTGGTCCTTGATCTCCGTTGTTTGTTAATGGATTACAGTAAAGGGTTTGTAGAGTGATTGGTGTTGTGTTCCTGTTTTTGTTTGTGTTTGTTTCCCTTGCTTGCAGGGAGGAGTTCAACTCCGATTCCAGTTGGGATTCACACGCCGTTGACATCCGTTAATTATTATTTATACTTTCTTTGCCTCTATTTTTTACTTGTCAATAAAAAAAATCAAAGCCTTTTTTAGGTTGAAACAAACAATCTGAATGCTGAATCATTTAGGTCTGAATGGTTCAGAGCCCCATTAAAAGGCTACCAAACAGGCTCTTGATAAGTCTGAAAAAAAGTTTTTGGCAAACCAAACCTCCTGTTTGTTTTAACTTTTCATTTGGTATTTGATAAATTATTTTGAAAAGGTAAGGATTTATAACTTATCAAAACTACTTATAACTTATTAATTAATATTTACCAACACGCACTCTTTATATCCTTATTCCTACCTTCCTTATATCATTTTTTTGTCATTTTCACATGAATAAGTTAAACCAGGGTCAAGTTATTCTAAACAGTGTAACAAAAATGAGAAGGGTGAGAAGGATACAAAAAACACAATATATCATGAAATATGACACAATAAGCCACAAAATATAAAACAGTGCCAAAAAATATAACACAATGCAGAAAAAAGACACAATAAATTGAAAAGACTGAATTACAAGTTTTGTCATTTAGCTTTATACCATATTGCAAAGAATGTCCTTTATGTTTAAAATTGACGAGTTTTGTACTTTATGTTTCAAAATCTTGCACGTTATGCCCTTTAACACTAACCCAGTTAGATTTTAACACTAATACAAGGTTAAATTTGTCTTTTTACTATTCTAGGGCCTATTGTTGGCAAATTTTAGTGACTTCTTACACTTATCACGTTAAGAAACTTTGTACCCTATACTTTCTCTAATAATATTGTCGGTTAATACTAGTATCCTATTTAAGGGTTAATTCCTTTTTTTTCGGGGACCTTTATTAAGAATGATACAAACTAAGTCCCACGTGCATGCATGAAGTTCGCCAAAGTCAAGCTAGCCATTCATCTATTTCCTAGTTTTCAGATTGACTAGTTGTTTGTTTTGAATAAGAAGTTGTTAGACAGTTCTATTTTCATGGCATAAAGCCGTTGTCTTTTTCAGTATTTAAGGATGTAATTTGTGGTGTTATTATCATCACACTCACTTTCTCACATTCAATAAAAAGCTTGAAGAACTTTGGCTCATTTACTGTTTTATTAATACTTGTTCTGATCCATCAGTGGTATCAGAGCAAATGCTCGTAATTGTTCCTTGTTCTTACTCTATCTTTCCAATGGCTGATCAAACAAGTACCCTACCCACTGCACCGACTCCAATCCCCATTTTCAAAGGAGAAGGTTATGATCATTGGAGCATACGAATGAAGACTATTCTCAAGTCAAGAGACTTGTGGGATCTTGTGGAAACTGGTGTGAATCATGCTGAAACTGATGTTGGTAAACTCAAGAATCAAAAGAAAAGAGATGCTCATGCTATGGCCCTCATTCAACAGGCTGTACATGATCATCTCTTCTCTCGTATTGCTGCTGCTGAGTCTGCCCAAGAAAGCTGGGAGATTCTCAAAATGGAATACCAAGGTGACAATCAGGTAAAAGCTATCAAACTTCAAGGCCTTCGTAGAGAGTTTGAAAATTTGATAATGAAAGAAAATGAGCCTGTGGGAGACTACTTCTCACGGGTCATGGCTATTGTTAGCCAGAAAAGATCTTATGGTGAAACAGTCACAGATCAATCTATTGTTGAAAAAATCCTTAGGAGTTTGTCTCCTAAATTTGACTTCATTGTTCCATCAATTGAAGTGTCATCTGATCTGTCAAAATTGACCCCTGTGAAATTAATGGGGTCATTTTAGTCTCAAGAAGAGAGAATGAATAACAGATTACCTGAAAAATCTGAAAGAACAGAAGAACATGCCCTCCAAGTGATGCATGATACAAGCAGACCATCCTACTCTCCAGGTACAAGAGGAAGAGGAAGATTTAATGCCAGAGGAAGAGGTAGGGGTCGAAGCTTTGACAGAAATAAAGTTCCACAATGTTCAGTATGCAAGAAATTTGGTCATCTTACCAAAGATTGCTGGTACAATGAAGAGCCACATGTGAACCTGACTGGAGAAGCAACTGACAAAGATGACATGAGTGAAGAACCTCACCTGTTCATGGCCATGATCACTCAAGTAAGTGAGTCTAACAATTTATGGTTTATAGATTCTGGATGTTCAAATCACATGACAGGTTCAAGGGATAGTTTTGTTACCTTGAATGAAAATTTCAAACTTGAGGTTCAACTTGGCAACAAGAAAACCTTAAGAATTGAAGGAAAAGGTACTGTCAAAATCTCTACAGGTTCAAGTCAATACAAACTATTGCAAGATGTGTACTATGCACCTACACTTGAGTACAATCTACTCAGTGTTGGGCAATTAATGAAGAAAGGGTACACATTGATCTTTGGAGATGGGAAGTGCTCAATCCAGTACAAGGGAACAACTATCATGCAGATTGGTGTATCAACCAATAACCTATTTCTCTTGGATGCCACAAGATCACAAGGATCCAGCAGTAATACAGCAAGCAACATCTCTACTGCAAGGTTGTGGCATCAAAGGTTTGGGCATCTAAACTTCAAAAGTTTGAAGGCTCTTCATGACAATCAAATGGTCTTAGGCATTCCAAAGATCAAGGGTTCAGAATTGTGTGAAGGTTGCATAATGGGAAAACAAACCAGGCAATCATTTAATTCTCATTCATGGAGGGCAAGTAAGAAACTTAAACTTATTCATATTGATCTTTGTGGTCCTATGCAAGTCCCTAGTCTTGGTAAAAGTATGTATTATTTCCTGCTCGTTGATGATTATACTAGAATGTCTTGGGTTTATTTTCTTACAAATAAATCTGATGCATTCTCTAAGTTCAAAATATTCAAGGCTGCAGTTGAAAAACAATCTGAACAAGTTATAAAAGTCTTAAGGTCTGATAGGGGTGGTGAATTCTTGTAACACCCCAACCGATGGCGGAAACATCGAGGTGTCATGTAGTGACGATTGTTCAATAGCTCATGGACTAGAAATGTAAATTTGAATACATTGAATTTAATAATTTATTACATTAAAAGAAATACAACAATTATGACTAGCAAACTAAACTAAGATATAGTAATCTCAATCTAAGTCTATGTTCCAAACGCTTGGAAGTAATCTCATAAGAACCTGAAACATGTACGAAAATGATTTGGTCAATACAAAATGTATTGGTGAGCATACCCTGTTTGAATAAATATAGGAGGAAAAGTGTTTAGCAATTCATGTGCGGTACCATTTGCAATTATGTAATAAGTAATATCCGTTCAAAATCAACCCTATGTAAAGAAAAGCAGATATATATAGTATGCGCTAGTAGTAATGTAATACATAGCAATGACAAGGACTCTCAACAGAGTCACAGGGGTATATACCATAGTACTATTCATTGAAATGCCAGGCCCTCAAAGGTTAATGATTTTGACAAGTCATAGACACACAAATTAACATAAAGCAAACACACATGAGAATTGCATTTAGTAAAAGAATAACATTTAGTAATAGTGTACATGAATAGCCCCAAAAGTAAAATAGTAAAAAGGGGAAAGATATACTCACAGTTTGCGAAAGCGATCAAAATCCACTTAAGCGGTCGTGAGCTAAGTAATGAGAATTCCGAGGAATTCAACCTATAATGTGTAAGAATACTAATAAGGAAATGTCTAATGTCTAAAGTATCTAAGGTCTAAGGCATTAGGGTTTGCTAAGTCGATTTGGGGAATTAGAGTTTTTATGATAAGTCGCGTTAATGTAAAAGTTGTATATTAAAATAATATACCAAAGTTTGTAGATATGATTTAGGTAATATAATTATTACCAATTGAATAATTAGGTTAAAATATGCTTAATTAATTAATACAAATTAATTTAGTTAATTACAATTATTATAAATAAATGCAATAATCATAAATATTGAAATAAATGATTAGGAGTTACACGGTGATTCAACAAAAGATAATAAAGACATTAAACCATATGAGTATTTCTATTTTATAAGAAAAATATTTATAAAATAGATGTTTAAATTGTATAAATAATTAAATGTTTTATTATGTCTAATTAAATGTAAATAAGACTAATAATACCATACATGATCCAAAAATACTAGTTTTATAGAAAATGGATGATTTCCGATGTAAATCAATGTAAATAATTTTCCCATAATTTATATAAACTTATTTATATTTAAAACTGATTTAACGAGATTAAATTATGTTTAAATGATTAAAAATAGGAAAGTCAATAAAACTAAATGTTTTCTGAACCAATAATTTTAATATCAGTTCATGATGATGAAAAATAATTACCCAAAAAGTTTGAGATTAAAATCATAAAAAATGAATTTTTAATCAATTAAATACGATTAAAACAAATAAATTCAATAAAAATATAAAAATAATACATTTTCCAGAAAATAAAAGTATGATAATTTTTTTTACGGTGACAAGATGCTATGCCTAAATTTTCATAATTTTTGGGTAAAAATTGGATTTATTATGAATTATTTAGTTTTATGATTTATATTTATATAAATAAATAAATAAAACAAAAAAGACAAAAATAAGAAGAAACAAAACTGATGGAGCCTGGGCTCGAACCCGGGTATCTCCTACCATATAACACTACAAAGACCACTACACCAAGATCTGTTATTGTTAATAGTTAGAAAACAAATATATTTATATAATAAGTCTTTTTCATCTTCTTCCCCAATTAACAAAGCCAAACCCTAACCCTAACCCCAAATTTAATTGCACGATACAGAAATATCTAGACACCGATTGTATGGGGGTTTTAAAGGTTATTGTATAAGGATCAAAACGGCAAAAAAAATTGAGACTTACAAGTGTGTAGCGAGTTCGAAATATGAGGATGAAGGGCCGAGACCTTAAAGTTCCGATTTGCAGGTTTTCTACTCGTGTTACGATCGTTCTCATTGGGGTTTGAACAGTTTAGGAGTGCAGAAAACGGATGACACAATTATCTTATGTAGAGGACGAGTGAAAGTTGAGTTTTAATGTGCTTTTATGTCTCCGGCGGTTACATCACATAACCCGAATTGAATACTACTAAATAACGCATTATGTTACAAGTTTTTGATTGGTATCCGTTAAAAAAATCCAAGGGAAACGTTTGGTGATGATTAAAACGAGTTAAAAGCCACTATTATGAGGTAATTTAGTTCGCCGGAAAAAACTCCGGTGGCCGAAATATAGGGCCGGAAAAACGTGAGGGAGGGAAAGAGGGAAATTCAGGTTTGAAGTTTCATGTTTTGTCAATTTTGGTCCCTCAACTATAACTAGGTTAGTTTTATTATAGTATAGTTAGTTTTCCCTTTATAATACACTAACCAAGTTAATATAATTTAACAAAAATGTTTTTAAAGCTTTATAAAACTATTTTTTATATAAAATCTTTTAAGAACATGTTTCACCTACGCATTTGATTAAATCTTATACCCGATCTATAATTAGTATAAATGATAAAAAAAATTTACTTCGCTTTAAAATTAAATTTGAAAACGACGAAACTTACGAGGGCTATAATGGAAATATCTGAAGGGCTATTATTGTCAATTAGATGCAAGACGAGGGTGACGGATGTCACAATTCTGCTCAACAGAATTTAATGTCTTTCTTGATGAAGCAGGACTTAGGAGATAATTGTCACCTCCCCACACACCACAGCACAATGGTGTTGTGGAGAGGAAAAACAGAACTATTATAGGTATGGTCAGAAGTATGCTGAAAGACAAATCTCTTCCTAACTTCCTATGGGCAGAAGGAGTGGCCACTGCTGTGTATGTTCTCAACAGATCACCTACCTCAGCTCTTGATGAAAAGACTCCCTATGAGCTATGGTACAACCAAAAGCCTGATGTCTCTCTCTTAAGAACATTTGGGTGTATTGGATATGGCCATACCTATGCTCAGGGAAGAAGAAAGCTGGATGACAGGGCAAACAAGAGTGTATTCATTGGTTATTCCTTGCAGGGTACAAGTT
The DNA here is from genome assembly GCA_028751855.1 of Ambrosia trifida. NCBI lineage: Eukaryota > Viridiplantae > Streptophyta > Magnoliopsida > Asterales > Asteraceae > Ambrosia > Ambrosia trifida. The sequence goes on along the minus strand of CM054122.1, from coordinate 99,808,444 downwards.
ATAGATTATATAATCCTGACTCAAAGAAGTATGTGTCCAGACCAAGAGAGGAAGTAACAATTCTAGAAGATGACAAATGGGACTGGGCAGCATCATACAGATCTAAGCCTGATTGTTATGAAAGGCTGTATGTTGACCCATTCCCAAGTGAGGAAGAACCAAATGAAGAAGTCAATTCTGAAGCCATTCAAACTCCTGCAAATGAAGAACCACAAATGTAACACCCCAACCGATGGCGGAAACATCGGGATGTCACGTATTGATGATTGTTTCAGTAGCACATGGTATAAATTAAATTTTAAATAATTTATTCAAAACATAAATATCCAAAATAAAGTGATGTCTAGGAATTCAAATACATGCTATCAAATAAGCAACAACTTCAAATAACTTCAAATAATAACTTCATGATAAATCCTCATGCAATCTCAAGCCTCAGCTTCATTGTTACCTGAAACATGTTAATTTTGAAAATATTTTTGGGTCAACAAAAGTTGGTGAGAATTACATAGGTTTTGATAATCGAATAAAAATGTTGTACAATTCAAGTGTCATGGCAAGTCTATTCCATATGTGAAAACATACTAGAAGTAAATCGAGTGCATAATCAACCCTTGTGACTGTTATAATGTGGTACATCCCATATGCTCATGGTTCACTCGAATATGTTATACGATAACAAACACCCACGCTACCTTTGTAGGAGGCACGTATCCGGGTGGGATTGTCAGTCCAATAGATCTATCAATGTATACCGTCGGCTGATCAATGTTAATGATTATGCTAGAATTGTGCTTACCCTAGTCATGTTCAAGACATAATGCAACATAGAAAAACACATAGACACTTTGATGATTGAATTGCATATAGAATGTTGTAACATGTTTCACCCCAAAAACGGTGATAAATAGAAAAGGGGCTATGTAAAACTCACCTTAGCAAAATGTTATATCTCTTGAAAAATAGAATAGTGGTGTTGCCCAAATATGCCAAGTATTACCCTATACATAAGGTAATAAATATGTCTAAGTCTATCTAGTCTACCAATATATATTCTAGGGTTTCGAATTGGGGATAAGTGCTCGTTTGATTAAAATGTTTGATAATTGAGAGAAATTTAATAAATAAATAAACAAAAATCTTTTTATAAAATTTGAATCAAAGATGGTCACAATAATGAGTTTAAAGTATAAAAATAATTTTCATAAAATTATTTTCTTAAAAATAGAATATTAAATCTATTTATTTCAAATTGTCAAAATTTAACTTTAATATTTAAAAATACTAAAATTAAATAATTATTAGATTAAAAATTATATTTCTGTTCCAAATAATCAGAAATAATTTATATAAATTTTTGGTGCAAAAATATTAAAAAATGAATTTATTATGATTTATTTATGATTAAAACTAACGAAAATTGATTAAAAATATTAAATAAATGATTTTTCAGAAATAAAAATCATTTTAGAAATATTTATTGTTATAAAAACTCAGAATAATTTTTGTGGAAATTTATAAAATTGTTTTGATATTTTTATAGAATTTTATAAATAAAATAGAATAAAGTTGAATTATTTATTATATATATTAAATAAATATATTTTTGAAAACTAAAAATTGTATGTTAAACTTTTTCACTAGATTAACATAATATAATTTCTGTAGAATTTTTAAAAGAGTTTTGGTATTTAAAAATGAATTTAAAAAAATATAAAGAAATATATATATATATATATATATATATATATATATATATATATATATATATATAGTGTAAAGATCAAATACATATAGTTTTTTTGTAAGAACTGTGAGAATCAAAGGGGGTTAAAAAAATTTTTTTTTTTTTTTTGAATTTTTTTTCCCATGTGCTTAAACATTCTTTCTAGATGAATAATACAAAAAAAAATTAAAAAAAAAATTTTTTTTAGTGTAATTACGTCATTAAGGTAAATACATTAGTTTACATTAGAGTAATTATGTAATTACTCAACACGTAATTACTCTACACCAATTTTTTTTTTTTTTTTTAGTTTTCAATACTATAATACATGTTTAACAATATGGGAAAAAAAATTTTGAAAAAAAAAATAAAAAAAAATACTCTCCTTTGATTCTCACAGTTCTTACCAAAAAAGCTATTTGTACCGGATCTTTACTCTATATATATATATATATATATATATATATATATATATATATATATATATATATATATATATATATATATATATATATAAGTTTGCTGGTTTTTAAAGAAAAAGAAAAGGTTTGGGGTTGCTGAGGGTCGAACCCGCGTAAGCCGGTTCAAAGACACCAGGCACAACCACTTGGTCTAGACCAGTGGTTGTGTTTGGTTTCAGTTCGTTTATAAATATAAGTATATGTACAGAAGTGATCTTCCCCAATTAATAATAATCGAGCCCTAGAATTATCAATCACAAGAATTACACAACAATAACCCGATTAATCATGGGGTTATTGTTGTGTGATTGCCGAAGGATAAAACCCATCAAAAATAAGAGACTTACAAACACGATTGATTATGAATTGGTCAGTCAAAGCTCGAAGGTCAAAACACGATCAAATTTCAAGTACAGTGGAATGATTTTAGAAATTGGGGATTGAGAAAGAATGTTTAGCGAGTTGTGAATGCTCGGTGATGTCCAATTTATAGTGTGGTGGTCTGGATCGTTGAATTGGAAAAGTTTGACTTCGAATTGAATGGTTGACGCGTCCACGAGTATAAATGGTATGAATTGAATGATAATTAAACGTGTTTTGACTCGTAATGGACCGGTAATCACGATCACATGTCAATCCAGGATCAATTACGCGTTCAAGAAAGCTAACTATGGTAGATTGATTCCACAGTTGACTTCCCAAGTCAACTGTGAAGAATAAATCATGTGATATAATTATAACGAGTTGGGTTTAAAACAATAAGTATGTGTAGAGCAGTTGGTTAAGACGTGTGTGTTATGTGGCCCGGCTTGGGGCGCGGGTTCGAGTCCCGGCCCAAGCAATATTTTTTTGTCATTTAATCTATATATATATATATATATTATGTATAATTATTATAGTATAAGGGTTCCAAAAATGCCACAATAATAATTAAATGCGAACAATAATCATGAAACTTGACGTTTTTATTCATGGTAAAATGTAACGTACAAGTATAAATGCGTAATGTTACAGTCTCCCCTACTTTTAGGAACTTCGTCCCGAAGTTGGTGTTGGAGAGTCTGGTGGAAAAAGATGTGGGTACTTAGACTTCATCTGATCTTTACGTTCCCAAGTGAACTCTGGACCTCGTTTAGATTCCCAACGAACCTTCACGATCGGAATGCGACTGCGCTTGAGTTTCTTGAATCCAGTATCAACGATCTCGACGGGTTTCTCGATAATGTGCATAGTTTCATCGATTTGCACATCTTCAAGAGGAACATGGAGGTTCTCATCTGCTAAGCATTTCTTGAGATTCGAAATATGAAAGGTCGGGTGAACATTGCTTAGCTCAGGTGGAAGATCAAGTTTGTAAGCCACTTTTCAAATCCTGTCAAGAATTTCGAATGGGTCTACGTATCGAGGAGCTAGTTTCCCCTTTCTACCGAAAGGAATCACTCCTTTCCAAGGGGATACCTTAAGAAGTACAAGGTCCCCAACTTGAAATTCCAAGGGTTTACGACGTTTATCAGCATAACTCTTCTGACGACTTCTAGCCTTGAGAAGATTATCCTGAATGAGTTGGATTTTGTCTGTGGTTTCCTGGATTAGTTCGGGTCCAGTGATACGGGCTTCACCAAACTCAGTCCAACAGACAGGTGAACGACATTTACGACCATAGAGTGCCTCGAAAGGAGCCATGTTGATGCTGGCATGATAATTGTTGTTGTATGAAAACTCCACCAAAGGGAGATGAGAATCCCATGCGCCACCAAAATCGATGACACATGCCCTGAGCATATCCTCAAGTGTTTGGATGGTCCGTTCAGTCTGACCATCTGTTTGAGGGTGATAAGTAGTACTCAGGTTCAACTTGGTACCCAAAGCATCTTGTAAAGAATCCCAAAAGTGAGAGGTGAAACGACCATCACGATCAGAGATAATGTCCAAAGGTATACCATGACGACATACGATTTCACTTACGTACATCCTTGCCAACCTTTCCACAGAATACTTCTCACGAATAGGTAAGAAGTGGGCTGACTTGGTCAAACGATCGACGATTACCCAAATGCTGTCAAAACCTTTGGGTGTACGAGGGAGTTTGGTGATGAAGTCCATAGCTATGCTCTCCCATTTCCATACAGGTATTTCTGGTTGTTCGAGCATACCAGATGGTCGTTGGTGTTCAGCCTTGACCTTTGAACAAGTGAGGCATTTTGCAACGAAAAGAGCAATGTCTTTCTTCATACCAGGCCACCAATATGAATAACGGAGATCTTGGTACATCTTGTCAGCTCCAGGATGAATAGAATAACGAGACTTATGAGCCTAGTTCATAAGAAAGGTACGAAGATCATCACGGTCAGGAATCCAAAGTCGATTAAGAAAATAGAGTAGCCTATCTGGTTTGGTTTCAAGTTGAGTCTCAGCACCACAAGACATTTCGTCGTACATGTTACCTTGGGTGACTGAAGTATGTTGAGCCTGGAGGATACGATCCTGAAGATCAGTACGAACTCTCGCACAATGAAGTTTGATGCGCTCTTTACGACTGAGTGCGTCAGCCACAACATTCGCTTTGCCAGGATGATAGCGAATTTCTCAATCATAGTCGTTAAGTAACTCAACCCAACGTCGTTGCCTCATGTTAAGATTTTTCTGGTCGAAGACATGTTGGAGACTTTTGTGGTCCGTGAAAACCACACATTTGGTTCCATAGAGATAGTGTCTCCAAATCTTAAGAGCAAAGACGACAGCGCCCAATTCAAGATCATGGGTGGTATAATTCTTTTCGTGAGTTTTGAGTTGTCTAGACGCATAAGCAATAACCTTTCCTCGTTGCATGAGAACACAACCAAGACCTTGGTTTGATGCATCACAATAGACCACGAAATCATCATTACCATCAGGTAGAGACAGGATAGGAGCTTCACAGAGTTTCAGCTTGAGAGTTTCAAATGCTTCCTCTTGCTTTGGTCCCCACTCATAGGGTTTACCCTTGTGAGTTAAGGCAGTGAGAGGAACAGCGATCTTAGAGAAGTTGGCGATGAATCGACGATAATAACCAGCCAAACCAAGGAAAGAACAGACTTCTGTTGGAGTTTTAGGAACACTCCAATTCTTCCTAGCTTCGATCTTTGCGGGATCAACATGAATTCCGTTCATATCAATGACATGTCCCAAAAATTGAACTTCCTTAAGCCAAAATTCACATTTCGAGAACTTGGCATACAATTGTTCTTTCTTTAGGAGACCCAAAATGGAGTGAAGATGTTGTTCGTGATCGGACTTTGATTTCGAGTAAATCAGAATGTCATCGATGAAGACGATCACGAATTTGTCGAGGTAGGGTCTACAAACTCGATTCATTAAATCCATAAACACTGCGGGAGCGTTGGTCAATCCAAAAGGCATGACCATGAATTCATAGTGACCATAACGTGTACGAAAGGCTGTCTTGGGAATGTCTTCATCGTGGACTCTAAGCTGATGATAACCAGAACGAAGATCAATCTTCGAGAAGTGGGTTGCTCCTTGAAGTTGATCGAAAAGATCGTCAATCCTTGGCAATGGATAACGATTCTTAATGGTGAGTTTGTTGAGTTCATGATAGTCGATACACATTCTAAGGGATCCATCTTTCTTCTTAACGAACAAGACAGGGGCTCCCCATGGAGAAGAACTGGGGCGAATGAAACCTTTATCAGAAAGTTCCTGTAGTTGACTGGCAAGTTCTTGCATCTCAGAAGGTGCAAGACGATAAGGAGCTTTGGCGACAGGATTAGCACCAGGAACAAGATCAATTCTAAATTCCACTTGTCGAGCAGGAGGCAAACCAGGTAAATCCTCTGGAAAGACTTCAGGATAGTCCCGAATGATTGGAATGTCTTGGATACTTTTGCCTTTGTCCTTCTTTTCTATCACGTTAGCTAAGAAGGCTGTATACCCCTTTCGTAAGTATTTTTGGGCAGTAGTACAAGACATGAGCTTAAGCTCGCCACAAGGCTTCTCACCATAGATTTTCAAAATCTCACCAGATTCGAGAGGAATGCGAATGACTTTCTCAAAACACAGAATTTCAGCACGATGGGTTGACAACCAGTCCATGCCTACTATGACATCAAAACTTCCAAGATGCATAGGGATGAGATCGATAGAGAAAGTATGTTCGTCGAGATTCAGCACACAGTTACGAATAATAGAATCGATCAAGATAGACTTCCCATTAGCTACCTCTACTACTAAAGGTTCCTCTAGGTTAGTTTGGGGTAAGTTAAGTAAAGGTTCAAACTTCAGTGATACAAATGACTTATCAGCTCCCGAATCAAATAATATGGATGCATAGTGGTTATTAATGAGAAACGTACCATTCACCACCTCCTTGTTGTCACGGGCCTGGTTAGCATTGAGGTTTTAGGCGCGACCTCGAGCACCTTGGTTCTGGTTGCGGTTCTGGTTTTGGTTGCGGTTTTGGTTCTGGTTTTGGTTACGATTGGGGCAATTGTTGATATAGTGATCAGGGCTGCCACACTCGTAACACTGACCACGAGCAGGCCTGTTGTTTTGTTGGTTGGGAGCTGGGGCATTGTTATTTTGGGCACCAGGAGGAGCTCGGCAGATGTTCACAAGGTGACCATACCTTTGACACTTAGTACAAAAGCGACATGGCACCTGTGCTGGATGATGGTACTTGCAAGTGTTGCACAAGGGGTGAGGTCCGGTGTATGGTTTCTTGGCTGGGTTTTGTGCTGCAGGTGGGGTGGTAGCAACCATGTAGTTCCTAGCCTTACGCTTCTTGTTGCTTGAGGTCTCAGGCTTAACCTCAATAGCGGGCTGAGGAGTGTCTTTGGTAACAGTCTTCTTAGTGCCTTTGCGGATGAGAGTACCGTTCTTCACATGATTATCAGTGAGAGTAGCCGCCAGACGTTTGGCTTCTTCCAAGGTGGCAGGATTCCTTCCCCACACCGTGTCCTGGATTTGCATGGGTAGACCACCGATATACTTCTCGATGGCTACAGGAAGGGGAGTGACTTTGTGGGGCAACAATAGGCTAAGCTCGTGAAATCGGGTATTATAGGCAAGGTTTTCCCCACTATCTTGAGCAAGGGTGTGGAACTCATCTTCTAGCTTCTTAACCTCATTGCGAGGGCAAAACTCATCCTTCATAACCTCCTTGACTTGATCCCATGTCATGGCAAGTGCAACTTCGGCTCCACGGGTGCGTTTTTCCTCATTCCACCAAGTGAGTGCTCGTTTGTGAAGAACACTCATGGCGTAACGAACCTTAAAGTTGTCGGGGCACTCACTGTTGATGAAGGTATTCTCAATACCCTCAAACCATTGTAGGAGTCCTGTAGCTCCTTCTTCTCCACTGATCTTTGGGGGATTACAGGAATTAAAGTGCTTAAGAGTACAGGCTAGGAGACCAATCCCGTTCCCGTTGTGGTTTCCATTTCCATTACCGTTGCCGTTACCGTTCCCGTTGCCGTTACCGTTCCCGTTGCCGTTTATTTGGATGACTTGAGCTAGTAAGTTGGGAACCAGGGTCGCGATTTGCTGCGCCATTTGTTGAGAAATGATCGCAGCCAGTTGGGCATCGACACCATTGTTGTTGTTGTTATTGTTGTTGTTGTGGTTAGCGTCATGGTTGTTGCAATTCACTTCATCTTGATTGTCACCACTGTTAAGGCGAGTGCTGCGACGTGGAGGCATGATCTGTAAGAGATACAATGAAATGAATGAGGTTATATAAGGAATGTAATCATTTATTCATTAAAACGAATAAACGAAAACGTTGACTTATCAAAGATTCTAGATTCTAATAACATATGTAGACATGCTTTAGCCTATAAGTGAACACTCATCCCGAGAATTCCCAGGTAGGCATCCGGGTCCCTCGTCTGATTGGGATATATGCGCAATGCCAGCCTAGACAGAAGACTCAGAATACAGGCGTTCACCCTTCCAGATTGCACGTGTTCATTATTAAAATCTAGAACTTCGACGAGATCTCAAGGGGGTTCAGGTTAAACCTGAGGATTTTGTCCTATTAATCTAATGGTGGATCAGGGTTGCAGCAGACGAATAAGAGTAGTCACTTGTAGGCTTAGGGTTGTATAGGATAGGGATAAGATTAAGGAAGCAATTTGGGATTTCAAGTAAGAGAAGCAAGTACTGTTTAAGTCCCTAAGGTTATAGTCTAGATTATTTTCTAATAACCTAATTCCCTATAACCAAGGCTCTGATACCAATCTGTAACACCCCAACCGATGGCGGAAACATCGGGATGTCACGTATTGATTATTGTTTCAGTAGCACATGGTATAAATTAAATTTAAAATAATTTATTCAAAACATAAATATCCAAAATAAAGTGATGTCTAGGAATTCAAATACATGATATCAAATAAGCAACAACTTCAAATAACTTCAAATAATAACTTCATGATAAATCCTCATGCAATCTCAAGCCTCAGCTTCATTGTTACCTGAAACATGTTAATTTTGAAAATATTTTTGGGTCAACAAAAGTTGGTGAGAATTACATAGGTTTTGATAATCGAATAAAAATGTTGTACAATTCAAGTGTCATGGCAAGTCTAGTCCATATGTGAAAACATACTAGAAGTAAATCGAGTGCATAATCAACCCTTGTGACTGTTATAATGTGGTAATCCCATACGCTCATGGTTCACTCGAATATATTATGCGATAACAAACACCCACGCTACCTTTGTAGGAGGCACGTATCCGGGTGGGATTGTCAGTCCAATAGATCTATCAATGTATACCGTCGGCTGATCAATGTTAATGATTATGCTAAAATTGTGCTTACCCTAGTCATGTTCAAGACATAATGCAACATAGAAAAACACATAGACACTTTGATGATTGAATTGCATATAGAATGTTGTAACATGTTTCACCCCAAAAACGGTGATAAATAGAAAATGGGCTATGTAAAACTCACCTTAGCAAAATGTTATATCTCTTGAAAAATAGAATAGTGGTGTTGCCCAAATATGTCAAGTATTACCCTATACATAAGGTAATAAATATGTCTAAGTCTATCTAGTCTACCAATATATATTCTAGGGCTTCGAATTGGGGATAAGTGCTCGTTTGATTAAAATGTTTGATAATTGAGAGAAATTTAATAAATAAATAAACAAAAATCTTTTTATAAAATTTGAATCAAAGATGGTCACAATAATGAGTTTAAAGTATAAAAATAATTTTTATAAAATTATTTTCTTAAAAATAGAATATTAAATCTATTTATTTCAAATTGTCAAAATTTAACTTTAATATTTAAAAATACTAAAATTAAAGAATTATTAGATTAAAAATTATATTTCTGTTCCAAATAATCAGAAATAATTTATATAAATTTTTGGTGCAAAAATATTAACAAATGAATTTATTATGATTTATTTATGATTAAAACTAACAAAAATTGATTTAAAATATTAAATAAATGATTTTTCAGAAATAAAAATCATTTCAGAAAAGTTTATTGTTATAAAAACTCAGAATAATTTTTGTGGAAATTTATAAAATTGTTTTGATATTTTTATAGAATTTTATAAATAAAATAGAATAAAGTTGAATTATTTATTATATATATTAAATAAATATTTTTTTGAAAACTAAAAATTGTATGTTAAACTTTTTCACTAGATTAACATAATATAATTTTTGTAGAATTTTTAAAAGAGTTTTGGTATTTAAAAATGAATTTAAAAAAATATAAAGAAATATATATATATATATATATATATATATATATATATATATAAGTTTGCTGGTTTTTAAAGAAAAAGAAAAGGTTTGGGGTTGCTGAGGGTCGAACCCGCGTAAGCCGGTTCAAAGACACCAGGCACAACCACTTGGTCTAGACCAGTGGTTGTGTTTGGTTTCAGTTCGTTATAAATATAAGTATATGTACAGAAGTGATCTTCTCCAATTAATAATAATCGAGCCTAGAATTATCAATCACAAGAATTACACAACAATAACCCGATTAATCATGGGGTTATTGTTGTGTGATTGCCGAAAGATAAAACCCATCAAAAATAAGAGACTTACAAACACGATTGATTATGAATTGGTCAGTCAAAGCTCGAAGGTCAAAACACGATCAAATTTCAAGTATAGTGGAATGATTTTAGATATTAGGGATTGAGAAAGAATGTTTGGCGAGTTGTGAATGCTCGGTGATGTCCAATTTATAATGTGGTGGTCTGGATCGTTGAATTGGAAAGGTTTGACTTCGAATTGAATGGTTGACGCGTCCACGAGTACCCTACCCACTGCACCGACTCCAATCCCCATTTTCAAAGGAGAAGGTTATGATCATTGGAGCATACGAATGAAGACTATTCTCAAGACAAGAGACTTGTGGGATCTTGTGGAAACTGGTGTGAATCATGCTGAAACTGATGTTGGTAAACTCAGGAATCAAAAGAAAAGAGATGCTCATGCTATGGCCCTCATTCAACAGGCTGTACATGATCATCTATTTTCTCGTATTGCTGCTGCTGAGTCTGCCCAAGAAAGCTGGGAGATTCTCAAAATGGAATACCAAGGTGACAATCAGGTAAAAGCTATCAAACTTCAAGGCCTTCGTAGAGAGTTTGAAAATTTGATAATGAAAGAAAATGAGCCTGTGGGAGACTACTTCTCACGGGTCATGGCTATTGTTAGCCAGAAAAGATCTTATGGTGAAACAGTCACAGATCAATCTATTGTTGAAAAAATCCTTAGGAGTTTGTCTCCTAAATTTGACTTCATTGTTCCATCAATTGAAGTGTCATTTGATCTGTCAAAATTGACCCCTGTGAAATTAATGGGGTCATTTTAGTCTCAAGAAGAGAGACTGAATAACAGATTACCTGAAAAATCTGAAAGAACAAAAGAACATGCCCTCCAAGTGATGCATGATAGAAGCAGACCATCCTACTCTCCAGGTACAAGAGGAAGAGGAAGATTTAATGCCAGAGGAAGAGGTAGGGGTCGAAGCTTTGACAGAAATAAAGTTCCACAATGTTCAGTATGCAAGAAATTTGGTCATCTTACCAAAGATTGCTGGTACAATGAAGAGCCACATGTGAACCTGACTGGAGAAGCAACTGACAAAGATGACATGAGTGAAGAACCTCACCTGTTCATGGCCATGATCACTCAAGTAAGTGAGTCTAACAATTTATGGTTTATAGATTCTGGATGTTCAAATCACATGACAGGTTCAAGGGATAGTTTTGTTACCTTGAATGAAAATTTCAAACTTGAGGTTCAACTTGGCAATAGAATTTAATGCCTTTCTTGATGAAGCAGGACTTAGGAGAGAATTGTCACCTCCCCACACACCACAGCACAATGGTGTTGTGGAGAGGAAAAACAGAACTATTATAGGTATGGTCAGAAGTATGCTGAAAGACAAATCTCTTCCTATCTTCCTATGGGCAGAAGGAGTGGCCGCTGCTGTGTATGTTCTCAACAGATCACCTACCTCAGCTCTTGATGAAAAGACTCCCTATGAGCTATGGTACAACCAAAAGCCTGATGTCTCTCTCTTAAGAACATTTGGGTGTATTGGATATGGCCATACCTATGCTCAGGGAAGAAGAAAGCTGGATGACAGGGCAAACAAGAGTGTATTCATTGGTTATTCCTTGCAGGGTACAAGTTATAGATTAAATGCGAACAATAATCATGAAACTTGACGTTTTTATTCATGGTAAAATGTAACGTACAAGTATAAATGCGTAATGTTACAACAAACACCTATGAGCAATATGCAGTCCAGTACAGCAGAACAAGGATCCAATTCAAGTGATTCATCTGGTCCCAGCAGGATCAGAACTATTGATGATCTATATGCAACAACACAGGTTATGAACACTCCTCATTGTGATTTTATGAATTTACAATTTGCATTGAGTGTGGCAGATCCAACAGTGTTCAATGAAGCAGCTAAGAAGGCAGAGTGGATACAAGCCATGAAGGAAGAAATAAACTCAATTGAAAAGAATCACACCTGGCAGCTTGTACCACTTCCAAATGGAAAGAATGTAGTTGGACTTAAGTGGTTGTTCAAGACAAAAATAGGTCCAGATGGGAAGATCTTGAAGCACAAGGCCAGGTTGGTGGCAAAAGGCTACTCACAAAAGAAAGGCATAGACTTTGAAGAGACATTTGCACCTGTTGCAAGATTTGAAACAATAAGACTTATATTGGCTGTTGCAGCTCATTTAGGTTGGCATGTTCATCAATTAGATGTCAAATCAGCCTTCTTGAATGGTGATTTGCAGGAAGACATATATGTGGTTCAGCCTGAGGGATTTGAAGTTCAAGGCAAAGAAGATCATGTGTACAAGTTAAGAAAGGCCCTCTATGGATTGAAGCAGGCACCAAGGGCCTGGTATGCAAAGATTGATGGGTATTTTCATGAGCATGGGTTCAAGAAAAGTCTCAATGAACCTACATTATATGTGAAGAAGACAGGTAAAGATAATATCATCAATGTGTGTCTTTATGTGGATGATATAATCTGTACCAGCTCAAGTGATCAGATGATAACAGAATTTAAAGAGGGTATGAAACAAGTGTTTGAAATGACAGACATGGGTCTGTTACAATACTTCTTAGGTCTTGAAGTAAAACAAACAAGTACTAGAATCTTTGTTTGTCAGGAAAGATATGCCTTGAACTTGCTGAACAAGTTTGGTATGAAGAATTGCAAGATAGAAAGCATTCCAATGAGTCCTCAAGAAAAGCTTGTGCTGGATGATGGGGAATTAAAGGTGGATGAGACTGAGTATAGAAGTCTAGTTGGAGCTCTAATCTATTTGACCCATACAAAACCATACCTGTCTTTTTCAGTTGGTGTATTATCAAGGTTCATGCAAAGTCCCTCTAAAATACATTCAGGAGCAGCCAGGAAAGTGCTAAGGTATATTGCAGGAACAAGTCATTTTGGGCTTTGGTTTAAAAGAGGTGCTCAGATCAGATTACTTGGCTATACAGATAGTGATTGGGCTGGGAGTTCAGATGACAGGAAGAGTATCTCAGCCAATGTGTTCATGCTGGCAGGATGTGCTATATCCTGGTCATCCAAAAAGCAAACAACAGTGGCACTCTTTAGTACAGAAGCTGAATATATTTCAGCTACTAGTGCTACTTGTCAAGCCATTTGGCTAAGGAGATTGATGGAAGATTTGGATGTTACTCAAACTGAAGCTACAAAGATCCTTTGTGACAATAAATCAGCTATAGATTTGTCAAAAAATCCAGTCTTGAACAACAAAACAAAGCATATTGAGTTGAAGCACCACTTTATCAGTGATATGGTTTCCCAAGATCAAGTTAACATAGAATACTGCAGCACAGATGATCAGTTTGCAGACCTCCTTACAAAAGCTCTTGCAAAAGAAAAATTGGTGTATTTCAGGCATCAGATTGGAGTCAAGGAGTTTGCATCAAGGGGGTATTGAGAATGATACAAACTAAGTCCCACGTGCATGCATGAAGTTCGCCAAAGTCAAGCTAGCCGTTTATCTATTTCCTAGTTTTCAGATTGACTAGTTGTTTGTTTTGAATAAGAAGTTGTTAGGCAGTTCTATTTTCATGGCATAAAGCCGTTGTCTTTTTCAGTATTTAAGGATGTAATCTGTGGTGTTATTATCATCACATTCACTTTCTCACATTCAATAAAAAGCTTGAAGAACTTTGGCTCATTTACTGTTTTATTAATACTTGTTCTGATCCATCAACCTTTGTAAAAAAAAACATCTCTAAACTTATTATTGAAAAAACCTAGAGCATTTTCATTCTAGGAATCGTGACGGCAGAGAAGTACTAGCGGGGAACGAAGAGGACGACCCCGGTGGTGGTTAGAGGTGGTTTGTGGCGCGCCTGACATCAAATCACGAATAATGTACACCATGTGTATGTTTCGATCTGTACCTGCTAAGTCGTTGGCATGATATCGATGTTGGGATGTACGGTGGTGATGTCGATGTTGGTTGATGTATATTGTGGTGACATAGGTGACGTGTGGCGGTGGTCGAGTACGAGATGGGGCCGTTGATGCTCGGGGTGGTGGAGAGTATCGGATGTGGCGAATATGGTGTGAAGGTGATAATGGTGTTCGGCGTAGGTGGTGTTTTATTGTAGAAGGCGAATCGGTGATGATGACGCCGGGGGTGTCGATAGCGGTGAGATTTGTGGTTATGATGATGATGTACAAAGATGAAGGTATTGGCTAGAGTTTACTTAAGGTCTTGTTAGGTTGTGCATGGTAGCGTGACTCATGCATGGGTATGTATAAGGTTTCCGTGGTTATATTAAATGGGATATTCATGAGAAGATGTTGAGGTGGTTACTGTGATGATTTTGTTTCAACCTACTATGGTATCTAACCATAGGAATTTCATGGGGTTCTAAGATGGTGCCTATGGTGTGAAAGTGTGTATGAGGAAATGAGTTTAAAAATATGTTTGGGTGCATTTAAACCAACGCGAAAACAGATTTAGTTGAGGATTCAAGTTTCTCTTTGAGTACATATTTGCGTGATGCCATCTTATCGGTTGGAAGTGATGCCATCTTATCGGTCGAAAGATGATATGTGCAAAAGTATACATAAATTTCACCCACATTTATCTCCCATTTGTTGATTTTCAATTGTGTTTTCATTGGTTTCGATACTTAGTTATTGTTTTTGTGAAAATACAGCCCCTAGCAGCGCACTAGAAGAAAACAACAAAGTTCTGCAGCTTAAGCAACATTTTGGTTAAGTCTGGGAAAAGCGTGGCCACGCAATTCATAAGCGCGGTCATGCTTTTCAAATCAAGAGCAAAATTTGCCCAAGTCAGAAATGGCGCAACCATGCAATTCATAAGCGTGGTCGTGCTTCTCCAAAAGTTGTTCAAATCAGACGTTTCTATAAAACACCCCATTTTGCTCATTTCTGGGTGTTGGGTCTTGGGGGTTCAAACACACTTCTCTCCAGCCGATTTTCACCATTCTAAAGGAGCTTTGAAGGCCATTGAAATACCAAGGAACATCAACCAACCAACCTACTTACCTTGCTTGCTTATGGTTTGAATTCCTTAATCTTTACCATGAATTTTAGTAGTTTAGCAAGTATGTTTGTAGTTGTTGTAAGCCTTATGGGCTAAACACCTTTAGTTATCTAAACTTTGATGAAGCTTTTGATTATGTAATGTGATAATTGTAAGACATGATGGTATTTAGTTTATGTTAATCTTGATGATGAATTTTTAGTATTGTTCTTGGAATTTTGTACACGTTTAAAGTTCATAATCCATGTTAGTTTGGTGAATGTTTGCTCATGAATGTTGGAAAACCCATGTGTAGATGTTTATTATTGAATCTTGTTAGTAATAATTAGGTTCATAACATGAAACTAGGAATGGTAATTGTTAACTAACTTGAGATGAAGAACTTGAACATGTGTGAAATCTTGCACTTAGATTTGGAAAAATCATAAGGGTGTTGTGTTAGATTCTAAGGTTGATAAAAAAAATTGTAAGTTAGTAGTTTAGGCCAAAATTATTGTCTTACAAGTTTTAAACCTTAGATTTATCACTTGAACAATATAAATATTTATCTACATAAAAACAACTTTAGGTGTTTAAATTGTTGTTCAACTTAATTTTCCTTAAGTTGTCGAGTTATGAATTTTGACAAATGAATAACTCGTATTTAAAGATTAACTTAAACATTACAAAACGGGCTTCAAAGAATAATTCTAGGTGATTAAAGTGTTGTTGTCATTTTAATTTTCCAATGAATTATATAATTAAAAGACCTTGATTGGAACTTAATTATTAGAGAGTTTTGTCTTACTATCATTTCTTACTCTAGAAACATTACATGTCTTTAGTGGAATCTTAGTTTAGATGACTTTTAATTAATATTGTTTTTAGATCCATTTATTTTTAGTGTCATTTAATATTTAGTACTTTTAATTTAGAAAACTCAACCCAACTATCGGAAAGGCTCTATAGTAACAAAAGTTTAGCATTGAGAAACCGTGTCCACGGATTGATATCCGGTTCTTACCATTTAAATTATATTACTTTTTGATATGTACACTTGCCTTTCGTGTGTGTAGTTTAATTTAGGGTAAAAACTATTTTAAAACTAGAAATTGTGTGAACAAATATCTTCATAAAAATATATATACTTCACACACCATCAGAAGCTTTGCAATCGGTGAGTTCTTGTGCCCACTCTTTTAATTAATATTTTATTAAATATTTTGGGCTGACGTGCATGCTAAACTAGTATGATTATTTTTATGAAGTCACAAAAATAAATATTTTTCTAAAGTTATAAATATTTTTGTGAGCTCATATATACATTATTTTGGCATGAAACGTAAGTAGGCGGAATGCGCCTAATGTGAAGTTATAAATATTTTTACGTACGAACGAAATCCATACTAATTCAAATATTTTTTTTCTAGGCTTAAAAGGCGAATAGGTTATTATGTTTTTATACCTACATGTTTCAAGGCAACTAGAATAAGATATATATATATATATATATATATATATATATATATATATATATATATATTCGAATAGTTGTATATGTTTATACGTATATGAAAGTGAATGTACCTATATATAAGTTTATATATAGGTTTAAGTTATATGTGTTTCCATAAATATATAAATTGTGTTTGGCGACTACCTGACCTTATAAACTGGGCTATGACAGAAGTGGGATATGCCTGCTCTGATCTCTGGTCTTGGTTTTGAGTCAGGAATGTTACATAGTTCATATTATATGTATTCTTATAAACTGAGCTATGACAGAGGCAGATGTGGGATATACCCGCTTTGATCTCTAGCTTTAGTTTGAATTATATTATGTGTACTTTTTATAAACTGAGCTATGACAGAAGTGGGATATGCTTGCTTTAATCTCTAGCTTTGGTTTGCAGTGACATCCGTCACTTTTTATTTTTTATACAATAATAATAATTAATAATAATAAAAATCAGATTTTATTTAGAAGCATGATAAGTTATTTCTTTTGGACCCAAGACATGACATAACCCAACACCTCTAGCCCACCTTGTTCTTTTTTTAAAGAGTTTCAGAGCCCAATACACACCCCCTCCTAGTCTGGCCCAAGCCCGCATACAAGTCCAACTCCACTTCTGTGTTAAACAAAAGAAAAAAAAAAGAACTGCTGCTCCCAGGACTCGAACCCGGGCAGCCAGCCGAGTCAGAACACACACAACACACCATGTAACCAGCTGAGCTACAACCCAATTCGTGAATTACCCCAGACCAGATTATATAAAAACCCACAAACCTCAAACCTTCTTTCTCCCCTTGTCTGTTCGTGCAGCAGCAGATATGAGCAAACAATCCAGTCAACCTTTGACCTTGACCACTTAATTGCATCACGATTTGGAAACCTTGACCAAGTTAAAGCATGGTATGAACTGGCAATTAAAATCCGCACGTCCTGGACGCGATTAACAGCCCCAAATCAAGCTTAATTTCTCGTTTTCTTGACCGAGCATTTCCATTTTTAAAGACCTTCCCTTTACACGATATCACTATAAATTGAACACTCCTCTTTGTCCTAATGGTACCGAAAAACATATCCTCACCTCCAATTTCTGTTAACAAATCGTTCTTAATCAAAAATCAAGCCGAGTTGACTTTTCTGTTGACCAAACAAATTCGCACGGATTGTGTTTGTAAGTCAAGTTTTTCATATGGGTTTTGATGTTCGGGATACACACAACAATAACCCTAAGGTTAATTGGGTTATTGTTGTGTGATTTGTTCAATTGGAAAATTTATCATATTGGTTACGTTTATTTTAATCGTACAAGACTCTACATTACACTTATTTGAAACATTTGGACTTGATATTTGATCTTACAGAGCTTTTCTAAGAAAACATCATTGCTTGTTATATGAAACTTGATTTTTCCCTTAATTTGACTATTCATTGAACATCTAATTATTCATGATACCCGTAAACATTTGATAACACTTACACTTAATGGTTGTAGTACTTACAAACTTGCTTGCATGTGTGAATTACCCACGCAACTCAGATAAACATTTCATTTAAAGGGCTCCTCGGACGAGTGGTAGCCCATACTTAAATACTGTTATGCTTACAAGTCATTGCAAACCAATACAATTGATCTCATTATTACATGGCCTCATTGCATTGATAACATCTCATTGTAACTCAACATGGTTGATGTGTCATCTTCTTGTGAAACTTATTTGCTTTAATGTGTGTTAGATTAGGATCATAGAAGGACATAAAACCCTAATGTAAGGTAAATTGATGATTCCGGTCCGGAACGTAATCATGAATTTACAAGTACGTTAAGGTAGTGTGAAATTCTATTAGAGTTTTTGGTAGGCGTCCAGTACGTTTTCAAGGTATCAAAGGTGTGGTGGGTTAGCTGCGGTACACCGTGTATACAAACACTAATGATGCATTGAAAGTGAGACTGAAAGTCGGACCAGGAACAAACTCTAGTTACTTGGTAGTTCATTTGGTCTTCTATAATCAATCAACTAGTACATTTATTTTAGGATTCCTAAAACTTGCAATTTAAGTGATTTACTAGATTCTTATTATTCGAGACGAACCTAATCCAAATCCTTAACTCACATCTATCAAACCTCTTACCCAAGATCATTCAAATTTTCCAAACCACAGTTATCTTAATTTTTTTTTTTACCCAAACTCTATACCTAGGGCTGGCAATGGGTAACCTGTTAAGACACGATAAGACCTGTTTGACTGAAAAGTACACTATTTGATTTTTTGACTTTTTTTAATACTTAGAATTAAGAGGCAAAAATCTTTCATTTCCCTTTTTTGGTACATAAAACATAAAACTGTGTTATAAACATGAGATATAAATGAGTTAAACGAGTCGTGTTCATGTTTAGAACTTATTTGTTCGCGCGCGTCAGAGACCTGTTAACCTGTTAGGGACATGATTTGCCAGCCCTATCTATACCCTATGTTTCTAATAACTTCGGGACGAAGTTTTTCAAAGTAGGGGATGCTGTGACATCCGTCACTTTTTATTTTTTATACAATAATAATAATAATAATAATAATAATTATAATAATAATAATAAATAATAATAAAAATCAGATTTTATTTAGAAGCATGATAAGTTATTTCTTTTGGACCCAAGACATGACATAACCCAACACCTCTAGCCCACCTTGTTCTATTTTTAAAGAGTTTCAGAGCCCAATACACACCCCCTCCTAGTCTGGCCCAAGCCAACATACAAGCCCAACTTCACTTCTGTGTTAAACAAAAGAAAAAAAAAAGAACTGCTGCTCCCAGGACTCGAACCCGGGCAGCCAGCCGAGTCAATGTAACCAGCTGAGCTACAACCCAATTCGTGAATTACCCCAGACCAGATTATATAAAAACCCACAAACCTCAAACCTTCTTTCTCCCCTTGTCTGTTCGTGCAGCAGCAGATATGAGCAAACAATCCAGTCAACCTTTGACCTTGACCACTTAATTGCATCACGATTTGGAAACCTTGACCAAGTTAAAGCAAGGTATGAACTGGCAATTAAAATCCGCACGTCCTGGACGCGATTAACAGCCCCAAATCAAGCTTAATTTCTCGTTTTCTTGACCGAGCATTTCCATTTTTAAAGACCTTCCCTTTACACGATATCACTATAAATTGAACACTCCTCTTTGTCCTAATGGTACCGAAAAACATATCCTCACCTCCAATTTCTTTTAACAAATCGTTCTTAATCAAAAATCAAGCCGAGTTGACTTTTCTGTTGACCAAACAAATTCGCACGGATTGTGTTTGTAAGTCAAGTTTTTCATATGGGTTTTGATGTTCGGGATACACACAACAATAACCCTAAGGTTAATTGGGTTATTGTTGTGTGATTTGTTCGATTGGAAAATCTAGGGTTCTTGGTATAGAATTGGGGAAGACGACTACATATGCTCTGTTTAAAAATGTTTCGAAAACAAATCCTATCACAAACCAGCCTACAGATCAGTTGGTAAGATGGTGTTTTCTTAAAACATGAACCGGCCATAGGCCAAGGGTTCGATTCCCACCATAAACAATTTTTTTTTTTGTGTTTTTGTGTTATCCTTTACACCTATATTACCTGTATACTTTTAAAAATCGTTTTAAAATACTAAAACTATTTTATAAATTCTACAAAATTTATTTTATGTTATTTCAGTGATAAACTTTGCTGTCCAATTTTTAGTTTTTCAAAAATAATTTATTTAATATATATAATAAATATTACAAGTTTATTCATTTATAATTGTAAAATTCAATAAAAATATCTAAACGATTTTATAAAATCCCACAAAAATTATCCTAAACTTGTATAACAATATACATTTCAGAAATAATTTTTATTTTTGAAAAACCGTTTGTTTAATATTTTTAATCAATTTTTGTTAGTTTTAATCATAAATAATTCATAATAAATTCATTTTTCAATATTTTTGTACCAAAATTTTACATAAATTATTCCTATTCATTTGGAACAGAAATACAATTTTTAATAAAAAAATTCTTTAATTTTAATATTTTTAAATATTAAATTTATATTTTGACAATTTGAAATAAATAGATTTAATAATCTATTTATAAGAAAATAATTTTATAAAAATTATTTTCACACTTAAAACTTATTATTGTGACCATCCTTAATTTAAAATTTACAAAAAGACTTTTGTTTATTTATTTATCAAATTTCTCTTATTTATTAAACATTTTATTTATTAATCAAACGATAGATATCCTCAATTCAAAGCCCTAGAAAATACTTATAGACTAGATAGACTTAGACTTATTTGTTACATTATACATAGGGTGATACTTGGCAACGTTGGAATACACTTATTCAATTACACAAGACTTAACACCTTGCTAATGTGAGTATTACTTATCCCCTTTTTCGCTTTTTACAACTTTTGGGATGATTCATGCACAAGTATACAAAGCCTTCATATTCAATTACACATACATTTTTATTCATTTACAATTCATATACGTGTCTTGATTATCTTTGTGCTTATGTTTGAACATGAACGTAGCTTACATACAAAATCATACATCTAGACATAACTTATGTTATGGTGCTCTTTACATACAGACGTAACTTATGTTACGGTGCTCATTTAGACAAAACTTCGTGTTATGGTGCTCTTTTAGACTCACACGTGTTGAGGTGCTCATTATCAATTACATTGTACAAACTTTACATTTGATCTTTGTCTTGTTTGGTTACTTGCGTGTTTACATAATGCCTTGGTGATGCTAGACACATGAATTGTACTACTATTCAAAACTTATACTATACGTACAAAACTAAGTAGTACTCACCAACATCATATGTTGACAAAATTATTTTCGTGCATGTTTCAGGATAAGCTGCTTGACGCTTCACATAGGACTTTGGATTTAGACTAAATCAATCAATTATCTTTGTTTTTGTTGTCTTGTATTTAATTTCATATGTTGTAAAACAATATTCAATAATCATATATTTAAATTTTAGTACCATGAGCTTTTGAACAATCGTCACTACGTGGCACCTCGATGATTCCGCCATCGGTTGGGGTGTTACATTTGCTTAAATAGACTGGATTGTACTTTGTGTTGAAAAGCGGGATGCGCTTATTATATATTTTGGTAAGTGAAGTCATGAGGTAACTAGGCAGAGTATGCCTATCCTAGACTTGGCTTTTGTTTTGCTTGGGGAAAAGTAAATTAGCGGTTTACGCTTATTGTTAACTCTAAGGTTGAGATATTTTGTTAAATCTTATTTTAACAAATTACTTGTTTATATAAATTTATGAAAACTTGAACTCACTCAGCGTAGCTGACTTTTGCATACACGTTAGATTGATTTCAGGTTAAAAGAGTGATGGATGGATGACAGCTTGGCGATGCAAGAAGCTACCCGACAATTGAAGGCATTTCTAGTGGAAGATTTTTTTTTTGTATACTCATGATAAATATTAAATTCGATTTACATTTGAATAATTTTTTTCATGGGTTTTATAAATTTTAATTTAATTGATTTTCCGTTGCGTACACTTTGATTCAAACATACTCTTTCGAAAAAAAATTACTCATGTTTTTGCATATTTAATAGTTTTAACCCAACTGTTGACACCGGTTTTGCGGATCTTACATCTTCAATCTTGAAAACGATTTCCACTTTTTTTGATTTTGATCTTCATAACTACCCCAGAATAACACCAATCTTAATTTCTTGTTTTTATACAAACCCACTACCAAGCTCCCAACAAACTCTTGGTACTAAACAACATCACAAAACATGCTTTCCTGACACACAGAATTATAACCATAACACTGCAACCCACCACCACCATTGACATTATACTCAAAGTCAAACTGCCCCTCTTGACTATTACCACTGATCTTCTAAGTAGGGATGAGCATACAAGGCCGAATACCGATCCCGTCCCATCCCGATACCGTACCGAACCGAGGGGTTTCGGGATCGGTATCGGTACCCATATTTATGGATTTTTGGTTTCGGTATTATCGGTATCGATACGGGATCGGTATGGTATCGGTATTTTAAGGTAAAATACTGATACCATACCGGTACCGAACCGATACCGTACCGTACCGTATGTGTTCGGTATCGGTATCGGTTCGGTACCAATACCATCCCGAGCTCATCCCTACTTCTAAGCCCCACTCTTTGTTCCTTTATACTTTTGTAGTGTTCTAGGATATAAGCCATATGATTTCGGTTGATAATACAATCGATTTTAGGTTTAATTAAATTGATCTAAGGTTAGGGTTCTTGACTAGGATAATTAGGGAAGAAGGTGGCCCGATGGAGGTGAAGGGGATAGTGATGGTGGTCTGATGGAGGTGAAGGTTAAGGGGATAATGATGGTGGTCCGATGGAGGTTTGATGGAATGGAAGGGGTGGTGGTGGTTTTGGTCGGCACAGGTGGTGTTGGTCGGCGGAGGTGGTTTCAACTTGTGGTGGTGGCAGGTATTAAGATTGAGTGTGTGAGAGAGAGAGAGAGCATCATCATCAATATTTGATTTCACATTCTAGGCATGATGAAATGTTGTCCAGTTATTTTTTCATATAATTAATAATTGTAGTCAGATTATAATTAAAGTACTATGTTTGTTTACTTTAAGTTGGTGATCTGATCTTTACAAGAAATTATTTTTTCTTAATAAATGGGTAAAAAGACAATTTTACCCTCCACTTAACGATAAAAATTAACTGGGTTAGGCTCAAAGGACAAACCGTGCAAGATTTTAAAACATAAAGTACAAAACTCGTCAATTTTAAACATAAAGGACATTCTTTGCAATCTGGTATAAAGCTAAAGAACAAAACTTGTAATTCAGTCAATTGAAAAAAATGACACAATGATGAAAATAAGAAAAAGACACAATGGTACATAAAAGACACAATGATATAACGTATATTCTAAAAACTACAAGCTACAACCCCAAAAAATGAAGACCTAAAAAGTAACGTCGTAGGGTTCGATAAGACGGTTCCAATGCCGCTTAAATGAGTTCAATCGGAGTCCGTTTGATACCCTTCCTATGACTTCCTATTTTTCTTTCACTGTGTATTTGATCCTAACCCAGTTAAACCAAACACTTTTTACAAAATAACTTATTGACTTATTGTTTTTATCCACCACATAAGCTAATCCAGACACTTTTCTAAAAAGTCATAAGTTAATAAGTCATTTTAACCAAAAGTCCTTTTGGACGCAAATAAATTTATCATGAGTATTAGCAGGTTTTAAAAACTCTAAATATTTTGTTAAAGTTTGATAGTCTATACTAAGTGTAGTTTTGTAAAATGTGTTATGTCTAAAAAATATTTTACAAACTAAAAGTATGAAACTTAAACTTATTCATATTGATCTTTGTGGTCCTATGCAAATTTTAGTGACTTCTTACACTTATCACGTTAAGAAACTTTGTACCCTATACTTTCTCTAATAATATTGTCGGTTAATACTAGTATCCTATTTAAGGGTTAATTCCTTTTTTTTCGGGGACCTTTATTAAGAATGATACAAACTAAGTCCCACGTGCATGCATGAAGTTCGCCAAAGTCAAGCTAGCCATTTATCTATTTCCTAGTTTTCAGATTGACTAGTTGTTTGTTTTGAATAAGAAGTTGTTAGACAGTTCTATTTTCATGGCATAAAGCCGTTGTCTTTTTCAGTATTTAAGGATGTAATTTGTGGTGTTATTATCATCACACTCACTTTCTCACATTCAATAAAAAGCTTGAAGAACTTTGGCTCATTTACTGTTTTATTAATACTTGTTCTGATCCATCAGTGGTATCAGAGCAAATGCTCGTAATTGTTCCTTGTTCTTACTCTATCTTTCCAATGGCTGATCAAACAAGTACCCTACCCACTGCACCGACTCCAATCCCCATTTTCAAAGGAGAAGGTTATGATCATTGGAGCATACGAATGAAGACTATTCTCAAGTCAAGAGACTAGTGGGATCTTGTGGAAACTGGTGTGAATCATGCTGAAACTGATGTTGGTAAACTCAGGAATCAAAAGAAAAGAGATGCTCATGCTATGGCCCTCATTCAACAGGCTGTACATGATCATCTCTTCTCTCGTATTGCTGCTGCTGAGTCTGCCCAAGAAAGCTGGGAGATTCTCAAAATGGAATACCAAGGTGACAATCAGGTAAAAGCTATCAAACTTCAAGGCCTTCGTAGAGAGTTTGAAAATTTGATAATGAAAGAAAATGAGCCTGTGGGAGACTACTTCTCACGGGTCATGGCTATTGTTAGCCAGAAAAGATCTTATGGTGAAACAGTCACAGATCAATCTATTGTTGAAAAAATCCTTAGGAGTTTGTCTCCTAAATTTGACTTCATTGTTCCATCAATTGAAGTGTCATCTGATCTATCAAAATTGACCCCTGTGAAATTAATGGGGTCATTTTAGTCTCAAGAAGAGAGAATGAATAACAGATTACCTGAAAAATCTGAAAGAACAGAAGAACATGCCCTCCAAGTGATGCATGATACAAGCAGACCATCCTACTCTCCAGGTACAAGAGGAAGAGGAAGATTTAATGCCAGAGGAAGAGGTAGGGGTCGAAGCTTTGACAGAAATAAAGTTCCACAATGTTCAGTATGCAAGAAATTTGGTCATCTTACCAAAGATTGCTGGTACAATGAAGAGCCACATGTGAACCTGACTGGAGAAGCAACTGACAAAGATGACATGAGTGAAGAACCTCACCTGTTCATGGCCATGATCACTCAAGTAAGTGAGTCTAACAATTTATGGTTTATAGATTCTGGATGTTCAAATCACATGACAGGTTCAAGGGATAGTTTTGTTACCTTGAATGAAAATTTCAAACTTGAGGTTCAACTTGGCAACAAGAAAACCTTAAGAATTGAAGGAAAAGGTACTGTCAAAATCTCTACAGGTTCAAGTCAATACAAACTATTGCAAGATGTGTACTATGCACCTACACTTGAGTACAATCTACTCAGTGTTGGGCAATTAATGAAGAAAGGGTACACATTGATCTTTGGAGATGGGAAGTGCTCAATCCAGTACAAGGGAACAACTATCATGCAGATTGGTGTATCAACCAATAACCTATTTCTCTTGGATGCCACAAGATCACAAGGATCCAGCAGTAATACAGCAAGCAACATCTCTACTGCAAGGTTGTGGCATCAAAGGTTTGGGCATCTAAACTTCAAAAGTTTGAAGGCTCTTCATGACAATCAAATGGTCTTAGGCATTCCAAAGATCAAGGGTTCAGAATTGTGTGAAGGTTGCATAATGGGAAAACAAACCAGGCAATCATTTAATTCTCATTCATGGAGGGCAAGTAAGAAACTTAAACTTATTCATATTGATCTTTGTGGTCCTATGCAAGTCCCTAGTCTTGGTAAAAGTATGTATTATTTCCTGCTCGTTGATGATTATACTAGAATGTCTTGGGTTTATTTTCTTACAAATAAATCTGATGCATTCTCTAAGTTCAAAATATTCAAGGCTGCAGTTGAAAAACAATCTGAACAAGTTATAAAAGTCTTAAGGTCTGATAGGGGTGGTGAATTCTTGTAACACCCCAACCGATGGCGGAAACATCGAGGTGTCATGTAGTGACGATTGTTCAATAGCTCATGGACTAGAAATGTAAATTTGAATACATTGAATTTAATAATTTATTACATTAAAAGAAATACAACAATTATGACTAGCAAACTAAACTAAGATATAGTAATCTCAATCTAAGTCTATGTTCCAAACGCTTGGAAGTAATCTCATAAGAACCTGAAACATGTACGAAAATGATTTGGTCAATACAAAATGTATTGGTGAGCATACCCTGTTTGAATAAATATAGGAGGAAAAGTGTTTAGCAATTCATGTGCGGTACCATTTGCAATTATGTAATAAGTAATATCCGTTCAAAATCAACCCTATGTAAAGAAAAGCAGATATATATAGTATGCGCTAGTAGTAATGTAATACATAGCAATGACAAGGACTCTCAACAGAGTCACAGGGGTATATACCATAGTACTATTCATTGAAATGCCAGGCCCTCAAAGGTTAATGATTTTGACAAGTCATAGACACACAAATTAACATAAAGCAAACACACATGAGAATTGCATTTAGTAAAAGAATAACATTTAGTAATAGTGTACATGAATAGCCCCAAAAGTAAAATAGTAAAAAGGGGAAAGATATACTCACAGTTTGCGAAAGCAATCAAAATCCACTTAAGCGGTCGTGAGCTAAGTAATGAGAATTCCGAGGAATTCAACCTATAATGTGTAAGAATACTAATAAGGAAATGTCTAATGTCTAAAGTATCTAAGGTCTAAGGCATTAGGGTTTGCTAAGTCGATTTGGGGAATTAGAGTTTTTATGATAAGTCGCGTTAATGTAAAAGTTGTATATTAAAATAATATACCAAAGTTTGTAGATATGATTTAGGTAATATAATTATTACCAATTGAATAATTAGGTTAAAATATGTTTAATTAATTAATACAAATTAATTTAGTTAATTACAATTATTATAAATAAATGCAATAATCATAAATATTGAAATAAATGATTAGGAGTTACACGGTGATTCAACAAAAGATAATAAAGACATTAAACCATATGAGTATTTCTATTTTATAAGAAAAATATTTATAAAATAGATGTTTAAATTGTATAAATAATTAAATGTTTTATTATGTCTAATTAAATGTAAATAAGACTAATAATACCATACATGATCCAAAAATACTAGTTTTATAGAAAATGGATGATTTCCGATGTAAATCAATGTAAATAATTTTCCCATAATTTATATAAACTTATTTATATTTAAAACTGATTTAACGAGATTAAATTATGTTTAAATGATTAAAAATAGGAAAGTCAATAAAACTAAATGTTTTCTGAACCAATAATTTTAATATCAGTTCATGATGATGAGAAATAATTACCCAAAAAGTTTGAGATTAAAATCATAAAAAATGAATTTTTAATCAATTAAATACGATTAAAACATATAAATTCAATAAAAATATAAAAATAATACATTTTCCAGAAAATAAAAGTATGATAATTTTTTTTACGGTGACAAGATGCTATGCCTAAATTTTCATAATTTTTGGGTAAAAATTGGATTTATTATGAATTATTTAGTTTTATGATTTATATTTATATAAATAAATAAATAAAACAAAAAAGACAAAAATAAGAAGAAACAAAACTGATGGAGCCTGGGCTCGAACCCGGGTATCTCCTACCATATAACACTACAAAGACCACTACACCAAGATCTGTTATTGTTAATAGTTAGAAAACAAATATATTTATATAATAAGTCTTTTTCATCTTCTTCCCCAATTAACAAAGCCAAACCCTAACCCTAACCCCAAATTTAATTGCACGATACAGAAATATCTAGACACCGATTGTATGGGGCTTTTAAAGGTTATTGTATAAGGATCAAAACGGCAAAAAAAATTGAGACTTACAAGTGTGTAGCGAGTTCGAAATATGAGGATGAAGGGCCGAGACCTTAAAGTTCCGATTTGCAGGTTTTCTACTCGTGTTACGATCGTTCTCATTGGGGTTTGAACAGTTTAGGAGTGCAGAAAACGGATGACACAATTATCTTATGTAGAGGACGAGTGAAAGTTGAGTTTTAATGTGCTTTTATGTCTCCGGCGGTTACATCACATAACCCGAATTGAATACTACTAAATAACGCATTATGTTACAAGTTTTTGATTGGTATCCGTTAAAAAAATCCAAGGGAAACGTTTGGTGATGATTAAAACGAGTTAAAAGCCACTATTATGAGGTAATTTAGTTCGCCGGAAAAAACTCCGGTGGCCGAAATATAGGGCCGGAAAAACGTGAGGGAGGGAAAGAGGGAAATTCAGGTTTGAAGTTTCATGTTTTGTCAATTTTGGTCCCTCAACTATAACTAGGTTAGTTTTATTATAGTATAGTTAGTTTTCCCTTTATAATACACTAACCAAGTTAATATAATTTAACAAAAATGTTTTTAAAGCTTTATAAAACTATTTTTTATATAAAATCTTTTAAGAACATGTTTCACCTACGCATTTGATTAAATCTTATACCCGATCTATAATTAGTATAAATGATAAAAAAATTTACTTCGCTTTAAAATTAAATTTGAAAACGACGAAACTTACGAGGGCTATAATGGAAATATCTGAAGGGCTATTATTGTCAATTAGATGCAAGACGAGGGTGACGGATGTCACAATTCTGCTCAACAGAATTTAATGTCTTTCTTGATGAAGCAGGACTTAGGAGAGAATTGTCACCTCCCCACACACCACAGCACAATGGTGTTGTGGAGAGGAAAAACAGAACTATTATAGGTATAGTCAGAAGTATGCTGAAAGACAAATCTCTTCCTAACTTCCTATGGGCAGAAGGAGTGGCCACTGCTGTGTATGTTCTCAACAGATCACCTACCTCAGCTCTTGATGAAAAGACTCCCTATGAGCTATGGTACAACCAAAAGCCTGATGTCTCTCTCTTAAGAACATTTGGGTGTATTGGATATGGCCATACCTATGCTCAGGGAAGAAGAAAGCTGGATGACAGGGCAAACAAGAGTGTATTCATTGGTTATTCCTTGCAGGGTACAAGTTATAGATTATATAATCCTGACTCAAAGAAGTATGTGTCCAGACCAAGAGAGGAAGTAACAATTCTAGAAGATGACAAATGGGACTGGGCAGCATCATACAGATCTAAGCCTGATTGTTATGAAAGGCTGTATGTTGACCCATTCCCAAGTGAGGAAGAACCAAATGAAGAAGTCAATTCTGAAGCCATTCAAACTCCTGCAAATGAAGAACCACAAATGTAACACCCCAACCGATGGCGGAAACATCGGGATGTCACGTATTGATGATTGTTTCAGTAGCACATGGTATAAATTAAATTTTAAATAATTTATTCAAAACATAAATATCCAAAATAAAGTGATGTCTAGGAATTCAAATACATGCTATCAAATAAGCAACAACTTCAAATAACTTCAAATAATAACTTCATGATAAATCCTCATGCAATCTCAAGCCTCAGCTTCATTGTTACCTGAAACATGTTAATTTTGAAAATATTTTTGGGTCAACAAAAGTTGGTGAGAATTACATAGGTTTTGATAATCGAATAAAAATGTTGTACAATTCAAGTGTCATGGCAAGTCTATTCCATATGTGAAAACATACTAGAAGTAAATCGAGTGCATAATCAACCCTTGTGACTGTTATAATGTGGTACATCCCATATGCTCATGGTTCACTCGAATATGTTATACGATAACAAACACCCACGCTACCTTTGTAGGAGGCACGTATCCGGGTGGGATTGTCAGTCCAATAGATCTATCAATGTATACCGTCGGCTGATCAATGTTAATGATTATGCTAGAATTGTGCTTACCCTAGTCATGTTCAAGACATAATGCAACATAGAAAAACACATAGACACTTTGATGATTGAATTGCATATAGAATGTTGTAACATGTTTCACCCCAAAAACGGTGATAAATAGAAAATGGGCTATGTAAAACTCACCTTAGCAAAATGTTATATCTCTTGAAAAATAGAATAGTGGTGTTGCCCAAATATGCCAAGTATTACCCTATACATAAGGTAATAAATATGTCTAAGTCTATCTAGTCTACCAATATATATTCTAGGGTTTCGAATTGAGGATAAGTGCTCGTTTGATTAAAATGTTTGATAATTGAGAGAAATTTAATAAATAAATAAACAAAAATCTTTTTATAAAATTTGAATCAAAGATGGTCACAATAATGAGTTTAAAGTATAAAAATAATTTTCATAAAATTATTTTCTTAAAAATAGAATATTAAATCTATTTATTTCAAATTGTCAAAATTTAACTTTAATATTTAAAAATACTAAATATAAATAATTATTAGATTAAAAATTATATTTCTGTTCCAAATAATCAGAAATAATTTATATAAATTTTTGGTGCAAAAATATTAAAAAATGAATTTATTATGATTTATTTATGATTAAAACTAACGAAAATTGATTAAAAATATTAAATAAATGATTTTTCAAATATAAAAATCATTTTAGAAAATTTTATTGTTATAAAAACTCAGAATAATTTTTGTGGAAATTTATAAAATTGTTTTGATATTTTTATAGAATTTTATAAATAAAATAGAATAAAGTTGAATTATTTATTATATATATTAAATAAATATATTTTTGAAAACTAAAAATTGTATGTTAAACTTTTTCACTAGATTAACATAATATAATTTCTGTAGAATTTTTAAAAGAGTTTTGGTATTTAAAAATGAATTTAAAAAAATATAAAGAAATATATATATATATATATATATATATAGTGTAAAGATCAAATACATATAGTTTTTTTGTAAGAACTGTGAGAATCAAAGGGGGTTAAAAAATTTTTTTTTTTTTTTAGAATTTTTTTTCCCATGTGCTTAAACATTCTTTCTAGATGAATAATACAAAAAAAAATTAAAAAAAAATTTTTTTTAGTGTAATTACGTCATTAAGGTAAATACATTAGTTTACATTAGAGAAATTATGTAATTACTCAACACGTAATTACTCTACACCAATTTTTTTTTTTTTTTTAGTTTTCAATACTATAATACATGTTTAACAATATGGGAAAAAAAAATTTTGAAAAAAAAAATAAAAAAAAATACTCTCCTTTGATTCTCACAGTTCTTACCAAAAAAGCTATTTGTACCGGATCTTTACTCTATATATATATATATATATATATATATATATATATAAGTTTGGCTGGTTTTTAAAGAAAAAGAAAAGGTTTGGGGTTGCTGAGGGTCGAACCCGCGTAAGCCGGTTCAAAGACACCAGGCACAACCACTTGGTCTAGACCAGTGGTTGTGTTTGGTTTCAGTTCGTTTATAAATATAAGTATATGTACAGAAGTGATCTTCCCCAATTAATAATAATCGAGCCCTAGAATTATCAATCACAAGAATTACACAACAATAACCCGATTAATCATGGGGTTATTGTTGTGTGATTGCCGAAGGATAAAACCCATCAAAAATAAGAGACTTACAAACACGATTGATTATGAATTGGTCAGTCAAAGCTCGAAGGTCAAAACACGATCAAATTTCAAGTACAGTGGAATGATTTTAGAAATTGGGGATTGAGAAAGAATGTTTAGCGAGTTGTGAATGCTCGGTGATGTCCAATTTATAGTGTGGTGGTCTGGATCGTTGAATTGGAAAGGTTTGACTTCGAATTGAATGGTTGACGCGTCCACGAGTATAAATGGTATGAATTGAATGATAATTAAACGTGTTTTGACTCGTAATGGACCGGTAATCACGATCACATGTCAATCCAGGATCAATTACGCGTTCAAGAAAGCTAACTATGGTAGATTGATTCCACAGTTGACTTCCCAAGTCAACTGTGAAGAATAAATCATGTGATATAATTATAACGAGTTGGGTTTAAAACAATAAGTATGTGTAGAGCAGTTGGTTAAGACGTGTGTGTTATGTGGCCCGGCTTGGGGCGCGGGTTCGAGTCCCGGCCCAAGCAATATTTTTTTGTCATTTAATCTATATATATATATATATATTATGTATAATTATTATAGTATAAGGGTTCCAAAAATGCCACAATAATAATTAAATGCGAACAATAATCATGAAACTTGACGTTTTTATTCATGGTAAAATGTAACGTACAAGTATAAATGCGTAATGTTACAGTCTCCCCTACTTTTAGGAACTTCGTCCCGAAGTTGGTGTTGGAGAGTCTGGTGGAAAAAGATGTGGGTACTTAGACTTCATCTGATCTTTACGTTCCCAAGTGAACTCTGGACCTCATTTAGATTCCCAACGAACCTTAACGATCGGAATGCGACTGCGCTTGAGTTTCTTGAATCCAGTATCAACGATCTCGACGGGTTTCTCGATAATGTGCATAGTTTCATCGATTTGCACATCTTCAAGAGGAACATGGAGGTTCTCATCTGCTAAGCATTTCTTGAGATTCGAAATATGAAAGGTCGGGTGAACATTGCTTAGCTCAGGTGGAAGATCAAGTTTGTAAGCCACTTTTCAAATCCTGTCAAGAATTTCGAATGGGTCTACGTATCGAGGAGCTAGTTTCCCCTTTCTACCGAAACGAATCACTCCTTTCCAAGGGGATACCTTAAGAAGTACAAGGTCCCCAACTTGAAATTCCAAGGGTTTACGACGTTTATCAGCATAACTCTTCTGACGACTTCTAGCCTTGAGAAGATTATCCTGAATGAGTTGGATTTTGTCTGTGGTTTCCTGGATTAGTTCGGGTCCAGTGATACGGGCTTCACCAAACTCAGTCCAACAGACAGGTGAACGACATTTACGACCATAGAGTGCCTCGAAAGGAGCCATGTTGATGCTGGCATGATAATTGTTGTTGTATGAAAACTCCACCAAAGGGAGATGAGAATCCCATGCGCCACCAAAATCGATGACACATGCCCTGAGCATATCCTCAAGTGTTTGGATGGTCCGTTCAGTCTGACCATCTGTTTGAGGGTGATAAGTAGTACTCAGGTTCAACTTGGTACCCAAAGCATCTTGTAAAGAATCCCAAAAGTGAGAGGTGAAACGACCATCACGATCAGAGATAATGTCCAAAGGTATACCATGACGACATACGATTTCACTTACGTACATCCTTGCCAACCTTTCCACAGAATACTTCTCACGAATAGGTAAGAAGTGGGCTGACTTGGTCAAACGATCGACGATTACCCAAATGCTGTCAAAACCTTTGGGTGTACGAGGGAGTTTGGTGATGAAGTCCATAGCTATGCTCTCCCATTTCCATACAGGTATTTCTGGTTGTTCGAGCATACCAGATGGTCGTTGGTGTTCAGCCTTGACCTTTGAACAAGTGAGGCATTTTGCAACGAAAAGAGCAATGTCTTTCTTCATACCAGGCCACCAATATGAATAACGGAGATCTTGGTACATCTTGTCAGCTCCAGGATGAATAGAATAACGAGACTTATGAGCCTAGTTCATAAGAAAGGTACGAAGATCATCACGGTCAGGAATCCAAAGTCGATTAAGAAAATAGAGTAGCCTATCTGGTTTGGTTTCAAGTTGAGTCTCAGCACCACAAGACATTTCGTCGTACATGTTACCTTGGGTGACTGAAGTATGTTGAGCCTGGAGGATACGATCCTGAAGATCAGTACGAACTCTCGCACAATGAAGTTTGATGCGCTCTTTACGACTGAGTGCGTCAGCCACAACATTCGCTTTGCCAGGATGATAGCGAATTTCTCAATCATAGTCGTTAAGTAACTCAACCCAACGTCGTTGCCTCATGTTAAGATTTTTCTGGTCGAAGACATGTTGGAGACTTTTGTGGTCCATGAAAACCACACATTTGGTTCCATAGAGATAGTGTCTCCAAATCTTAAGAGCAAAGACGACAGCGCCCAATTCAAGATCATGGGTGGTATAATTCTTTTCGTGAGTTTTGAGTTGTCTAGACGCATAAGCAATAACCTTTCCTCGTTGCATGAGAACACAACCAAGACCTTGGTTTGATGCATCACAATAGACCACGAAATCATCATTACCATCAGGTAGAGACAGGATAGGAGCTTCACAGAGTTTCAGCTTGAGAGTTTCAAATGCTTCCTCTTGCTTTGGTCCCCACTCATAGGGTTTACCCTTGTGAGTTAAGGCAGTGAGAGGAACAGCGATCTTAGAGAAGTTGGCGATGAATCGACGATAATAACCAGCCAAACCAAGGAAAGAACGGACTTCTGTTGGAGTTTTAGGAACACTCCAATTCTTCACAGCTTCGATCTTTGCGGGATCAACATGAATTCCATTCATATCAATGACATGTCCCAAAAATTGAACTTCCTTAAGCCAAAATTCACATTTCGAGAACTTGGCATACAATTGTTCTTTCTTTAGGAGACCCAAAATGGAGTGAAGATGTTGTTCGTGATCGGACTTTGATTTCGAGTAAATCAGAATGTCATCGATGAAGACGATCACGAATTTGTCGAGGTAGGGTCTACAAACTCGATTCATTAAATCCATAAACACTGCGGGAGCGTTGGTCAATCCAAAAGGCATGACCATGAATTCATAGTGACCATAACGTGTACGAAAGGCTGTCTTGGGAATGTCTTCATCGTGGACTCTAAGCTGATGATAACCAGAACGAAGATCAATCTTCGAGAAGTGGGTTGCTCCTTGAAGTTGATCGAAAAGATCGTCAATCCTTGGCAATGGATAACGATTCTTAATGGTGAGTTTGTTGAGTTCATGATAGTCGATACACATTCTAAGGGATCCATCTTTCTTCTTAACGAACAAGACAGGGGCTCCCCATGGAGAAGAACTGGGGCGAATGAAACCTTTATCAGAAAGTTCCTGTAGTTGACTGGCAAGTTCTTGCATCTCAGAAGGTGCAAGACGATAAGGAGCTTTGGCGACAGGATTAGCACCAGGAACAAGATCAATTCTAAATTCCACTTGTCGAGCAGGAGGCAAACCAGGTAAATCCTCTGGAAAGACTTCAGGATAGTCCCGAATGATTGGAATGTCTTGGATACTTTTGCCTTTGTCCTTCTTTTCTATCACGTTAGCTAAGAAGGCTGTATACCCCTTTCGTAAGTATTTTTGGGCAGTAGTACAAGACATGAGCTTAAGCTCGCCACAAGGCTTCTCACCATAGATTTTCAAAATCTCACCAGATTCGAGAGGAATGCGAATGACTTTCTCAAAACACAGAATTTCAGCACGATGGGTTGACAACCAGTCCATGCCTACTATGACATCAAAACTTCCAAGATGCATAGGGATGAGATCGATAGAGAAAGTATGTTCGTCGAGATTCAGCACACAGTTACGAATAATAGAATCGATCAAGATAGACTTCCCATTAGCTACCTCTACTACTAAAGGTTCCTCTAGGTTAGTTTGGGGTAAGTTAAGTAGAGGTTCAAACTTCAGTGATACAAATGACTTATCAGCTCCCGAATCAAATAATATGGATGCATAGTGGTTATTAATGAGAAATGTACCATTCACCACCTCGTTGTTGTCACGGGCCTGGTTAGCATTGAGGTTTTAGGCGCGACCTCGAGCACCTTGGTTCTGGTTGCGGTTCTGGTTTTGGTTGCGGTTTTGGTTCTGGTTTTGGTTACGATTGGGGCAATTGTTGATATAGTGATCAGGGCTGCCACACTCGTAGCACTGACCACGAGCAGGCCTGTTGTTTTGTTGGTTGGGAGCTGGGGCATTGTTATTTTGGGCACCAGGAGGAGCTCGGCAGATGTTCACAAGGTGACCATACCTTTGACACTTAGTACAAAAGCGACATGGCACCTGTGCTGGATGATACTTGCAAGTGTTGCACAAGGGGTGAGGTCCGGTGTATGGTTTCTTGGCTGGGTTTTGTGCTGCAGGTGGGGTGGTAGCAACCATGAAGTTCCTAGCCTTACGCTTCTTGTTGCTTGAGGTCTCAGGCTTAACCTCAATAGCGGGCTGAGGAGTGTCTTTGGTAACAGTCTTCTTAGTGCCTTTGCGGAAGAGAGTACCGTTCTTCACATGATTATCAGTGAGAGTAGCCGCCAGACGTTTGGCTTCTTCCAAGGTGGCAGGATTCCTTCCCCACACCGTGTCCTGGATTTGCATGGGTAGACCACCGATATACTTCTCGATGGCTACAGGAAGGGGAGTGACTTTGTGGGGCAACAATAGGCTAAGCTCGTGAAATCGGGTATTATAGGCAAGGTTTTCCCCACTATCTTGAGCAAGGGTGTGGAACTCATCTTCTAGCTTCTTAACCTCATTGCGAGGGCAAAACTCATCCTTCATAACCTCCTTGACTTGATCCCATGTCATGGCAAGTGCAACTTCGGCTCCACGGGTGCGTTTTTCCTCATTCCACCAAGTGAGTGCTCGTTTGTGAAGAACACTCATGGCGTAACGAACCTTAAAGTTGTCGGGGCACTCACTGTTGATGAAGGTATTCTCAATACCCTCAAACCATTGTAGGAGTCCTGTAGCTCCTTCTTCTCCACTGATCTTTGGGGGATTACAGGAATTAAAGTGCTTAAGAGTACAGGCTAGGAGACCATTCCCGTTCCCGTTGTGGTTTCCATTTCCATTACCGTTGCCGTTACCGTTCCCGTTGCCGTTACCGTTCCCGTTGCCGTTTATTTGGATGACTTGAGCTAGTAAGTTGGGAACCAGGGTCGCGATTTGCTGCGCCATTTGTTGAGAAATGATCGCAGCCAGTTGGGCATCGACACCATTGTTGTTGTTGTTATTGTTGTTGTTGTGGTTAGCGTCATGGTTGTTGCAATTCACTTCATCTTGATTGTCACCACTGTTAAGGCGAGTGCTGCGACGTGGAGGCATGATCTGTAAGAGATACAATGAAATGAATGAGGTTATATAAGGAATGTAATCATTTATTCATTAAAACGAATAAACGAAAACGTTGACTTATCAAAGATTCTAGATTCTAATAACATATGTAGACATGCTTTAGCCTATAAGTGAACACTCATCCCGAGAATTCCCAGGTAGGCATCCGGGTCCCTCGTCTGATTGGGATATATGCGCAATGCCA
The DNA here is from genome assembly GCA_028751855.1 of Ambrosia trifida. Taxonomy (NCBI): domain Eukaryota; kingdom Viridiplantae; phylum Streptophyta; class Magnoliopsida; order Asterales; family Asteraceae; genus Ambrosia; species Ambrosia trifida. The sequence continues at coordinate 99,770,970 of CM054122.1, read as the reverse complement.
GCCTAGACAGAAGACTCAGAATACAGGCGTTCACCCTTCCAGATTGCACGTGTTCATTATTAAAATCTAGAACTTCGACGAGATCTCAAGGGGGTTCAGGTTAAACCTGAGGATTTTGTCCTATTAATCTAATGGTGGATCAGGGTTGCAGCAGACGAATAAGAGTAGTCACTTGTAGGCTTAGGGTTGTATAGGATAGGGATAAGATTAAGGAAGCAATTTGGGATATCAAGTAAGAGAAGCAAGTACTGTTTAAGTCCCTAAGGTTATAGTCTAGATTATTTTCTAATAACCTAATTCCCTATAACCAAGGCTCTGATACCAATCTGTAACACCCCAACCGATGGCGGAAACATCGGGATGTCACGTATTGATGATTGTTTCAGTAGCACATGGTATAAATTAAATTTTAAATAATTTATTCAAAACATAAATATCCAAAATAAAGTGATGTCTAGGAATTCAAATACATGATATCAAATAAGCAACAACTTCAAATAACTTCAAATAATAACTTCATGATAAATCCTCATGCAATCTCAAGCCTCAGCTTCATTGTTACCTGAAACATGTTAATTTTGAAAATATTTTTGGGTCAACAAAAGTTGGTGAGAATTACATAGGTTTTGATAATCGAATAAAAATGTTGTACAATTCAAGTGTCATGGCAAGTCTAGTCCATATGTGAAAACATACTAGAAGTAAATCGAGTGCATAATCAACCCTTGTGACTGTTATAATGTGGTACATCCCATACGCTCATGGTTCATTCGAATATGTTATGCGATAACAAACACCCACGCTACCTTTGTAGGAGGCACGTATCCGGGTGGGATTGTCAGTCCAATAGATCTCTCAATGTATACCGTCGGCTGATCAATGTTAATGATTATGCTAGAATTGTGCTTACCCTAGTCATGTTCAAGACATAATGCAACATAGAAAAACACATAGACACTTTGATGATTGAATTGCATATAGAATGTTGTAACATGTTTCACCCCAAAAACGGTGATAAATAGAAAAGAGGCTATGTAAAACTCACCTTAGCAAAATGTTATATCTCTTGAAAAATAGAATAGTGGTGTTGCCCAAATATGCCAAGTATTACCCTATACATAAGGTAATAAATATGTCTAAGTCTATCTAGTCTACCAATATATATTCTAGGGCTTCGAATTGGGGATAAGTGCTCGTTTGATTAAAATGTTTGATAATTGAGAGAAATTTAATAAATAAATAAACAAAAATCTTTTTATAAAATTTGAATCAAAGATGGTCACAATAATGAGTTTAAAGTATAAAAATAATTTTTATAAAATTATTTTCTTAAAAATAGAATATTAAATCTATTTATTTCAAATTGTCAAAATTTAACTTTAATATTTAAAAATACTAAAATTAAAGAATTATTAGATTAAAAATTATATTTCTGTTCCAAATAATCAGAAATAATTTATATAAATTTTTGGTGCAAAAATATTAACAAATGAATTTATTATGATTTATTTATGATTAAAACTAACAAAAATTGATTTAAAATATTAAATAAATGATTTTTCAGAAATAAAAATCATTTCAGAAAAGTTTATTGTTATAAAAACTCAGAATAATTTTTGTGGAAATTTATAAAATTGTTTTGATATTTTTATAGAATTTTATAAATAAAATAGAATAAAGTTGAATTATTTATTATATATATTAAATAAATATATTTTTGAAAACTAAAAATTGTATGTTAAACTTTTTCACTAGATTAACATAATAAAATTTTTGTAGAATTTTTAAAAGAGTTTTGGTATTTAAAAATGAATTTAAAAAAATATAAAGAAATATATATATATATATATATATATATATATATATATATATATATATATATAAGTTTGCTGGTTTTTAAAGAAAAAGAAAAGGTTTGGGGTTGCTGAGGGTCGAACCCGCGTAAGCCGGTTCAAAGACACCAGGCACAACCACTTGGTCTAGACCAGTGGTTGTGTTTGGTTTCAGTTCGTTATAAATATAAGTATATGTACAGAAGTGATCTTCTCCAATTAATAATAATCGAGCCTAGAATTATCAATCACAAGAATTACACAACAATAACCCGATTAATCATGGGGTTATTGTTGTGTGATTGCCGAAAGATAAAACCCATCAAAAATAAGAGACTTACAAACACGATTGATTATGAATTGGTCAGTCAAAGCTCGAAGGTCAAAACACGATCAAATTTCAAGTATAGTGGAATGATTTTAGAAATTGGGGATTGAGAAAGAATGTTTGGCGAGTTGTGAATGCTCGGTGATGTCCAATTTATAATGTGGTGGTCTGGATCGTTGAATTGGAAAGGTTTGACTTCGAATTGAATGGTTGACGCGTCCACGAGTACCCTACCCACTGCACCGACTCCAATCCCCATTTTCAAAGGCGAAGGTTATGATCATTGGAGCATACGAATGAAGACTATTCTCAAGTCAAGAGACTTGTGGGATCTTGTGGAAACTGGTGTGAATCATGCTGAAACTGATGTTGGTAAACTCAGGAATCAAAAGAAAAGAGATGCTCATGCTATGGCCCTCATTCAACAGGCTGTACATGATCATCTCTTCTCTCGTATTGCTGCTGCTGAGTCTGCCCAAGAAAGCTGGGAGATTCTCAAAATGGAATACCAAGGTGACAATCAGGTAAAAGCTATCAAACTTCAAGGCCTTCGTAGAGAGTTTGAAAATTTGATAATGAAAGAAAATGAGCCTGTGGGAGACTACTTCTCACGGGTCATGGCTATTGTTAGCCAGAAAAGATCTTATGGTGAAACAGTCACAGATCAATCTATTGTTGAAAAAATCCTTAGGAGTTTGTCTCCTAAATTTGACTTCATTGTTCCATCAATTGAAGTGTCATTTGATCTGTCAAAATTGACCCATGTGAAATTAATGGGGTCATTTTAGTCTCAAGAAGAGAGACTGAATAACAGATTACCTGAAAAATCTGAAAGAACAAAAGAACATGCCCTCCAAGTGATGCATGATACAAGCAGACCATCCTACTCTCCAGGTACAAGAGGAAGAGGAAGATTTAATGCCAGAGGAAGAGGTAGGGGTCGAAGCTTTGACAGAAATAAAGTTCCACAATGTTCAGTATGCAAGAAATTTGGTCATCTTACCAAAGATTGCTGGTACAATGAAGAGCCACATGTGAACCTGACTGGAGAAGCAACTGACAAAGATGACATGAGTGAAGAACCTCACCTGTTCATGGCCATGATCACTCAAGTAAGTGAGTCTAACAATTTATGGTTTATAGATTCTGGATGTTCAAATCACATGACAGGTTCAAGGGATAGTTTTGTTACCTTGAATGAAAATTTCAAACTTGAGGTTCAACTTGGCAACAGAATTTAATGCCTTTCTTGATGAAGCAGGACTTAGGAGAGAATTGTCACCTCCCCACACACCACAGCACAATGGTGTTGTGGAGAGGAAAAACAGAACTATTATAGGTATGGTCAGAAGTATGCTGAAAGACAAATCTCTTCCTAACTTCCTATGGGCAGAAGGAGTGGCCACTGCTGTGTATGTTCTCAACAGATCACCTACCTCAGCTCTTGATGAAAAGACTCCCTATGAGCTATGGTACAACCAAAAGCCTGATGTCTCTCTCTTAAGAACATTTGGGTGTATTGGATATGGCCATACCTATGCTCAGGGAAGAAGAAAGCTGGATGACAGGGCAAACAAGAGTGTATTCATTGGTTATTCCTTGCAGGGTACAAGTTATAGATTAAATGCGAACAATAATCATGAAACTTGACGTTTTTATTCATGGTAAAATGTAACGTACAAGTATAAATGCGTAATGTTACAACAAACACCTATGAGCAATATGCATTCCAGTACAGCAGAACAAGGATCCAATTCAAGTGATTCATCTGGTCCCAGCAGGATCAGAACTATTGATGATCTATATGCAACAACACAGGTTATGAACACTCCTCATTGTGATTTTATGAATTTACAATTTGCATTGAGTGTGGCAGATCCAACAGTGTTCAATGAAGCAGCTAAGAAGGCAGAGTGGATACAAGCCATGAAGGAAGAAATAAACTCAATTGAAAAGAATCACACCTGGCTGCTTGTACCACTTCCAAATGGAAAGAATGTAGTTGGACTTAAGTGGTTGTTCAAGACAAAAATAGGTCCAGATGGGAAGATCTTGAAGCACAAGGCCAGGTTGGTGGCAAAAGGCTACTCACAAAAGAAAGGCATAGACTTTGAAGAGACATTTGCACCTGTTGCAAGATTTGAAACAATAAGACTTATATTGGCTGTTGCAGCTCATTTAGGTTGGCATGTTCATCAATTAGATGTCAAATCAGCCTTCTTGAATGGTGATTTGCAGGAAGACATATATGTGGTTCAGCCTGAGGGATTTGAAGTTCAAGGCAAAGAAGATCATGTGTACAAGTTAAGAAAGGCCCTCTATGGATTGAAGCAGGCACCAAGGGCCTGGTATGCAAAGATTGATGGGTATTTTCATGAGCATGGGTTCAAGAAAAGTCTCAATGAACCTACATTATATGTGAAGAAGACAGGTAAAGATAATATCATCAATGTGTGTCTTTATGTGGATGATATAATCTGTACCAGCTCAAGTGATCAGATGATAACAGAATTTAAAGAGGGTATGAAACAAGTGTTTGAAATGACAGACATGGGTCTGTTACAATACTTCTTAGGTCTTGAAGTAAAACAAACAAGTACTAGAATCTTTGTTTGTCAGGAAAGATATGCCTTGAACTTGCTGAACAAGTTTGGTATGAAGAATTGCAAGATAGAAAGCATTCCAATGAATCCTCAAGAAAAGCTTGTGCTGGATGATGGGGAATTAAAGGTGGATGAGACTGAGTATAGAAGTCTAGTTGGAGCTCTAATCTATTTGACCCATACAAAACCATACCTGTCTTTTTCAGTTGGTGTATTATCAAGGTTCATGCAAAGTCCCTCTAAAATACATTCAGGAGCAGCCAGGAAAGTGCTAAGGTATATTGCAGGAACAAGTCATTTTGGGCTTTGGTTTAAAAGAGGTGCTCAGATCAGATTACTTGGCTATACAGATAGTGATTGGGCTGGGAGTTCAGATGACAGGAAGAGTATCTCAGCCAATGTGTTCATGCTGGCAGGATGTGCTATATCCTGGTCATCCAAAAAGCAAACAACAGTGGCACTCTTTAGTACAGAAGCTGAATATATTTCAGCTACTAGTGCTACTTGTCAAGCCATTTGGCTAAGGAGATTGATGGAAGATTTGGATGTTACTCAAACTGAAGCTACAAAGATCCTTTGTGACAATAAATCAGCTATAGATTTGTCAAAAAATCCAGTCTTGAACAACAAAACAAAGCATATTGAGTTGAAGCACCACTTTATCAGTGATATGGTTTCCCAAGATCAAGTTAACATAGAATACTGCAGCACAGATGATCAGTTTGCAGACCTCCTTACAAAAGCTCTTGCAAAAGAAAAATTGGTGTATTTCAGGCATCAGATTGGAGTCAAGGAGTTTGCATCAAGGGGGTATTGAGAATGATACAAACTAAGTCCCACGTGCATGCATGAAGTTCGCCAAAGTCAAGCTAGCCGTTTATCTATTTCCTAGTTTTCAGATTGACTAGTTGTTTGTTTTGAATAAGAAGTTGTTAGGCAGTTCTATTTTCATGGCATAAAGCCGTTGTCTTTTTCAGTATTTAAGGATGTAATCTGTGGTGTTATTATCATCACATTCACTTTCTCACATTCAATAAAAAGCTTGAAGAACTTTGGCTCATTTACTGTTTTATTAATACTTGTTCTGATCCATCAACCTTTGTAAAAAAAAAACATCTCTAAACTTATTATTGAAAAAACCTAGAGCATTTTCATTCTAGGAATCGTGACGGCAGAGAAGTACTAGCGGGGAACGAAGAGGACGACCCCGGTGGTGGTTAGAGGTGGTTTGTGGCGCGCCTGACATCAAATCACGAATAATGTACTCCATGTGTATGTTTCGACTGTACCTGCTAAGTCGTTGGCATGATATCGATGTTGGGATGTACGGTGGTGATGTCGATGTTGGTTGATGTATATTGTGGTGACATAGGTGACGTGTGGCGGTGGTCGAGTACGAGATGGGGCCGTTGATGCTCGGGGTGGTGGAGAGTATCGGATGTGGCGAATATGGTGTGAAGGTGATAATGGTGTTCGGCGTAGGTGGTGTTTTATTGTAGAATGCGAATCGGTGATGATGACGCCGGGGGTGTCGATAGCGGTGAGATTTGTGGTTATGATGATGATGTACAAAGATGAAGGTATTGGCTAGAGTTTACTTAAGGTCTTGTTAGGTTGTGCATGGTAGCGTGACTCATGCATGGGTATGTATAAGGTTTCCGTGGTTATATTAAATGGGATATTCATGAGAAGATGTTGAGGTGGTTACTGTGATGATTTTGTTTCAACCTACTATGGTATCTAACCATAGGAATTTCATGGGGTTCTAAGATGGTGCCTATGGTGTGAAAGTGTGTATGAGGAAATGAGTTTAAAAATATGTTTGGGTGCATTTAAACCAACGCGAAAACAGATTTAGTTGAGGATTCAAGTTTCTCTTTGAGTACATATTTGCGTGATGCCATCTTATCGGTTGGAAGTGATGCCATCTTATCGGTCGAAAGATGATATGTGCAAAAGTATACATAAATTTCACCCACATTTATCTCCCATTTGTTGATTTTCAATTGTGTTTTCATTGGTTTCGATACTTAGTTATTGTTTTTGTGAAAATACAGCCCCTAGCAGCGCACTAGAAGAAAACAACAAAGTTCTGCAGCTTAAGCAACATTTTGGTTAAGTCTGGGAAAAGCGTGGCCACGCAATTCATAAGCGCGGTCATGCTTTTCAAATCAAGAGCAAAATTTGCCCAAGTCAGAAATGGCGCAACCATGCAATTCATAAGTGTGGTCGTGCTTCTCCAAAAGTTGTTCAAATCAGACGTTTCTATAAAACACCCCATTTTGCTCATTTCTGGGTGTTGGGTCTTGGGGGTTCAAACACACTTCTCTCCAGCCGATTTTCACCATTCTAAAGGAGCTTTGAAGGCCATTGAAGTACCAAGGAACATCAACCAACCAACCTACTTACCTTGCTTGCTTATGGTTTGAATTCCTTAATCTTTACCATGAATTTTAGTAGTTTAGCACATATGTTTGTAGTTGTTGTAAGCCTTATGGGCTAAACACCTTTAGTTATCTAAACTTTGATGAAGCTTTTGATTATGTAATGTGATAATTGTAAGACATGATGGTATTTAGTTTATGTTAATCTTGATGATGAATTTTTAGTATTGTTCTTGGAATTTTGTACACGTTTAAAGTTCATAATCCATGTTAGTTTGGTGAATGTTTGCTCATGAATGTTGGAAAACCCATGTGTAGATGTTTATTATTGAATCTTGTTAGTAATAATTAGGTTCATAACATGAAACTAGGAATGGTAATTGTTAACTAACTTGAGATGAAGAACTTGAACATGTGTGAAATCTTGCACTTAGATTTGGAAAAATCATAAGGGTGTTGTGTTAGATTCTAAGGTTGATAAAAAAAATTGTAAGTTAGTAGTTTAGGCCAAAATTATTGTCTTACAAGTTTTAAACCTTAGATTTATCACTTGAACAATATAAATATTTATCTACATAAAAACAACTTTAGGTGTTTAAATTGTTGTTCAACTTAATTTTCCTTAAGTTGTCGAGTTATGAATTTTGACAAATGAATAACTCGTATTTAAAGATTAACTTAAACATTACAAAACGGGCTTCAAAGAATAATTCTAGGTGATTAAAGTGTTGTTGTCATTTTAATTTTCCAATGAATTATATAATTAAAAGACCTTGATTGGAACTTAATTATTAGAGAGTTTTGTCTTACTATCATTTCTTACTCTAGAAACATTACATGTCTTTAGTGGAATCTTAGTTTAGATGACTTTTAATTAATATTGTTTTTAGATCCATTTATTTTTAGTGTCATTTAATATTTAGTACTTTTAATTTAGAAAACTCAACCCAACTATCGGAAAGGCTCTATAGTAACAAAAGTTTAGCATTGAGAAACCGTGTCCACGGATTGATATCCGGTTCTTACCATTTAAATTATATTACTTTTTGATATGTACACTTGCCTTTCGTGTGTGTAGTTTAATTTAGGGTAAAAACTATTTTAAAACTAGAAATTGTGTGAACAAATATCTTCATAAAAATATATATACTTCACACACCATCAGAAGCTTTGCAATCGGTGAGTTCTTGTGCCCACTCTTTTAATTAATATTTTATTAAATATTTTGGGCTGACGTGCATGCTAAACCAGTATGATTATTTTTATGAAGTCACAAAAATAAATATTTTTCTAAAGTTATAAATATTTTTGTGAGCTCATATATACATTATTTTGGCATGAAACGTAAGTAGGCGGAATGCGCCTAATGTGAAGTTATAAATATTTTTACGTACGAACGAAATCCATACTAATTCAAATATTTTTTTCTAGGCTTAAAAGGCGAATAGGTTATTATGTTTTTATACCTACATGTTTCAAGGCAACTAGAATAAGATATATATATATATATATATATATATATATATATATATATATATATATTCGAATAGTTGTATATGTTTATACGTATATGAAAGTGAATGTACCTATATATAAGTTTATATATAGGTTTAAGTTATATGTGTTTCCATAAATATATAAATTGTGTTTGGCGACTACCTGACCTTATAAACTGGGCTATGACAGAAGTGGGATATGCCTGCTCTGATCTCTGGTCTTGGTTTTGAGTCAGGAATGTTACATAGTTCATATTATATGTATTCTTATAAACTGAGCTATGACAGAGGCAGATGTGGGATATACCCGCTTTGATCTCTAGCTTTAGTTTGAATTATATTATGTGTACTTTTTATAAACTGAGCTATGACAGAAGTGGGATATGCTTGCTTTAATCTCTAGCTTTGGTTTGCTGTGACATCCGTCACTTTTTATTTTTTATACAATAATAATAATTAATAATAATAAAAATCAGATTTTATTTAGAAGCATGATAAGTTATTTCTTTTGGACCCAAGACATGACATAACCCAACACCTCTAGCCCACCTTGTTCTTTTTTTAAAGAGTTTCAGAGCCCAATACACACCCCCTCCTAGTCTGGCCCAAGCCCGCATACAAGTCCAACTCCACTTCTGTGTTAAACAAAAGAAAAAAAAAGAACTGATGCTCCCAGGACTCGAACCCGGGCAGCCAGCCGAGTCAGAACACACACAACACACCATGTAACCAGCTGAGCTACAACCCAATTCGTGAATTACCCCAGACCAGATTATATAAAAACCCACAAACCTCAAACCTTCTTTCTCCCCTTGTCTGTTCGTGCAGCAGCAGATATGAGCAAACAATCCAGTCAACCTTTGACCTTGACCACTTAATTGCATCACGATTTGGAAACCTTGACCAAGTTAAAGCATGGTATGAACTGGCAATTAAAATCCGCACGTCCTGGACGCGATTAACAGCCCCAAATCAAGCTTAATTTCTCGTTTTCTTGACCGAGCATTTCCATTTTTAAAGACCTTCCCTTTACACGATATCACTATAAATTGAACACTCCTCTTTGTCCTAATGGTACCGAAAAACATATCCTCACCTCCAATTTCTGTTAACAAATCGTTCTTAATCAAAAATCAAGCCGAGTTGACTTTTCTGTTGACCAAACAAATTCGCACGGATTGTGTTTGTAAGTCAAGTTTTTCATATGGGTTTTGATGTTCGGGATACACACAACAATAACCCTAAGGTTAATTGGGTTATTGTTGTGTGATTTGTTCAATTGGAAAATTTATCATATTGGTTACGTTTATTTTAATCGTACAAGACTCTACATTACACTTATTTGAAACATTTGGACTTGATATTTGATCTTACAGAGCTTTTCTAAGAAAACATCATTGCTTGTTATATGAAACTTGATTTTTCCCTTAATTTGACTATTCATTGAACATCTAATTATTCATGATACCCGTAAACATTTGATAACACTTACACTTAATGGTTGTAGTACTTACAAACTTGCTTGCATGTGTGAATTACCCACGCAACTCAGATAAACATTTCATTTAAAGGGCTCCTCGGACGAGTGGTAGCCCATACTTAAATACTGTTATGCTTACAAGTCATTGCAAACCAATACAATTGATCTCATTATTACATGGCCTCATTGCATTGATAACATCTCATTGTAACTCAACGTGGTTGATGTGTCATCTTCTTGTGAAACTTATTTGCTTTAATGTGTGTTAGATTAGGATCATAGAAGGACATAAAACCCTAATGTAAGGTAAATTGATGATTCCGGTCCGGAACGTAATCATGAATTTACAAGTACGTTAAGGTAGTGTGAAATTCTATTAGAGTTTTTGGTAGGCGTCCAGTACGTTTTCAAGGTATCAAAGGTGTGGTGGGTTAGCTGCGGTACACCGTGTATACAAACACTAATGATGCATTGAAAGTGAGACTGAAAGTCGGACCAGGAACAAACTCTAGTTACTTGGTAGTTCATTTGGTCTTCTATAATCAATCAACTAGTACATTTATTTTAGGATTCCTAAAACTTGCAATTTAAGTGATTTACTAGATTCTTATTATTCGAGACGAACCTAATCCAAATCCTTAACTCACATCTATCAAACCTCTTACCCAAGATCATTCAAATTTTCCAAACCACAGTTATCTTAATTTTTTTTTTTTACCCAAACTCTATACCCTATGTTTCTAATAACTTCGGGACGAAGTTTCTCAAAGTAGGGGATGCTGTGACATCCGTCACTTTTTATTTTTTATACAATAATAATAATAATAATAATAATAATAATTATAATAATAATAATAAATAATAATAAAAATCAGATTTTATTTAGAAGCATGATAAGTTATTTCTTTTGGACCCAAGACATGACATAACCCAACACCTCTAGCCCACCTTGTTCTATTTTTAAAGAGTTTCAGAGCCCAATACACACCCCCTCCTAGTCTGGCCCAAGCCAACATACAAGCCCAACTTCACTTCTGTGTTAAACAAAAGAAAAAAAAAAGAATTGCTGCTCCCAGGACTCGAACCCGGGCAGCCAGCCGAGTCAATGTAACCAGCTGAGCTACAACCCAATTCGTGAATTACCCCAGACCAGATTATATAAAAACCCACAAACCTCAAACCTTCTTTCTCCCCTTGTCTGTTCGTGCAGCAGCAGATATGAGCAAACAATCCAGTCAACCTTTGACCTTGACCACTTAATTGCATCACGATTTGGAAACCTTGACCAAGTTAAAGCAAGGTATGAACTGGCAATTAAAATCCGCACGTCCTGGACGCGATTAACAGCCCCAAATCAAGCTTAATTTCTCGTTTTCTTGACCGAGCATTTCCATTTTTAAAGACCTTCCCTTTACACGATATCACTATAAATTGAACACTCCTCTTTGTCCTAATGGTACCGAAAAACATATCCTCACCTCCAATTTCTGTTAACAAATCGTTCTTAATCAAAAATCAAGCCGAGTTGACTTTTCTGTTGACCAAACAAATTCGCACGGATTGTGTTTGTAAGTCAAGTTTTTCATATGGGTTTTGATGTTCGGGATACATACAACAATAACCCTAAGGTTAATTGGGTTATTGTTGTGTGATTTGTTCGATTGGAAAATCTAGGGTTCTTGGTATAGAATTGGGGAAGACGACTACATATGCTCTGTTTAAAAATGTTTCGAAAACAAATCCTATCACAAACCAGCCTACAGATCAGTTGGTAAGATGGTGTTTTCTTAAAACATGAACCGGCCATAGGCCAAGGGTTCGATTCCCACCATAAACAATTTTTTTTTTGTGTTTTTGTGTTATCCTTTACACCTATATTACCTGTATACTTTTAAAAATCGTTTTAAAATACTAAAACTATTTTATAAATTCTACAAAATTTATTTTATGTTATTTCAGTGATAAACTTTGCTGTCCAATTTTTAGTTTTTCAAAAATAATTTATTTAATATATATAATAAATATTACAAGTTTATTCATTTATAATTGTAAAATTCAATAAAAATATCTAAACGATTTTATAAAATCCCACAAAAATTATCCTAAACTTGTATAACAATATACATTTCAGAAATAATTTTTATTTTTGAAAAACCGTTTGTTTAATATTTTTAATCAATTTTTGTTAGTTTTAATCATAAATAATTCATAATAAATTCATTTTTCAATATTTTTGTACCAAAATTTTACATAAATTATTCCTATTCATTTGGAACAGAAATACAATTTTTAATAAAAAAAATCTTTAATTTTAATATTTTTAAATATTAAATTTATATTTTGACAATTTGAAATAAATAGATTTAATAATCTATTTATAAGAAAATAATTTTATAAAAATTATTTTCACACTTAAAACTTATTATTGTGACCATCCTTAATTTAAAATTTACAAAAAGACTTTTGTTTATTTATTTATCAAATTTCTCTTATTTATTAAACATTTTATTTATTAATCAAACGATAGATATCCTCAATTCGAAGCCCTAGAAAATACTTATAGACTAGATAGACTTAGACTTATTTGTTACATTATACATAGGGTGATACTTGGCAACGTTGGAATACACTTATTCAATTACACAAGACTTAACACCTTGCTAATGTGAGTATTACTTATCCCCTTTTTCGCTTTTTACAACTTTTGGGATGATTCATGCACAAGTATACAAAGCCTTCATATTCAATTACACATACATTTTTATTCATTTACAATTCATATACGTGTCTTGATTATCTTTGTGCTTATGTTTGAACATGAACGTAGCTTACATACAAAATCATACATCTAGACATAACTTATGTTATGGTGCTCTTTACATACAGACGTAACTTATGTTACGGTGCTCATTTAGACAAAACTTCGTGTTATGGTGCTCTTTTAGACTCACACGTGTTGAGGTGCTCATTATCAATTACATTGTACAAACTTTACATTTGATCTTTGTCTTGTTTGGTTACTTGCGTGTTTACATAATGCCTTGGTGATGCTAGACACATGAATTGTACTACTATTCAAAACTTATACTATACGTACAAAACTAAGTAGTACTCACCAACATCATATGTTGACAAAATTATTTTCGTGCATGTTTCAGGATAAGCTGCTTGACGCTTCACATAGGACTTTGGATTTAGACTAAATCAATCAATTATCTTTGTTTTTGTTGTCTTGTATTTAATTTCATATGTTGTAAAACAATATTCAATAATCATATATTTAAATTTTAGTACCATGAGCTTTTGAACAATCGTCACTACGTGGCACCTCGATGATTCCGCCATCGGTTGGGGTGTTACATTTGCTTAAATAGACTGGATTGTACTTTGTGTTGAAAAGCGGGATGCGCTTATTATATATTTTGGTAAGTGAAGTCATGAGGTAACTAGGCAGAGTATGCCTATCCTAGACTTGGCTTTTGTTTTGCTTGGGGAAAAGTAAATTAGCGGTTTACGCTTATTGTTAACTCTAAGGTTGAGATATTTTGTTAAATCTTATTTTAACAAATTACTTGTTTATATAAATTTATGAAAACTTGAACTCACTCAGCGTAGCTGACTTTTGCATACACGTTAGATTGATTTCAGGTTAAAAGAGTGATGGATGGATGACAGCTTGGCGATGCAAGAAGCTACCCGACAATTGAAGGCATTTCTAGTGGAAGATTTTTTTTTTGTATACTCATGATAAATATTAAATTCGATTTACATTTGAATAATTTTTTTCATGGGTTTTATAAATTTTAATTTAATTGATTTTCCGTTGCGTACACTTTGATTCAAACATACTCTTTCGAAAAAAAAATTACTCATGTTTTTGCATATTTAATAGTTTTAACCCAACTGTTGACACCGGTTTTGCGGATCTTACATCTTCAATCTTGAAAACGATTTCCACTTTTTTTGATTTTGATCTTCATAACTACCCCAGAATAACACCAATCTTAATTTCTTGTTTTTATACAAACCCACTACCAAGCTCCCAACAAACTCTTGGTACTAAACAACATCACAAAACATGCTTTCCTGACACACAGAATTATAACCATAACACTGCAACCCACCACCACCATTGACATTATACTCAAAGTCAAACTGCCCCTCTTGACTATTACCACTGATCTTCTAAGTAGGGATGAGCATACAAGGCCGAATACCGATCCCGTCCCATCCCGATACCGTACCGAACCGAGGGGTTTCGGGATCGGTATCGGTACCCATATTTATGGATTTTTGGTTTCGGTATTATCGGTATCGATACGGGATCGGTATGGTATCGGTATTTTAAGGTAAAATACTGATACCATACCGGTACCGAACCGATACCGTACCGTACCGTATGTGTTCGGTATCGGTATCGGTTCGGTACCAATACCATCCCGAGCTCATCCCTACTTCTAAGCCCCACTCTTTGTTCCTTTATACTTTTGTAGTGTTCTAGGATATAAGCCATATGATTTCGGTTGATAATACAATCGATTTTAGGTTTAAATTAATTGATCTAAGGTTAGGGTTCTTGACTAGGATAATTAGGGAAGAAGGTGGCCCGATGGAGGTGAAGGGGATAGTGATGGTGGTCTGATGGAGGTGAAGGTTAAGGGGATAATGATGGTGGTCTGATGGAGGTTTGATGGAATGGAAGGGGTGGTGGTGGTTTTGGTCGGCACAGGTGGTGTTGGTCGGCGGAGGTGGTTTCAACTTGTGGTGGTGGCAGGTATTAAGATTGAGTGTGTGAGAGAGAGAGAGAGAGCATCATCATCAATATTTGATTTCACATTCTAGGCATGATGAAATGTTGTCCAGTTATTTTTTCATATAATTAATAATTGTAGTCAGATTATAATTAAAGTACTATGTTTGTTTACTTTAAGTTGGTGATCTGATCTTTACAAGAAATTATTTTTTCTTAATAAATGGGTAAAAAGACAATTTTACCCTCCACTTAACGATAAAAATTAACTGGGTTAGGCTCAAAGGACAAACCGTGCAAGATTTTAAAACATAAAGTACAAAACTCGTCAATTTTAAACATAAAGGACATTCTTTGCAATCTGGTATAAAGCTAAAGAACAAAACTTGTAATTCAGTCAATTGAAAAAAATGACACAATGATGAAAATAAGAAAAAGACACAATGGTACATAAAAGACACAATGATATAACGTATATTCTAAAAACTACAAGCTACAACCCCAAAAAATGAAGACCTAAAAAGTAACGTCGTAGGGTTCGATAAGACGGTTCCAATGCCGCTTAAATGAGTTCAATCGGAGTCCGTTTGATACCCTTCCTATGACTTCCTATTTTTCTTTCACTGTGTATTTGATCCTAACCCAGTTAAACCAAACACTTTTTACAAAATAACTTATTGACTTATTGTTTTTATCCACCACATAAGCTAATCCAGACACTTTTCTAAAAAGTCATAAGTTAATAAGTCATTTTAACCAAAAGTCCTTTTGGACGCAAATAAATTTATCATGAGTATTAGCAGGTTTTAAAAACTCTAAATATTTTGTTAAAGTTTGATAGTCTATACTAAGTGTAGTTTTGTAAAATGTGTTATGTCTAAAAAATATTTTACAAACTAAAAGTATGAAAAGGATACTTTCATAAATCTATAGTGAAAATTGTAACTTTTATAATTTATTGTGTCAAAATATTAGTTAACTATATCTTTTTAAGCGTCGAGTTGTGTCACACCCCGATTTTTTCGTCAGTTGTGAACGTTTGGCATCTTTACTACGCAGCGGAATATTTTCACTAAGACTTCTACATGTTCTGAACGCCTTTTTCTAAACCTTCTATGGTCTCCAGTCCTAAGACATCACTTAGTTCCAATCCTATCGTTGCCAAAATATAGACCTAAATACATGCTTAAAAAGGTCAACATAAAGCCGGTGAGTTCATGGTTTTATGTTTATCGTTCACAACCCATTTTTCTTTCAAATCACTTGGAAAAATATTTGCAAGCACTAACGAGAAAGTTTATTTTCTTTACGCAAAAACATTATTTGAGAAAAATACATATAAAAATCCCATTTCAAACGTTATCGGTTATTCCTTTCTTAACTTTCGACTCGACTCACTTTGCCATATATTTACCTCCCCATAAAGATAAATATACCCAAGTTTCGTCGATCGAACATACATATAAAAAGTCTCTTTTAAATTCTTGCAGGGTTTTCGTTTCTTAACCTTCGACTCGACTCACTTTGCCATATATTTACCTCCCCATAAAGATAAATATATCCAAGTTTTGTCGATCGAACCTTTAACCCAAAAGGAGACTTCCGCAATAACTTTTGAAAAACTTTCTCATATTATTATGCAAACCCTTTTTCCCCAGATTTACCCACCGGGCAATCACGTACGCCGAAAGCGCAAATGATCAAATAGAATAACCATTATTTGAAAAGTTAGTGCGCGTAACAAACATAAGAAATGTGCTACATAAAATTATGGTTGCAAATCCTAACACCGATGACGTCCCCATGAGCCCGTAACCAAAACCAGACTACTTACTCTTGCCCCGCACGTTGTTATAGTGGTAACAACAATTTTAGAATATCGTAACACCCCTTGTTCCATCCGGGTTGACGCTAATCAACCGGGGGTGGGTCCCCGTCAAGGACCGATAGTACTATCCCCATATTCTACGGCTACATCACTTTGTATTAATGGTTACAGTTAACTACGGAGACTGCACGTCCCACTAGACTTTTCCGTTACCCATGTGCCCATCTTATGTACCATTTCAAGTTTCCACAGTTACCGCACATTTTAATACTCATAACTTTCATTTCCCTTTTTACCCACGTACGATTTTATAAAAGCCTTGTAACTTCACAAGTTTTTCATAAACTTTGTTATGCTTTAAAATAAACAGGTTTTCATAAAACAAGCATGTCTTCCCCCAATAACATTTACAAAACAGTAAAAAGTGGGGTCATGAACTCACCTTAATTTCCTTGCTTAGCTAGCAAATAAAGCCTGAAGCTTTGACCGACTTCCTCGTGCCCTATTACCAACAAAGGACACCTTAAAAGTCTATCACATATAAACCTAGCCTATTATCCGGCTAAAAGATAGTTTATCCAACTATCTAAACTTGTGTCTACTATCTCAAGTCTTAATATGTTTTAACTCGACGAACCAATCGTAACTTATCTTTCTTATGCGTTAACACACGACATAGTACCCAAGTTACGCACTTGTTCTATTCGCGTGTAACCCGCGTTGGACTAATACCTCGAGACGTATAACTTATCCTGAGTCGTAGCTCGTCTCGTTGGTTGGATAAATGTATTTATCTTGTATGTTTGTTCTTATGAAAATATACTTTCCAAAATACAATTCTTGTTATTAATTCCGACTAATAACAAATGTTACTTCCTTCCCAAAATCCGAACATCTAAAGTACTCAAAACTTTGCTTTTTATAAAAGGATCCCAAGTACAATCGAACATTTATATATTATTGACTCCAAACGATAAACCTTTCGAAAACTCGTTATACTTGGTGTTTGGCAAACTATATGTATTTGTATTGAAAATATTGTCCGAAATTCACTTATTGTTGTTACAAATAATCTTTGTCAAAAACATCGCTATTTTGTATCAATACATTTATTATGACACTTGGAAAATTATTTATAAAATATACACAACGATATTAGTTTCATTGCGCTTCGGATTTTATAAAATTTTGACAGAGTTTCCTCTGTTTCTGCATAAACCAGACAACACAAGTCGTCTTCAAATTTCCCAAAACAATTTCTAAACACAAGACAATCAATCCACTTATCCATATTTCCAAACCAAATGAGACTTATACGTTTCGACAATTTATATAAACTACATTTATTTATATTTATATTTATATACATATATAGGTATATATATAGTCCAACATATTTAGTCCAATATCGATATTACTTAGTCACGATTTTAGTCACTATTACCAATCATCCGATTATACTTATCGTTTATTATTAAAGTCGGTTTGTTTCGCGAGTTATGACCGGTTATTATTTTATATTGCGTTCGCATTTATAAATACAACACAAAAATAACAACAAGGTTAATTATACCGAAAGTAGGAGCGTTGACCACGTTGACTAGTAGTTGACCGAGTTTTACTGCACGTTGACCGGTCCCGAATAATCCATATGTGACCCGAACAACACAGATCTGACCCGAACAGCAGGGATCTGACCAGATCTGGTCTGCGCAATACAAACTTAACCCAAAACAATCAGATCTGAGTTGAGAAACTACCGGATCTTTAACCACCATAACCCGACCAGCTCTGACAGGGTTGACTCGGTTTGACCGAGCTGAACCGTTTGACCATATCTGACCCGGGTTGACGAGACCCGGAATTAACCCATCTTGACCCGAGATCCGATCTCCTGACCAACAACCACTTGACTCGAACCGGCCCATAACCGACTCGAGGCCCAAACCTGAAAACGAACTCGAGCCTTGACCGGTCAATCAACAAAACCAAACACCCGAAACCGTATCAGAGCCAAAACCCAAGACGCTGGTCGGACCCGACTTGTCACACCCCAACCGATGGCGGGATACATCGAGGCGCGACTTGTGATAGATTGTTCAAAGACTTCATGACACTAGTATTGTGACAAATAATTTAAAGATAGATTTCGTTCATAGCATTGAAAGGTCTAAAAATAGAAGTACAATGTAACACCCCAACCGATGGCGGAAACATCGAGGTGTCACGTAAGAATGAGTATACAGTAGCACATGGTAATCCAAATTTTAATTGAAATAAGTTTAAATTGCAATATCCAAAAATAGAAATACATAAGAGTTTTAAATGTGGAAATCTAATATATCACACAAGAATCAAGCAAGCATAGACTCCTTATTGTCTTCATAAAACCCTCTAATCTTCAAGCATCATTATTTCCTGTTGAGTTGTAAAAATGGGGGGGGGTCAACTAGAAGTTGGTGAGAATACATAATCCATGTTAAGCAAATAGTTTAAGTATAAAAGTCTAGCAATTCGTATGTCTATCGTAAATTTAAGTCTACATGAATAGTATAATATGTTGACATAATCAAACCTCCGACTAGTTTAGGTCCATCCCGTCATCTACGGTTCACCTTAGTAATATGTTGGAACGATAACAATCACCCACGTTACCTATGTAGGAGGTACACGTATCCGGGTGGGGTTGTCAATCCAATAGATCTATTATTGAGTATCGCCGGCTTGGCCATAGCTAATGATTATGTAATGTTGAAACTCGTTGAAACTCGTTGAAACTGTTGACTAATTCATGAGGCAATAAAGTTTACTACTAGACATGCATGTTGAATTGCTTAAAATGTTGCAAGTATAAAGAATCGCATAAACATGGTTACGTAAACTCACCTTGGTATAGTATTAGGTATTGAGGAATAGTATAAGTGTAGCCCAATAGATTGCCAAGTATTACCCTATGTATAAGGCAACAAATAAGTCTAAGTCTATCTAGTTTATGAGTATATTCTAGGGTTTCGATTTGGGGATATCCAATTGTTGAATAAAATGTTAATTAAATAAAGGGAAATTTGATAATTAAATAAATGAAAGTCTTTTTATGACATTTGAATTTAGGATGTTCACAATAATGTATTTGAAGTATAAAAATAATTTTTATAAAATTATTTTCTTTAAAATAGATTATTAAATCTATTTATTACAAATTGCCATAATTTAACTTTAATATATAAAAATACTAAAATTGAAGAATTATTATTTTAAAAATCATATTTCTGTTCTAAATATTCAGAAATAAGTTGTATAAAATTTTGGTGCAAAAATAATAAAAATTGAATTTATTATGATTTAATTATGGTTAAAACTAACAAAAATTGATTACAAATATAAAATAAATGATTTTTCAGAATTAAAAATCATTTCAGTAAATTTTATCATTGTACAAACATAGGATAATTTTTGTAGAAATTTATAAAATTGTTTTGATATTTTAATGGATTTTTATAAATATAATAGTATAAAATTGATTTGATTATTATAAATATTAAATAAATGAATTTCAGAAAACTAAAAATTGTAGATAAATCTTTTACATCGGATTTGATAAATATAATTTTTTTTAGAATTTATAAAAAGGTTTTAATATTTAAAAATGAATTTACAAGATTTAAATGTAATATATAATTATAAATGGTTTGTTTTAAAAAAAAAAGAAATTAAGTGGAAAAAGGGGCGCCCGAGCCGGGACTCGAACCCGGATGGCTAAGGTTACCAGCATCAGTCACAACCACTTGGCATAGGCCTGTGGTTGTGATTTATCTCTGTTTTAAAAAAATATATACATTACGCGAAATCAGTTTTATCCCCAAATCATCATCCACGAACCCTAGTTTTTCCAATCAAGCAATTCACACATCAATAACCTGATTAATCTTAGGGTTTTTGATGTGTGAATGCCGATGATCAAAACCCACAGAAAAAGTTAGGCTTACAATGTTGTTTCGTGCTCGATTGCTCGGTCAAGACCACAAAGTCAAAATTGAATGCACGAAGATCAAACAGAGTATAGTAATGAAGATTGGAGATTGAGAAGAGATTAATGGCGAGTTGTAATGCCTCGCAGAGGATCAATTTATAGAATGGATCACTGGATTGATTAATTGGCAAGGTTGACCAAGGATTAAAGTCCATACGCGTAAAATGATAAATTGGTGGTCAATTGATTTGAAATTGGCGTATTGCTTCACCACTGATGGCCGATAATCACGTGTGTTTGCCAAAAATGAACAAATCATGAGTTAATTGGATTGATTAAGGCATTCGCGTCCCACAGTTGACTTTCCTTAGTCAACTGTGAAGGGTTAAATCACGTATAAGTTTAAATCGCGTCTGGTTTAATTCAAATGTGAAGGCCAGCCCAGTTGGTTTGACTCGTTGGTGTGTTTGGGCCGGCTTGGGCGCGGGTTCGATTCCCGGCCCAAGCAGTTTTTATTTTTTGATAATTATGAAGCTTATCCATGTAATAATTATAATATATAGACTATTAGGTGTTAGGACAAAGAGGATTGGTGAAACCACTTTTGGAAACCTTAGTCTAATTCACTTCTGTCATTTTGGCTAAGTATAGAAGTACTGAAGAGAAGACAAGAAACTGCTGAAGAGAAGGTATGAGAAGTGCTGAAGAAGAAACTTCATCAGAAGTTCTGAAGTCCAAACCAGACAAGTTCACTTCAGAAGTACTGAAGACAAACTACTCATCAGTAGTTTGTCATTCATCAGCACTTAGCATCAGATATTTTCCACCGCCTTTTGTATCAGTAGTTTATTGTTTATTATTACTTTTAGCTGTAATTGTTAGTTTCAATGTTGCAACTTGTGCAACTTGTTTCTGATGTTTCTGTACTTGCTTTATGGGCAAGATACATGTATGTAAACGTCTATAAATAGGAGGCTTCAACCTTCTATTTTAGACATTGATTTTTATAGAAAAATCCTTCAAACACTTTCACTGTTCTATTCCATTTCAGTATTTATTGTGAATCTGTCTAAGTATCTAATTCTCATTTACTGCTTAGATTCATAATAAATACTTGTCATTATTAGTTTCAATCATCTATGGGGAGTAATAACTCCTCTTAAGTATAAAAAGTGTTGCTTTAACTTATATATTCCGCTGTGCTTATAATCTGATATACAAGAGCTTGCTAAACACTTAAGTGTCAAAGATAGCAAGTTCTTACTTAAACAAAGAGCATACTGATCCAACAATTGGTATTAGAGCATTGGTTTATCTGATCACATATCAATCTAACAAATTGAGAATCAGACACAAAGCTCTTATTGATACTCAATAAAAGATCAAAAGTTCACTTTTTATCAAACATCCATCACTTAAAAGAGTCATCTGACAAATCAATACTCTTTAAAATGGATCCACATAATACTGGTTCTGCTACTAAACCTGCCATGCTTGTAAGAAATGAATACAACATATGGCAAAAGAGAATGGCACATACCTTGTCACAAACCAACACAGGTTGTTGGAGATCTGTGATATATGGTCCTCACAAACCAGTAAACATAAATCTTGAAACTAAAGTTGAGGTTCCTAAAGAACCAAAAGACTATACAGATGATGATTTCCTAAAACTTGAGCTAGATGCAAAAGCATTCTCTATGTTGGCAATGGCTCTCCCAAATGAGATATACTCTGGCCTTTTACATTGTGAAAGTGCCAAAGAACTCTGGGATTGTCTTAAAGAACAGTTTGGAGGAACTGAAGAGGTGATTGCCAACACCAGAGAAATTTTAGCTCAACAATATGAGACATTTGCTCATATTAATGGGGAAACTTTAACTCAACAATTTGAAAGATTCTCCTCATTAATATCTGAGCTAAAGTTAAATGGTCAGACCTATACAACAGTATCTATGCTACATAGATTTTTAAGGTCTTTACCAGACAAATGGGAAACATACTCCATTGTTTTAAAATCCTCACCAGATTTTAGCTCCCTCACTCTTACAAAACTCCATGGGAGATTACTTACTTTTGAGAGAGAAATTGATCAAAAGAAGAAATTACAATCATCTGGTAAAACTGCTGATGACTACCTACCAGGTAGTACAGCACTTTTGGGACAAGACTCACCAACTTGTTCCTATGGATCTTATGACAACATTGACATAACGACTGGGATCTCATCAGAAAGATCTTTCCCAGGTTATGACAATGATGACCAAAGTCAAACTGCTGATAATCTATGTTTTATCATGGATGATTTGAAAAACTTTAGCAGTGATGACTTAGAAGAAATGGACATTTTACACCAACTGGCCATGCTAAGCATTAAAACTAACAAGTTTTATAAAAGGTCAGGAAGGAAATTTCCAGGATTGACCAGTAATACAAAAATTGGTTTTGACAAATCTAAACTGAGATGTCACAAGTGTAAGAAGTTGGGACACTTTGTTAGAGAGTGTAGAAACTCTAGCTTTAACCAATCACAATCTGGAAATAACTTTAACCCCAATTATAATAGGAATAATGGAACTCAAGGGAGTGCTCATTTTGTACAGGCACAAGCTCCTCAACAGCAATACATGCCACAAGTACAATATGTTCAAATGCCTGCTCAACAGATGCAAAGCCAACAATCAATCCCTCCCTTTCCAGCTGCTCAACATCCTCCACAGCCTCAACAACCCTCTCAACAAAGTCTTTTTACCTCAGGGTATGTTGACTGGAGCAGTCTCCCTTTTGACACCACAGAATGCAATCCTGATGCAGACAACAAGGTGTTTGACATCAACTGGGGAGAACCAGACAATGGCAGAAAGAACTTTGCCTTAATGGCATTTGAAGGCTGTACTTCAAAATCTGCATTGTCACGGGTATCAAAAGAATCTTTGACAAAACTTTGCTCAAATTCTTGCAAAGAAACTTTTGCTCTCATAAGAGAGACAAATGTGCACTTACAAGGAAAAGCCAATGATTTAGAAAGAAAATACACTCAGATGAAGTGTGATTTAGAGAGAAAACTTACTGCTAAAACAAAGAAGCCTCTAAATTAACTAACTCAGCTATTGAAACCCAAGCACAAATTAAAATGATGATAGAAGATCTTAGGAATGTCAGAAAAGAGCTTGCTGACACCAAGATCAGTTGTGAAAAATGGGTGGATTCTTGTAAGGGGTACCAGCTATTGCTAAACAAACAGAGTGCTTCAAATGTTAAGTTTGGCATAAGGTACCATCATGTTGAAACACCAACGGATTTCTCTCCCAAAACTACTGAAGATGGGAGAAAAATTGTTTCAAATGAGACTTCTGAAGGGAAAGACTGCACATCTTTCCATGAAAACTTTCTAAACAGAAATCCTGGTATTTTCAAAGAAAGTACTTCAGAAGTATTAACAAAATCTGACAACAAGCCATCAGTAGTTTCATCTACATCAGGAGTTGAGACCCTGAAAACTACTGATGAGCAAAATCTTTACACTAATGTCAGAAATTTGCCTTTAGATCAAAAACAAAAGGCAAAAGAGTGTGAAATTTGTGGTCTGTTCAACCACAAAACAGAGTTTTGTAGATACAGAAAAGGAATTCAGTTCAATCATAAAATTAAACAACAGGTTGTGGGAAATCAAATCAGAAATGATTATGAAAGAACCTTTAAACCCAAGAAACAACAACCTGAAAACACCTTTTCTCAGAAAAAGATAAAATCTCAACTAAAATCTTTTTCTCAAAATTCTTTATCAGTAGTTAGACCTGAATCATCAGCAGTTTCACAAACTGCTGAGATTCAAAAACTAATGAACTTGGTACAACTACTGATGACCAAGGTTGATGGTGGTCCTGAAAAGGATACCACCATGGTTCTTAATGAAAAATCCATTGCCAAAAAGACATGGATTTCTCAACCTAGTCAAGAACAAACTGTAACTGTTCTCAAGAGCAAACCCAAAGCCAAACAGGCTTGGGTTCATAAATCTAACTAATTTTCTATTGTGTGCAGAGAGTTTCCAGGGGCTTAAACAGCATATGGTATGTTGATAGTGGAGGCTCTATGCACATGACTGGATGCAGATACCTGATAAACAATTTTATCAGCCAAAGAGAAGGATCTGTATCTTTTGGGAACAATGCTAAGGGATATGTGCTAGGACATGGCAATGTCTCCTCTGGCAAAATACAGTTTGACAAGGTCAATCTGGTTGAAAACCTTGAATACAACTTGCTGAGTGTGTCACAAATGTGTGATAAAGGATATTCTTCCTTTTTCACAAAGACAGCATGCAAGATCATCTCACCAGAAGGCCAGAAGTTGATAGAGAAGATCATTGAAGATCATACTTTGCTGATTGCCAAAAGATGTGGCAATGTCTATGCAGTGGACATTGAGAAAGACAAAGTATTGAACAACACTGCCTGTTTCTTCTCAAGGGCATCAACTTCAGAAACTGATCTCTGGCACAGGAGACTTGGCCATGTGAACTTTAAAACTATAAATAAAGTCACAAAAATGGGCTTGGTCAGAGGTCTACCTTTGAAAGTATACCAGTGTCAAGAACATTGTGTATCCTGTTTAAAGGGAAAACAGCATAAGTCCTCCTATAAGTCTATTGAAGAATCAAAAACAACTGCATGTCTTCAACTACTCCATATGGACTTATTTGGACCTGTCAAGATTATGAGCCTTGGTAAGAAGAAGTACTGCTTAGTCATCATTGATGACTACTCAAGATTCACATGGGTATTCTTCTTATTCTCCAAGGATGAGGCTGCTGAAATCATCAAGTTCTTCATTCTACAAGTAGAGAAACAATATTCTCTACCTGTCAAAACCATTAGAAGTGATAATGGGACAGAGTTCAGGAACAAAACTCTGGATGAATTCTGTTTGTCTAAAGGGATTATTAGACAATACAGTGTTCCCAGAACTCCTGAACAAAATGGTGTAGTAGAAAGGAAGAACAGAACCTTAATAGAAGGAGCAAGAACAATGTTAGCTGATTCTGGACTGCCCTTGTACTTTTGGGCAGAAGCAATTAACACATCATGTTATGTTCAGAATAGAGTTCGTGTGGTCAAGAGACATTCCAAGACTGCCTATGAAGTTCTTCATGGCATGAAGCCCCTTATCTCCTTTTTCAGGGCTTTTGGGTGTCAATGTTTCATCTTGAACATCAAGGAATCTATTTCAAAGTTTGCTGCCAAAGTTGACTCAGGTTACTTTCTTGGTTACTCTTCAACTAGAAAAGCCTACAAGGTTTTTAATTCTCACACCAGGATAGTAGAAGAAACATTGAATGTCAAGTTCAATGAGTCAAAACACACTCTTATTCCAGCACATCCTGCTGAACTTTTTGACCATGACAACTTCCATTTTGGACCTGAGAAGGCTGTTACTTCATCAAAACCTACTTATTATGGTGACAAAAGGTTTGATGATGAGGATCCCACACCATGGACTCCTCAAACAGTTATCAAGTCAACTTCAAAATCATCAGAAGTTCCCCAAACTTCTGATCAAACAAGTACTGAGGAACAAACTCAAACTTCTGGTTCAGTAGATCCAACTACTGGTTCAGTAGATCCAACTACTGAAGATCAAGGAACATCTGAACCAGATATTATAGACCTCAGTAGTTTGTATGAAGAACATGAGCCACCTACACCTGTCAGTGGTTTACAACAACTGATTGAACACAGAGATCATCCACTTGATCAAATCATGGGTGATATAGCTTCAGGTGTTCTTACCAGAAACCAGCTCTCCAACTTTTGCCTATTTTCAGCCTTTATTTCACAGTTGGAACCAAAGAAGTACCAGGAAGCCCTCAAAGACAATAATTGGGTGCAAGCTATGCAAGATGAACTGCTTCAGTTCAACAAGCAACAGGTCTGGGAAATCTGTCCCTTACCTCCAAACAAGCAACCAATTGGCACAAGATGGGTTTTCAGGAACAAACAAGATGAAGCTGGTATGATAATCAAGAACAAGGCAAGACTGGTAGTTCAAGGGTACTCTCAAGAAGAGGGAATTGACTATGATGAAACCTTTGCTCCAGTTGCAAGGCTTGAGGCCATCAGGTTATTTCTGGCCTATGCCATTTCCAACAAAATTAAAGTTTATCAAATGGATGTAAAGAGTGCATTTTTGTATGGAAAAATAAAAAAGGAGCTGTATGTCTGTCAGCCACCTGGGTTTGAGGATCCTTCTCATCCTAAATGGGTGTACAGACTGGACAAAGCTCTTTATGGGCTCAAACAGGCTCCAAGAGCCTGGTATGATACACTCTCCACCTTTTTACTCAAAAATAACTTTACAAGAGGTGCCATTGATAAAACTCTTTTCATTAAACATGTTGGAAATCATGTCCTACTTGTTCAAATTTATGTTGATGACATCATTTTTGGTTCAACAAACACAAAACTGTGTGATGATTTTAAGAAACTCATGCAATCAAAATTTGAGATGAGTACCTTGGGAGAACTGCAATACTTTCTGGGACTGCAGATCAAGCAACAAACAAATGGAACTTTTATACATCAATCAAAATATGTTAAAGAATTATTAAACAAATTTTCTTTAAAAGACTGTAAATCATGTTCCACTCCCATGACACCAATCACACAAGTTGAACCTGATGATTAAGGAAAACAGGTTGATCAAACCATGTACAGATGCATGATTGGTTCCCTTTTATATCTAACTGCTTCTAGACCAGATATTATGTTTTCAACATGTGTCTGTGCTAGATATCAATCAGCACCAAGGGAATCACACCTTATAGCAGTCAAACGAATTTTCAGATATCTGAAAGGAACTCCAACACTTGGAATTTGGTATCATGCTTCAAGCAATACCAAGTTATCAGCTTTTTCAGATAGTGACTATGCAGGGTGTAAGATGACAAGAAAGTCAACATCTGGTGGTTGTCAATTTTTGGGTAACTGTCTAGTGTCATGGCAATCAACGAAGCAAACATCTGTTGCAACTTCAACTGCTGAAGCTGAATACATTGCAGCTGCAAGTTGTACATCACAGATACAATGGCTCCAATATCAACTTCTTGATTATGGAATCAAAGAAACCAAGACACCTTTGTTTGTAGACAGCAAATCTGCCATTAGCATCATTCAAAATCCGGTACAGTTCTCAAAAACCAAACATATTGAGATCAGGTACCATTTCATAAGAGATTGCTATGAAAAAGGCAAGATTGAGGCGAAGCATGTAGCAACAGCTAATCAAATAGCTGACATCTTCACAAAACCCCTTGACACATCAACATTTCAGAAGTTAGTATCCATGCTTGGGATGCTAAATTTGTAAGTGTTTACTTTATTATTCTGCACATATTTTTCATTTTTCACTTACAAAAAGACAAAAAGTCTGAAACAAAACTTCTGAAAACAGAGAAACTACTGATGAACAAAACATCAGTATGGGGATAATTTCTGAAAAGTGTAAAACTTCTGATAAAATAACTTTCAGAAGTTATGAATAAAAGTATTTATAAAACATTTCTCATCAGCTTTTAAAACTACTGAAGAGGAAATGGGAACTACTGATGAAATAATCCTTCATCAGCAGTTTAGTCAAAAAGGGCAAATCTGACTTTTCCCATCATCAGAGGTTTTGACCTAGTCGGTTTAAAACTTCTGATAAAAAGATTTTTAACCAAGGCGGCTTAAAAACTTCTAATAAAGAAGATTCAAGCGGTTAAAAACTTATGATAAATATCTTTTTTCAACACTTACCCTTTCAAACTCAAAAATTTCCCTCTTTCTCTCTCAAAAACTCTCTCAATAACCTAAACCTGCAAATCAACTGTTCGATCAAAACCCAAACCACATGGCTCTCATTCTAAAACAGGGACACAATCAAAGGGCCTTTCTTGAAAAACAAGAAGGCTGGTCCCAATACGATGAGATCATTGATCTTGTCGTAAAATCCCAATATTTTACTGCTCTCACAATAAACCCACCAATTCATACTGAAACTCTAAATGAGTTCTGGGCAAATGCTGAGACTGTGACGGCTGATGATGAAGTCATTTCCCTCAACTCAAGAATAAAAGGGAAACCATTGACCATCACACCGGCCACACTGGCAACAAGACTGGGCCTGGATGATGTAGCTGCCCCTGATCAAGTTGCTCATTCTGATATTCACTTAACCATGACAGAGTGTGGTTATCAAGGTACTCTCTCCCAAGCTACTATCTTCAAAAAATATTGTGAACCAAAATACAAGCTTTTGTTTCATTATATTATTATGTGTTTGAGTCCAAAAACAGGGTCTTATGACCAGATGCCCTCCACTTTTCAACCAATATTTCATTCCATAGTGAATGAAACCAAATTCAGGGCATCAAAACTATTTTTCAATGAGTTGGTGTTACATCATAATAATACCAAGAAAAAGTTTTTGTTATACCCAAGGTTCATTATGCAATGCATAATAGGGGAACTGGGTAATGAGGTGCTTGTGGGAAAAGTTTCAACTTTAAATCCATTAACCTCACAAGCATAGTCTAGGCATAACAAACCGGCTACCTGGCCAGAAGATGATCAGGGAGAACAACAACAAGTCCCCCTGAAGCCCACATCTTCCACACTCACACCACCAAAAGCCAAAAAGCCCAAGCCAACAAAAACAAAAACCCACCAACCCAAAAGAAAAGCTGTTCAGGAGGTTGAGATGCCTGAACATGCTCATGAGCAGTCTGCTCTTCAAATAGGTGAGACTGAAACACCCTCTCAGTCTCATCCATCTCAAACCCCACCAAGAGCACCCATAACTATCTTATTCAAAAGAAAAAGACTTAGAAAAACTATTGCAACTCACACTTCTTTTGAAACTACTGACCAACCTATTTCACCTATTGCCCAAACTACTGAACCAACCCCTCAAATTTCTGAACCAGAGGCAATAGAGATTGCCAAACTTCTCTCTGGGCTAAAAGAGAAAGTCCCATCTGATTATGTCAGTCCCCTACAACCACAACAAACAGGGGACATAACCACATCATCAGACATGGATGTGGACATCACTAGCCCTAACCCAAGAGATGAGGGTGGACCAGAGTCTTTAAGCCCAATCTTAGAGACTCTTGGGGCATCTGAGGCTGCTACTACTCAGTTACCACCCAGTGGTGGATCTGAGGATAGAAGTAAAATAGCTAAGACCTCAGATGTGGCAACTACTGATGAAGGCTTAATGCCTGAAGTAGGAAATCCTCAGAACCAAGAACAAGAGGTTCATGAGAGAACTGAGTTGGGCTCAGCTCATGATTTAACTGAGACAGTCCTCAATAAGGACAACATCAGGGATTCAGATGATTCCATTAATTTGGATGATGTTTCAAAAACCAAAACTACTGAATTGACGGCACTTTATGAAGGTCCTGTTTCAGGGGTATCCAAGCTCAAGAAGCTAGTCACCCCTGCACAAGTTAAAGTCCACTCAATCCCTAAAACCCCTAGAGTGGCATCCTCTGTACAACATGAGGATCTCCCAAAAACACACCCTTCACAACAAATGCCTACCCAATTCCCTGGGCAAACAAGCATAGACATGAACCAGCTATGCAACCCAGAGGGTCCCCTATACCACATGATGAACACTCTCATCAAGAATCACTTCCAAACATACACAGCTAACTTGGAGCTGTCAATCAAAAACCAATTTGGAGTGATCAAGACAAAGATGAATGATCTGTCCAACAAGATTGAATTTAACAGCAAACAGATTGCTCATCTTCAAGGTCAATTCTCCCAACCCTCAACCTCTAAACTTAAACTTGATGAATCCAAAAAGGGGGAGAAAATTAGGGAACCTAAAGAGTCATTCCAAGCCAGGATAAGGGCAAGAGTGGCTATCCTTGAAAGAGATCAGAAGAATCAAGCCAGAAAAGAAAAACTGGCCAAACAGTTTGGTGTCTCTATTCAAGAGATAGAAGATGCTGAAAAATCTGATGAATCCCAAGGGCATAATGAAGAAACTTCTGATGGCCAAAGTTCCGATGAAGAATCAGAAAGTACTGAAGACAATCCTTCAGTAGTTGACAAACCATCAGCAGTTGTCAACCCATCAGAGGTTAACACTTCCAAACCTCAAACTGCTGACCCTTCCAGAACTACTGCTCCCATTCAACCAACATCTGATCCTATCAGGCCTACTACAACAGTTACAACAATGACTGTACTAAACCCTTCTCCAATCTCTCAATCAGATGAATTACTAGAGAAGAGTTTAGTTGCAGCCAACAAGAAGGCCAGAGAAGATCTGATCTGGAAAACTCTGAAAGAAAGGGATGATTTAGACCTAAGCCATGAAGAAAAACTTCAGGCCTATGAAGCTGAACTACAAAGGCAGGCTAGCCTTGATGAGATTGCTGAACAAGACAAAAGACAACAACTAATGTCTTACATCACAAAGAACAGCAAGACTAAAGCCTACACACTCAAGGGACTCTCTATGCAAGAGCTAACAAGAAGGGCACAACTCATTGCAGACAAACTGGCCACAAGCAAAGAAGGAAAGGCCAAGAGAGCCCAGATGATAGATGAATTAGTAGCAGAAGGCTATGGTTCAAAAGCCTCAGTATCCAGATGGAAAGAAGAAAGACTGATGGATACTTATCGAAAATACAAGGCTGCCAAGGATGCAAATCCAGAGAAGTTTCAAACTGCTGATCCTTCAAGATCAGTAGTTAGAACTTCTGGTATATCAACAAGAAGGCCTGCTACTCAAACAAAGAAAGCAGAGGACAATGTCAAAACTGATTTCAAAATGGTACTACATGAAGGAAGTTCAATAGTTCATTCAGATTTTGACATTGAGGAGAAACCTCTGTTAACACAATTCAGGGATCCTTCCACTTTTGCCTACCAAATCCAAAAGACTATCAAAGAAAAGATGCATACCAAGGTAGTGACTGAACACCATCTCCCAACTATTCAGATGCCTGATATGCAATAACAACAACAAGGAAGAGAATCCCACCTGAGGTTAACTGAAACAGAAAGCATCCAACACTCAGGATCATCAACCCAAGGGACAAGTCTGGTTCCCTATTCCTCTGACTTTAACAGGTCAAAGGTACCTATCATCAGATGGTCACTTACTGATAACAACTCAGTATTATTGACAAGAAGATACCTTTCAAGCAGGGCTTACAAGAAGATCAGTGATCTAAAGAAACTGTCAACACAAGACCTGCTCACAATTCAACATCTGGAACCACAGAGAGGATCTCTATCTGATGGACAGTTAAACCAGCTCAAGAACACCATGTACAAAGAGATATGGAAGATTGTTCAAGACAGAAGAAGATCATAAGGAATTAGTAAGGTTTTGGGTTCATCAATCCAAGGGGAGATTGTTAGGACAAAGAGGATTGGTGAAACCACTTTTGGAAACCTTAGTCTAATTCACTTCTGTCATTTTGGCTAAGTATAGAAGTACTGAAGAGAAGACAAGAAACTGATGAAGAGAAGATATGAAAAGTGCTGAAGAAGAAACTTCATCAGAAGTTCTGAAGTCCAAACCAGACAAGTTCACTTCAGAAGTACTGAAGACAAACTACTCATCAGTAGTTTGTCATTCATCAGCACTTAGCATCAGATATTTTCCACCGCCTTTTGTATCAGTAGTTTATTGTTTATTATTACTTTTAGCTGTAATTGTTAGTTTCAATGTTGCAACTTGTGCAACTTGTTTCTGATGTTTCTGTACTTGCTTTATGGGCAAGATACATGTATGTAAACGTCTATAAATAGGAGGCTTCAACCTTCTATTTTAGACATTGATTTTTATAGAAAAATCCTTCAAACACTTTCACTGTTCTATTCCATTTTAGTATTTATTGTGAATCTGTCTAAGTATCTAATTCTCATTTACTGCTTAGATTCATAATAAATACTTGTCATTATTAGTTTCAATCATCTAGGGGGGTAATAACTCCTCTTAAGTATAAAAAGTATTGCTTTAACTTATATATTCCGCTGTGCTTATAATCTGATATACAAGAGCTTGCTAAACACTTAAGTGTCAAAGATAGCAAGTTCTTACTTAAACAAAGAGCATACTGATCCAACATTAGGGCTTCTAAAAAGCGACAAAAATAATTATTACACACGAGAATATCGAAACTTGACGTTTTATTAAATATGATAGTGTAACGTACAAGTTTAAAATGTGAAATGTTACATACAACTTGTCACAAAATAAAGGAAATGCAATATCAAGAATAACAAAATTAAACTAGTGTGAATTTCTAGCCAATCCTATTAAGTTTCTTGATTTCTTCGCATCAAACATTTCCTGCAAAATGTATAAAATATCCGTCAACACATAAAGCATTGGTGAGCATGCTAGTTTTTAGTCTAAGTACATAGCATAAGGAAAGTCTACTCGAATCATCATGTTATAGGCATATGCACGAAGAACCATACAAAAGGCAACAACACTCGAATACACAATTGAGAGATACTTAATATGACCCATAAAGGGGGTGGTGTGTCAATCCTATAGCGTTATACATGTAAGGTAGGTTGTGCTAATAGACATTTGTATGTGATAATAATTCTACCATAGCATAGCATATAAGCATTTAGATTAAGCATAATAGTTTAAGAGTATGAAATCGTTTAAGTTTTGGTAGTGATACATGTTGAGCCCCAAAGAATAATGAATAAAAGGGGGACAAGTATGAACTCACCTTAGGGTGCGTTAAAGTTCTCAAAAATGAGTCTTGAAGAATTGAAGATTTTAGCTCTGAATAACTAGAATTAGAAAGGAAAGCGTTTTAGGTTCAAGAGTTGGATTATTAGATTCAAGAGAGTCAAGCAAACCTTTTAGGCGAACCAAAGCACAAATTGCCTTTAGGGCAATTCGGATGGTCATGAGTTGAAGTTAAACCAAGCACAAAATCACCATGAAGGTGATTAGGATGGTACGAATTAGAGTTAGGAATGTGAATCCATTTAAGAATGTTCATGTCATGACCTCTTTATTTATAGAAGAAACATGGGTCTTGGACATGGGATTTACCCTTTCTTGTATGGAACTAATCCGGGTTACAAGATGGGTCAAGAGATTGGTAAGGTAGGGTGTAACCACAAACCTTCCAAGAATTTATTAATAAAGTAGTAAGATTAAAGCTTGAAAGTAAACATAGGTTTAATACATAATATAACTAGGAGGTTTAAGTAGAACATGGTGACTTGTTTGGATGAGCCTTGGCTCTCCTTAGTCAACCATTACCATACCACAAATCCATCCAACATTGAGTTGTTGGTGGACTTGGTTGGTATCTCTACAAGAAAGATCCTAGAACATCTATACTATATTATAATGCATGAGACAATGGTAATTTAAGATACCCAAAAGTTAAGAACTTTATTTTCATTAACAACCCTAAAATTGGGGTAAAATAGTAATCCAAACACTTTTACACTTTCATACCTCATCTTAGTTATACTTTAATCCCTTAAACTTTACTTAACTTTTGCTTAGTTAAATTATAGTTAAACTTCTTTTCCTTATTTTAAGCATACTACCCCCATGATTTTTAAATGGTCATTTTTTTCCATATGTTGATACTTTTATATATATATATATATATATATATATATATATATAAACATCATAATAATGAGCATTATATTATCTTTAATTTGAGTAAAGTATTACTATTTTTTTTAATTTAAAATTTTTTATGTGCTACGTGATTAACAATATCTATGAGTAAGCTATAAATAAACCATTCAGCGAAGCAAAAAAAATAGACAAAACTGAAACAAAATCAATTGAAAATTGAATTAACCAACATCTGATGTAACTTAAAATGGATTACCGTTTTCTTTTTGTACCCTTAGTTAACAGAAATCAATAAAACTGAAACGGAACCATTCATATATTTATAATAGCGTGCCTACGCGATGTAGTAGGGAACACGTATACTTTTAATGGTGCATAATTGGGTCCAGTTCAGGTATTAGCCTCAACCGAAACAATAATTGACATTATCGGTTTATCAATCATATTAACCAACCGGTAATTGGTTTAGTCTATTTTGTTAGATTGTCGTTTTTAGTTCGGTTATTGTTTTGCGTACACTTAGTTCACCAAAATCAACCAAAACGAAACAAAACCATTCATATATTCATATATTTTTGCTTTTATACCTCTATTTCATGTATTTATACCTCCATTTCATGTACTTCTAGGGAAAAAAAGTTAGCCAAAGTTTGATTTTTTTTAATTAACCAAAGTTAACTAAACCAGAGTACCAGACTAAAAACCGATAATCTAACCATATAAACCGAACCAAGTAACGAATTGTTTAATAAGATCGATTAACTGATGGCTTTGGTTTAGTTTTGGTTGAGGCTAATAATCGAACTGAGCCAAACCATACACACCCTTAGAAGTGTCTGTGTTACCCGCTGCATCGCACGGACACCCTACTAGTAAAAGAACAATAGGAAAACAATCGCCTTTGAGGCCTCTTTGTGGTGTTCTATCCATTTATATTGTTGTGGAAAAGTAAGGGATAGGTCATAGAGGTTTCTCCAAAGAGATTTGAGAAGAAAAGAAGTGAGAGGTTTGAAAGAAAGGTGAAGTTTTAAGCCCAAAAACTTACTGATGCAAAGCAGAAAGTTTGGCTTGAAAACTTGGATATTTGGGAGGTTTAGAGAGTGATTTGGAGTGAATAAAGGATTAGAGAGTGTAGGGAGGGGGTATTTATAAGTGGGTTAAGATGGTTGGGTATTAAATGAAGTTATTAGGGTGGTTAGGAGGAGATTAGATGGGGGTTAAGTTTAATTATAGTGGTTTTTTTTTTAACGGTAAACTTCATTAACAACCGACGAAACCTCAAAACGAGGCCGCCTCAAAAAACCTTACATAATGTACAAAGGGTATTTCACCCAACTATTCCAATCTACATCTTTGAACTTCGACTGATGTTTAAACCATAAAAAAGACATACGTTTAATACTAGCCACCACCTCCTCAATACTCGTCGAAGCGCCATTAAACACCTTGATGTTACGGACATTCCAAAGGGTCCAACACCCGATCATAACTAAACCCCGAATCGGTCTCTTGCCCTAATTCTGACCCTTGAACCGATCATGGAGTTGCAGCAAGAAATCCAAAGACAAACTGCCGCTGAAACCAATTTTGCACCAAGATAAGACTGCAGACCACATACCAAATACGAAGCCACATTCTGCCAAAAGATGCGAAGACGATTCATCAAAGACATCGCACATCGGACAAACACAACTCTGCAGATTAACATTACGTTTTACTAAAGCCACCCGGGTCGGAATCCTGCCTTTTTCGCTCCGCCACATGAAAATATTCACTTTTAAGGGAACCCAATGTTCCCAACTCATCCGCTGCTGAACCAAACCAGACGCTGCTGACCTCAACATCTTTTTAACCGACGCCACCGAGAAACCGTTAGTAGCATCCGGAACCCACTTTAAACTATCCTTTTCTTCCACCAACTGAACCTGGGCTAACATACTCTGCAAGTCTTGAGCTTCCGAAATCGCCGCAACCGAATCAGTCTTAAAAACCCCCATATCCACCACCTCAGTCGACCCATTAACTGTAATTAATCTCTCGCAAACAGAACAGTTTTTAAATTTTTCCCCAGTAAACAAACTCGGCCATCTATCCATAAGCGGAACAGACCCGAACCAAATGTCTTTCCAAAAACGAATGTCCCTCCCATTCCCGATCTTGTAAGAAAATAAATATTTAAGTTCCTTATCCCCAATCCGAAGACGATCTAAAAACAAAGCAATCGCCTTCCAACAACCGGGGAGCGCTTTTTTGATAGGGAGAAATTTCCACCTATCTCTCCTCCCATGAATATTAGCTATCACACGTCTCCATAACCCATTTCTTTCAATATTGAATCTCCAAGCCCACTTAACCAAAAGAGCCGTGTTAACATCCACAAGCTTTGTAATACCCAAATCTCCTAACTTAATAGGTTTAGTCACCACCTCCCAAGCCACCCAACTAATGCTTCTACCATCTTTCCCCCCTGCCCAAAGGAATTTTCTCATCAACTGTTTAATATTTTCTAGCACCGCCAAGGGGGCTCTATACAACGATATGTAATAAACTGGAAGACTTAATAAAACCGATTTAATCAAGGTGAGTCTCCCACCTATAGACATTAACTTAGCTTTCCAGGATAGAAGCTGATTTTTAACAACTTCCAAAACCGGCTCCCAGTTAGAGATCCTCTTCATATTCGCGCCAACTTTTATACCAAGGTAAACAAACGGGAGTTTATCAGCTTTGCACCCCAACATATGCGCCATATAATCAACCGCAACCTCATCCACCCCTAACCCAAACAAAGAAGATTTTTTAATATTTATCCTCATCCCCGAACACATATGGAAAATGTTAGGATCTGAGTTTGATTGTTTTGATTTGTTTTAAATAAGATGAGAAATGAATGAAGTAAATATAAATGGAAAGTGCAGCGGAATAATAAACTATAATCAAAACAAAAGAGTAAATGTTTTCAAATCGAAAGCTTTCATTATATTGAAAGATTACAATCAATTACAAGTACTCCCCCTCAGCCTGATCACTCTGTGATTGTTTGTCTGAGAGAATGTTGTGAGTGACCAATAAAACAGTACAAGCACTGTTCTATTTACAGACAAATCTAAACCACTGGTTGTAACACCCCAACCGATGGCGGAAACATCGAGGTGTCACATAGTGATGATTATTCAATATCTCATGGTACTAAATGGAAGTTGAATATTACTAAACAATTTACAATTTGTCATACAATTTAATAAATACATCAACTTGATTTACATAACTAGATCCAAAGCTCCTATGTGATCCAAGACTTGTACAACTTCCAATAGCAAATAAACCTGAAACATGTTAAGTTGGAAATATGGGGGGGTCAACTATAAATAGTTGGTGAGAATACACAGGTTTTGCATATAGTTGAAAACAATATGTTGTATAGCAATCATTGTTGAAGTATAATAATGAGTAATGATAGAATATGAGTCCGACATGTAACAATGCGTCTTTTGTACAATCAAACCTTGTGTCGACTGAGACCTAACTTGCAAGTTAGTAAAAGTGTAACTGTTATCGAGCATCCCTGAATTTATGCGGGGGGATGGGTTTGTCAGACCTATAGCGCTGTAATCTAAACAGGCGGCTTGATCAATGTTAATGATTGTACTGTGTCTTTTTGTTACAGTCAAATGATAGAATGAGTAAATGATAGTGTATAAAATGTTTAAACATGTTTCACCCCAAAATGTAAAACAGAAAAATGGGCTATGTAAACTCACCTTAATGATAGTGTTGAATCCCTTGATATAGAATAAATGTCGCACAACGATTCCAAGTATTACCCTAAGTTCAAAGTAATAAAATAAGTCTAAGTTTTCTAGTCTATATGTATTCTAGGGTTCCTAATTTGGGGATAGATAATTGATTAATCGTTGATTTAGATAAATTGTTAATAAATAAATAAATAAAGAAATTTAGGAAAATAAATAACATAAAAGAACATATTGTAAAATCTTGATTAAGATGGTTGTATTATAAGATCTTAAATATGAAAATAATTTTTATAAAATTATTTTCTCAAAAATTGAATATTTAGTATATTTATTTCTATTTGTCAAAATATCGTTTTAATATCTAAAAATATTAAATTTAATGAAATTTCAATTTAAAATTTATATTTCTGTTCTAAATGAATATAAATAATTTATGTAAAATTTTGGTTTAAAAATATTGAAAAATGGATTTATTATGAATTATTTACGATTAAAATAGTAAAAATTAATTAAAAATATTAAATAAACGTTTTTTCATAAATAAAATTTATTTCTGAAATACTTATCGATCTAAAAGTTTAAAATAATTTTTGTGGGATTTTATAAAGTCGTTTTGATATTTTTATAGAATTTTAAAATTGTTAAGGAATAAACTTGTAATATTTATAATATATAATAAATAAATGATTTTTGAAAATCTAAAAATTTTATAATAATGTTTAACATTTGAATAACATAAGATAATTTTTATAGAGTTTATAAATCATATTTGGTATTTTAAAAGTATTTTAAAAGTTAATTAGAATAAATATAAAGTTAAAAATCTCAAAAAAAAAAATGCTGCAGCTCCTGGGACTCGAACCCGGGCCTCTGGCCGGTTCGGGGTTTATAATCACAAGTCTAGACCAGATACCCTGAGAACGTTTTTAATCGATTTAAATTTGTTATAAATATTGATTAGGATTTATCATTAATTATTAAAGCAAAAATGATGGTGCATGGGATCGAACCCATGACCAGGGGCGGCCCAAAGAATAGGAGGTCAACCATCTGATCCACAGACCTGATTGTTATTTTGATTCATTTCAAAATCGTTTTATATGTTAACCACATGGTGTCATCTTCCCCAATATTATGAACAAACCCTAGAATTTACAATCGTTCAATTTCAACTAAGATGACTGACTCGACCATGGGGCTTTTGATGGAAAAGGGCCGATGTACATATATAAATAGAAATTGATTCATACCTATTTAAAATTGACGAGGACAAGCACAATGAGATCTCGACCAAAAGACTCAAAATTTGATTAATGGAGTGTTTAGAAGTGAAATATGATATGGGGTTTAAGATTTTCGGCCCCTACTGAATCCATAAACACTTTCAATTTATAATATCGATTCTTAGATGGAAGGTTTAAATGTTTGACTTTCTAATGGTCAAAACCGTGTAAAACATCACATAATTTGGTATGATTTGAACGAATTCAAGGGCTGAAATCTTGGGATTGATTGAGTCAGTCAAGTCTGTGTCATTCAATTCGATTAGAGTTTCCATAATTAAGCTAATCACGCGGTCAACTGTTATTGTTTGAATATTGACTTTCGTTTACCATCTGTTTATAATTAAGCTTATCCTAAATTAGGAGAGAACATATTAAGTGGCCTAGTGGTTGTTGTAATCTATTGTATAGGCCAGGTCGCAGGTTCAAATCCCCGACCAGGCATATATTTTTTTTAAAGACGATTTTCTTATATTTTTATTATTATTTTATCAAGGTTTCATCATGTAATAAATATTTAACATAAAACTATTTTTTTTTTACATAACGACTCAACACATGGTAAAGATTATCGAGTACCACAATAAACCGATTCAAATTTAAGTGTAGAAATATACTTATAAAGCTTATATAGATATATATATATATATATATATATATATATAAAGTGGATTTAACTCACGAGATTTTATTATCTAAATATAGTTTCTTATACAAGGACCAGAGTTGTAATTTAAGGATAGTGAAAGGTGACGGATGTCACAGCATCCCCTACTTTTAGGAACTTCGTCCCGAAGTTAAGGTTTGAGAGTGATTGTGTAGAAGTAAGACAGCTATGGTTTTGAGTTTAAGGCACGACATGAATTTGTAGGTGATGGAATAGTCTGTTTCGAATAATTTGGATAATAGGTTTGATATGTGTAATTTTAAAGGTTGGATTAGGTTTGGCTGAAATAGCATTGAGAATAAGAACAAAACACTAAACTTAAGTTTTAGGAATTCTAAAAGAAATGCATGAGTTGATGGACTATAGAAAGACTAAATGAACAACCAGGTAATTAGAGTTATTTACCGAGAGCCTTGATAGAATTTCACACTACCTTAACGTACTTGTAAATTCATGATTACGTTCCAGACCGCAATCACCAATTTACCTTACATTAGGGTTTTGTGTCCTTCTATGACTCTAACACACATGTAAGTAATGCAAAAATAATCAGTCCAACTATATTAATGAGTCCAACTGTTGAGTAGGAAAAAGACTTCTACCAGTTAGTGAGTAGGAACCTCTACCGATTGTTGAGCAGGTTCGATAGCCTCCACCAGTCGTGGAGCAGGTTGTAGGGCCTCTCCCGACTGTTGAAAAGGCATGATGACCTCTACCAATCATTGAGTAGGTTATTTGGTACTCAACTAACTGTTGGGCAAGTACTTTATCCTCTATTAAGTGTAGCAATTATTATACACATAAATTGCAAATTGATAATATGTTTATGTAAGCAAGTTTATAAGTATAACGAGTATATTATATGAGTTGTAGTTGTATAGATTTAGATATTGATATAGCAATTAGTTCACATTCAAACAAGCATGCATCCAAGTGTTATGATTATACCATATAAACAACTCTCAGACAAAAATTTCAATACTAGAATTTATTACTTGAATCAAATAGCGTCAATACATAGAATAAAAAGCAAACAATATTCAAATGGTGGGACTTGCTGTTAAGTAGCTGGAGGGTCTTGATCTCGGTTTAGTTTAGGGCATCGGTTACGGAAGTGATTTGGGTCTCCACATTCATAGCACTGACCATAGTTGTATCTACCAGGACAATTAAGATTAGCAGCCTGAGCAGGGTTGGTTGGTTGGTTGGTTGGTTGGTTGGTTGGTATTAGGGTTTGGGGTCTCACGACATGTGTTGACCAGATGGCCATACTTACCACAATTGGTGCACAAGCGACACGCTGAAGCAGTGGGATGATGTCGTTTGCATGTGTTACACAATGGAAAGTTTCCTGTATAAGGTTTCTTGTTAGAAGCTTGTGTAGTGAGGTTTACATCAGGATCCCTGGTCTTACGCTTCTGGTTCTCAGTAGTTACCGCGGCTACAATACTTGCTTTCTCGCCTTTCCGAACTAAGGTCCCGTTCTTTACGTGATTGTCAGTTAAGGTAGCTGCTAGACGCTTGGCCTCTTCGAGGGTAGCAGGGTTCCTTCCCCATACCGTGTCCTGAATCTGCATGGGTAAACCACCGATATATTTCTCAATGGCTACAGGTAGGGGAGTGACCTTATGGGGCAACAACAGACTAAGCTCATGGAAGCGGGTATTATAAGCAAGGTTTTCCCCACTATCCTGAGCAAGGGTGTGAAACTCGTCCTCTAATTTCTTGACCTCGTTACGTGGGCAAAACTCAGC
Source organism: Ambrosia trifida (assembly GCA_028751855.1). Lineage (NCBI taxonomy): Eukaryota > Viridiplantae > Streptophyta > Magnoliopsida > Asterales > Asteraceae > Ambrosia > Ambrosia trifida. The sequence goes on along the minus strand of CM054122.1, from coordinate 99,729,196 downwards.
TTTCATTATCTCCTTGACTTGATCCTAGGTCATAGCAAGTGCAACTTCAGCTCCACGGGTGCGCTTTTCCTCATTCCACCAAGTGAGTGCTCGTTTGTGAAGAACACTCATAGCATAACGGACCTTAAAGTTATCGGGACACTCACTGTTAATGAAGGTATTCTCGATACCCTCGAACCATTGTAGGAGACCAGTAGCTCCTTCATCCCCGCTGAACTTAGGAGGATTACAGGTATTAAAGTGTTTGAGAGTGCAGACTGGGAGACCATTCCCGTTTCCATTCCCGTTCCCATTGTGATTTCCGTTGCCATTTCCATTTCCATTTCCATTCATTTGGATGACTTGAGCCAGTAAGTTAGGAACCAGAGTTGCTATCTGTTGCGCCATTTGTTGGGAAATGATCGCAGCCAGTTGGGCATCACCTCCATTGTTGTGGTTAGTGTCGTGGTTGTGGTTGTGATTGCTACTCCCTTCATCATGATTGTCACCACTGTTAAGGCGAGCGCTGTGACGTGGAGGCATGATCTGTAAGAGACACAATGAAGGTTCAATGAGACATGAATGAGGTAATATAGGGAATGTAATCATTTATCCATTAATTAAAACGAATAAACGAAAACGTTGACTTATCAAAGATTCTAGATTCTAATAACATAATGAAGACATGCTTTAGCCTATAAGTGAACACTCATCCCATGAATTCCCAGGTAGGCATCCGGGTCCCTCGTCTGATTGGGATATATGCGCAATGCCAGGCTAGACAGAAAACTCAGAATACAGGCGTTCACCCTTCCAGATTGCACGTGTTCGTTATTAAAATCTCGAACTTCGACGAGATCTCAAGGTGGTTCAGGCTAAACCTGAGGATTTTGTCCTATTAGTCTAAGAGTAGATCTAGTGATGGAAAGCAATCTTCTTGTAGAGATTAAAGTAGGGATAAGAAGTAAGAGGGAGATAGAGAATAGAAACAAGTAAGGTTGCAAGTAAAAGGAGCAAGTACTGATTATAATCCTATGGTTATAGTCTAGATTATTTTTCTAATAACCTAATTCCCTATAACCATGGCTCTGATACCAATCTGTAACACCCCAACCGATGGCGGAAACATCGAGGTGTCACATAGTGATGATTATTCAATAGCTCATGGTACTAAATGGAAGTTGAATATTACTAAACAATTTACAATTTGTCATACAATTTAATAAATACATCAACTTGATTTACATAACTAGATCCAAAGCTCCTATGTGATCCAAGACTTGTACAACTTCCAATAGCAAATAAACCTGAAACATGTTAAGCTAGAAATATTGGGGGGGGGGGGGTCAACTATAAATAGTTGGTGAGAATACAAAGGTTTTGCATATAGTTGAAAACAATATGTTGTATAGCAATCATTGTTGAAGTATAATAATGAGTAATGATAGAATATAAGTCCGACATGTAACAATGCGTCTTTTTGTACAATCAAACCTTGTGTCGACTGAGACCTAACTCGCAAGTTAGTAAAAGTGTAACTGTTATCGATCATCCCTGAATTTATGCAGGGGGTGGGTTTGTCAGACCTATAGCGCTATAATCTAAACAGGCGGCTTGATCAATGTTAATGATTGTACTGTGTCTTTTTGTTGCAGTCAAATGATAGAATGAGTAAATGATAGTGTAATTGAATCACAAGTAAGAATGAGTAAATGATAGTGTATAAAATGTTTAAACATGTTTCCCCCCAAAATGTAAAACAGAAAAAGGGGCTATGTAAACTCACCTTAATGATAGTGTTGAATCCCTTGATATAGAATAAATATGGCACAACGATTCCAAGTATTACCCTAAGTTCAAAGCAATAAAATAAGTCTAAGTTTTCTAGTCTATATGTATTCTAGGGTTCCTAATTTGGGGATAGATAATTGATTAATCGTTGATTTAGATAAATTGTTAATAAATAAATAAATAAAGAAATTTTGGAAAATAAATAACATAAAAGAACATATTGTAAAATCTTGATTAAGATGGTTGTATTATAAGATCTTAAATATGAAAATAATTTTTATAAAATTATTTTCTCAAAAATTGAATATTTAGTATATTTATTTCTATTTGTCAAAATATCGTTTTAATATCTAAAAATATTAAATTTAATGAAATTTCAATTTAAAATTTATATTTCTGTTCTAAATGAATATAAATAATTTATGTAAAATTTTGGTTTAAAAATATTGAAAAATGGATTTATTATGAATTATTTACGATTAAAATAGTAAAAATTAATTAAAAATATTAAATAAACGGTTTTTCATAAATAAAATTTATTTCTGAAATACTTATCGATCTAAAAGTTTAAAATAATTTTTGTGGGATTTTATAAAGTCGTTTTGATATTTTTATAGAATTTTAAAATTGTTAAGGAATAAACTTGTAATATTTATAATATATAATAAATAAATGATTTTTGAAAATCTAAAAATTTTATAATAATGTTTAACATTTGAATAACATAAGATAATTTTTATAGAGTTTATAAATCATATTTGGTATTTTAAAAGTATTTTTAAAAGTTAATTATCTGATCCACAGACCTGATTGTTATTTTGATTCATTTCAAAATCGTTTTATATGTTAACCACATGGTGTCATCTTCCCCAATATTATGAACAAACCCTAGAATTTACAATCGTTCAATTTCAACTAAGATGACTGACTCGACCATGGGGCTTTTGATGGAAAAGGGCCGATGTACATATATAAATAAGAAATTGATTCATACCTATTTAAAATTGACGAGAACAAGCACAATGAGATCTCGACCAAAAGACTCAAAATTTGATTAATGGAGTGTTTAGAAGTGAAATATGATATGGGGTTTAAGATTTTCGGCCCCTACTGAATCCATAAACACTTTCAATTTATAATATCGATTCTTAGATGGAAGGTTTAAATGTTTGACTTTCTAATGGTCAAAACCGTGTAAAACATCACATAATTAAGTGTAGAAATATACTTATAAAGCTTATATAGATATATATATATATATATATATATATATATATATATATATAGATAAAGTGGATTTAACTCACGAGATTTTATTATCTGAATATAGTTTCTTATACAAGGACCAGAGTTGTAATTTTAGGATAGTGAAAGGTGACGGATGTCACACTGGTGACCTGGGCTGACGTCACCTAAGATAGTGACCTCTAACAGAATATCAACATAAAACATCTGCCCTATACAAACTACTGTTATATTACAAAACACTGTAAGGTAGACTACTGTTGAGGAAAACTCTGATGGTCTTGTATCATCTGTTGGAGCCTAAGTGTTGTTGGCTCCAACAGACCTTTAGTCTTCAGCACTTGATCAGCAATTGTTCTCTATCAGACCTTTAGTCAGTAGTTGATTGCTGTGAGGTTATATATAAAAATAAATATTTTAAGTTTCACAATCTGGTTTTAAAAATGGAATCACCAAGCTAAACCACACAACACGGCAGTGTACCGGTCGTAGTGTAGTAAAGTCAGTAAGACCGAGTATCAAACCGTGGACACTGATATGCAGCCCTCGATACTAAACCTCTATCGAGTCCTAATCTAAATAAAAGAGCATGATTTTTCAACTAACAGATAACTAAAACGATAAACAACTAAACAAATAAAATAAAATAAGACAAGAGATGAACAAGCAGCAGGTACGAGAGATCTAAGAGTAAACGCTCACGAAAAGGGAATCAGAAATGGAGAAGATGGTTGCCTAGACTGGGAATCCTACTGATAAAGCCGAAAGCTAACGGGAAATGGACACTCGAATGACTACCGGGATCTACGGGTATAACCAACTCGGGAAACACTGTAGTATCTAGATCTCCTCTCGGTCTCACTAGAACACTAAATGAAATCCTAAGCAGTGTGAAGCTCATCGGGTAAAGAATGGATCACCTCTCGGTCTCACCAATCATAAAAGTTTACGCACCCAAAGATTAGATCTCCTCTCGGTCTCACTAATCACGAAACACCTAACGGTATCAAGGGGTGAATCTAATCCTAAAGGTAAATGTTTGGAAAAGCGGATAAAAAAGGATACCGGGAAAGAAATTCACTCTCGTGCAATTTCTAACCAAATGAACCAACAAATCCTAACAAACCCACAACCTATCTCCTCTCGGTCTCAAGGTAGGTGACAAACCCAAAACGATGTTAAATACGCAATTTCTAGATCCTAAGTCAACAAGTCAACCCATCAAATCATCACACAAAGCAAATGATAAAAATATGCAACTTTTAATTTAAAAACACTAAGTCAATAAATTATAGCCACATATGAATCTAAAAATATAACATAAACATCATCCGGGTGATAAACCACAACAAAAACCAATAAAGTTTAGGTTTTTATACATAAACTAGTGCCAAACAAGTGTCAAATCCCAAAAACCATCAATAATATTCAATAATCATTCCAAGTCCAGGCAACCAACATAAATTTAGCCAACCATAATAATAAAAGAAATAAAAATAAATCTAAAAGGTTCACAAATAACAATCATGACGAGACCAAAAAAATACCAAACCGATAAGCACCGTAGTCGTCGCCTTCTTTGTGACCCTTCACCTTCAAAATAACTTTTCCTTTTTTTTCCTCTTGAGACCTCAGCTCCAACCTATATGGATTTTAGTTTTTTGTGACTCTTCGGCTTCTTCTTCTATTATTATTATTATTATATATATATATATATATATATATATATATATATATATATTTTCTAATTGTTGTGATGATTGACTCCAAATGATTGAAGCCGCCAACCCCTCTGACACTTCTATTTCCTTTTTGTGACCTCTCGCCTCCTCTTTTCCTCGTACAGCTCCTTTTTTATTTATAAAACTCCACCGCCAAATGTCATGCCCTAATATCTTCAAGTGGGCCGGCCCAATTCATTTCTCTTGACATTTTTGTTGACCTTGTAACCCAAACTTAATTTATGTTGTAGTTAAGATGAAGCCCAAAAGATTGTGTGATCCATTTAGTCTTGTTGTAGTCCAATGTCCATCTTGTATTGGGCCCGGATCCAACAGTTCCTACAACACAAAAATTAAATAAGAGTCTATTCAAAATAAAATATTTAATTAGATGGCCCATTAAAATATTAAAAATTAGTGAGTCTCAAGTTTAATTCAAATGCGTCATTTTAGCTCGTTCCCTCACAAAATCTTTAAATAAATAATACGAACTAAATAGAAGTAATATTTAGTAAAAACTAGCCCAAAAATTATATGAAGTATAGAGAATATTGATATAAATATATGTATATTTTAGAGCGTATCAGTAGTTGTTCTCTATCAGTTGTTATCCAGCAGTCCTTTGTAGCAGCAGTTGTCATAGCAGTTGTTTGGGTGGAACAGTTGTTAGGGTCAACAGTCTTTTGGGAAGAGTATGTTGTAAATGCTGTTTATTTATATGGATCAACTGTTAGTATATTTTGGCTTTTCAATCATCTGTTCTTCTTCAGGTCAGCAGGCCCAACAGAAAACCCTTAACAGACGGTTAATAGCCACCACATTCTCTTGTTTCCATCTCCCCATAATCAAAGCATCATCTGCATATAGCATATGACTAACAGTAGGACCCTCATTAGATAAAAACACCCCTCAAAACTTCCCAAAGAACACGCTTTAGACACCATACAAGCCATAGCCTCCATCACAATAAGAAACAAAAATGGAGATAACGGGTCTCCTTGTCTAAGACCCTTTTGACACGGGAACTCAAACGTAAGGAAACCATTAACAAGCACCGCGGACCTAGCAGAACATAGAATGCCTCTCACCCAAAGATTCCACCTAGCCAGAAAACCCATTTGCTCCATGACAGATAACAGAAACTCCCAGCTCACATTGTCATAAGCCTTTTCAAAATCCAGCTTCAACAGAAAAAATTGCTTACCACTCTCATTAATTATAGTGGTGATGGTTCATATTGTTTAAGCTGCTGTCGTTTTTTTTTAAATCAACGAACAACACTCATATTTTATGTTGTGTGTTATCCAAAAAGTCAAACGCTAATATGTTCTTTTCTCTTCTTTTTTTTTTTAAATCGTAGGATATTATATTATTAAAATATATATATATATATATATATAGGTTTCATTTTAAAAACAAAATAAATATATATTAAGATCTTAACTAAATGAGTTTCTTGTTATAGTGCCTAAATTGAATAGGGTGAATTATAATGACGACTCGTCATGAATTGGTAGGAGTAACATAAAATAAGCGAATAAAGGCGAACTTGGAATTTGTCAAGTATAGAATTTAAAATACATGAAAAGTAAAAATAACGCGATGTTACACGACTCGCAATACAAACCCAAACCTGCACCAGACGACTTCTAGAGCAACGCAACCACCACCACCGGACCAACTACCAAAACCCAACACAAACACCACCGTACCACCATCTCCAGCGCCGCCACCTCTGTACTTGAACCCACGATCATCAGGCCACCGAATCACGATCTAAAACCGCTTTTACAGCTTTGATTCCTCACCACCACAACCCGTCAATAGCACACAACACTATGCTGCCACTGATTGTGGCTGTTTGTTGGTGGTTTCGAGCTCACAGGCCTGCGCCGCCACCACCCAAGCTTGTTGGTGGCCGGCTGTCATGATAAAAGGGACGAGAGAGAGAGGGATCGTGATAGAGAGAGTTGCGTGAGGGAGAGTGAGAAAGTTAGAGGGTTTTCTAGGGTTTTTAGAGAGAAAGAGTGGAGAGAGAGAGAGAGAGAGAGAGAGAGAGAGAGAGGCATGAGGCTGACAAAATGGAGAAGGAAGGAGAAGTATGAGAGATTTTATAGGTAGGGTTTCTTAGGTGGGTGCTTACCATGTATACAAACCCGTTTTAAAAACATTTCTCTTCGGTTTTATTTTCGGTTCATTACTTGGTCACAAAATTTAATCGGTTTTGCTCAAAATAAAAAATAACACTATACCGAGTAATAACATAAATAATTTTGTCGTCTGACGCATTCTTTCAGGACACGCATTAAAATAGTGTTAGTTGTTTCGGTCACGGTTTCCTTTCTTTAAACAACCCGTTCACTTTCGAAACTTAATAAATGACGTTATTTATAATAAATAACTACTCCGAAAGCTCAATTACGGTTAAAACAATATCGGACATTGATCGGAATTTGCCGGTTGTCACAAGTTTCCGAAATAAAATAAAGTTAACTAATCGGGAAACGCGCGAATATTCAGGATAAGACTAAAGGTTGATAAACCAACGATGTGTAGACGGTTTAAATGTAGTTATTCTAAAAAGAATATAAATATTTATACAAAAGAATAGTCACGAGAGATTATAGAAAAATATATATTTTGTAAGTATGAGTGTGTAGTGTGGAAAATACTTACGAAAAATATTAAAATATTTAACGAGGGACTAAAGTCTTCGTCGAAAAGATCCTAGTACATTATTCGTGGGAGGATAAGCGTACGGTAAAGTGAGTCAAGTCGGAGACGTAAACGAGATGTAGATTCATGTTAGTAACATAACGATCACGGCGTGTATGGAAAATTGAACGGTGATCAGGGTTCGCGGCGACGAACTCGACTAACTTGGACATAACATCGGCAGTTTTAAAACTTAAGTTATTAATAACTTAACAAGGGTAATCTATCACCAACGGGCATAGGGCATGTTTTTCTAATCAAACGGGACTTGGGATTTTGTGAGGGATATTGGGAGTTGGGTAAACAACTTGCCGGTTAAACACACCCTATAGACTGGTGTCTTATATGTCTAGGACACTTATAGGTTGTGTTGTTGGCCCGACCGCTATTCTCTAGGACTGTTGTTGTGTGGTCATTGTGTTGTTGTGCTTAAGGTGAGTTTCACGGCCCCTCTTTAAATGTTTTTAAATATTTTTAAACCTGGGGGAGAGATATGTTTTAAAATTTGTTGTAACGTGGGAAATATGGTTAAGTAGCAAGATGGGTACCTGGGTAACTAGAACTCCTTATATATGAGACTATTGTCATGTAGGAACTTGGGTAGTCTTGGTTTGGTTATGGGCCCGGGAGTAGACGTTGTCGTCAAGTAGGAACTTGCAACTCCTTATATATAACACTGCTTATACTTATTTATGTTACATGCACTATTTTTATAAACTATGATGTGATGATGTTGCTGTGAAAAATAAAACATGTGAACTCACCAATGCTTTATGTATTGATGTTTTTCAAATATATCTTTCAGGTAGCTAGAATGGATGCCGTTCGAGCATAGCTAGGGTGGGGGATGTTTAATAAAGTCGGATTTCTGTCAGGACCTAAATATGGGACATGTAACTCTGATAACAGGTTGACAAATTCGAGTATTAATAAAATGATTATTTTAGAAAAATGTGTTTGTTCTAATCTTAGCTACGAGACCTTCTTTTCGCCACGCCACGTGTTTCCGCCTCTGACGTGGTGTGACATGCATTATCTAGTGAAGATATTTGTGATTCGATGATTTCAAGAGATTTCTGTCTCACACGTCTCTTGATCTATACGTTCTACAAAGCTAAAATGACTTTTTTTAGAAAAATGTGTTTGTTCTAATCTCACTAGTCAAGCGGATCTTTTATAGATCAACCATTGATCCCTTCTTGAAATTATTTATCAAGCTTTGATAGTATATGGCATGATTCATACATTAGTTCTTATTCAAGAACCAATTTGTACCATTTGATCACTACTTACGGTATAATTGGTTAGAAAATTTTGTTAGCTTGTAATAGACCCATTATAACTTTAAAGTCTAAATCCCAAACCTATTGGGCTATCAGCCCACTTAAGTAATTAACCTTAATCTTTTAGTCAATACCCATTAAGCCTTGACCTACTTAAGTTGAAACAAAAAAAATAAAAATAAAATATTCTTGCGGATTGGTGATGTTAGTTATCAAGAACAAAATGTTGGGTAATATAAATATGAAGAGTTGATCCATCAATTTGCTACTAAGAATGCTAGGAGAGCTACACTCATCCTCGGTTAGCTATTTGCTTATTACAGTATGTCATTAACTCACTTTAATACTATGCTTCTGTCATTTTTGATCAAGAATGCTAAAGGGCACATTTTTCGTGGCTCGGCCCTAGCACCTGAATTATCAGGATTCTTACAAAATAAATTAAAACTTTAAAAATGTCTATGTTGTCCGTAGGGGTGTGCAACGGTTTAGAACCGACCCGAACCGGAACTGTTTATTGATAAATATAAGAACCGGAACCGACCCGTATAAAAACCTACCGGTTCGGTTCAGAACCGAGTTAAACGGTTCTTACCAGAACCGGTTGTCAATTAAATCCTAAAACTAACAATTAAACCAAATGCAACTTTAGTAAACTAAAGTGTGGTGTCCTACTCGTATTATAGACCTATGATACATGTTTAAAAGTGCACAATACCAACTACATATATGCAATGATTGTAATTTTAACACTACGAATGATATGTGTCATGCATTCCTAATGAACATGTTATACTACATCATTGTCTGATATACATTATATGCCAACTTGTGCATCTTACAAATGAATTTGTAAGCGTTATTCTCAGTTTAAGCTATTTCCGTTTCCTTTATTGTACTCTATATGTTTTTATAGAAATTACATAATTCAAATAGAACTCCTATCTGAACAAATTTATTAGATATTATATAGTTTTTTTTTAAAATAGATATTATATAGTTAACATGACTCGAACACTATTCTTTATGAACTTTAAACTTGAGAATTGAAAATGAGGATAGTCGGTATACAAACTACTTGGAAAAACCTACTAAATTAATAGGGTGTTAAATATAATATTTAAAGTTTTAGCCTAACCCGGTTCTAGCGGTTCTTTAAACAGAACCGCGGTTCTGAACCGAACCGAACCGGAAACCGTTTTCACCAAAATTTAAGAACAGGAACCGAACCCTTCGGATCTACCGGTTCCGAACCGTAAATTGCTCGGCCCTAGTTGTGCGCGCGAGTACAATCAAATATAACACTTAAATTAATTAAATAAATATACGTTGCAAATATTTAATTTGCAACATCAATACAAAATACAAACACACAAGCAACGATAAACGGCGGAGAAGCTGCAACAACAAAAAAAATTAGGGTTTCTCTCAACCCATCCATCCATGGGCAAGTCAGCAAGAAAGAGGCCACGGCTGCCTAAAACAAACCCGAAATCCGAACAAGATCCAACATCTGACCAACCCCATATCATCCTAAGCAGCGACGATGAAGCAGATGATGATTTAAGCTTAAAAATCGTGCAAAAAGCAATGCTTAGAGCCTGTGGTAATGAACCCACAACCAATCCTTCACCTTCTGTTGTTGAAGTGAAGAAAAAGAGAAAAAAGATGAAGGAGAAGGAGAAGGAGAAGATTGGAGTTCAAGTTAACGTGGTAAGTAGTTTGAATTGGGTTGGAGTCTTTTTTTCTTTGTTTTTAATGTTTGAATTGGATTGAGTTGGGTTGGGTTGGGATTTGGGTTATTTTTGTTACCTTTTAGGGAGTTGAATTTAATGTTGTAGAAAGAATATGTTATAAAGTAATGGCTGCTATGCAAGTAAATGTAAATGTGGTAAGAAGTTTGAATGAGAAGGAGAAGATTGGGATAAAAGTTTGATTTGGATTGAATTGAGTTGTGTTGGGTTGGGTGTAGATTTGTTGGTTTTGGTTGTTTAGGAATCTTTATTATGTGTTTTCTTTCTGGAGTTGAAAATGGCTAACCTGCAGCAACTCGGCCTGTAAACGAACCAAACTTCAGTGAAGAGCTTGCCAGGAAGTTTGTTTATGTTTGTTTGTTTGTTTGTTTAATTAAACGAATGAAAGTTTGTTCGTTTATGTTTGTTTAGAATATTAAGAATGGACAAGAACATGTTCATCATTATTAGTTTAATGTTTGAATTGGGTTGTATTGGATCGAGTTGCGTTTGTGGTCTGTGGGTAGATTTATTGTTGGGGTTGGTTGTTTAGGAAATTGGTTTATTTTTTATTTTTTATTTTTTTTTAGGAAGTGAACGTTCATTTATGTTCGTGTTTGTTAGTGTATTTGGGTTCTTTTGTATTATCTTCGTTTTACTTTCATTTGTGTTTGTTTGAACTTTGAATATGAACTGACATGAACACGTTCATTATTTTATCGGTTGGACATGAACAAGGAAATCTGTTTGTTCAAGTGTTTGTGTTTGTTTGGTTAAGTTAAATGAACGGACACGAACAAGTCTTGTTTGTGTTTGGTTAGTTTATAAGCCTAGCAGCAACTGAACAGGGATATGGTGGTGCTGTGGCGGTGTTAACTTTATAAGTTCATTTGTTTTTTTATAGGTTGAGGATGTAGAGACAAAGGAGGCTGATGTTGCACCAGTAGATGCTGATGCAACAATAGAGGCAGACCCTTCAGAGAAATCTGATAATATTATTCTGCGAAAGCTTCTTGTGAGTTGAATCGACTTGTTGTGATTATACAAATGAATGTGACCTTTGTTATATGTTAATGAGTTGCTTATCTTCAGAGGGGACCAAGGTATTTCGATCCTCCGGACAACAGCTGGGGAAACTGCTATAATTGTGGTGAAGGTGGCCATACAGCTGCAAACTGTACATCAGCAAAGCGCAAGAAGCCTTGCTTTGTTTGTGGGAGTTTTGAGCATAATGTGAAGCAGTGCAACAAGGTTAGGATTAGTAAACATGGGTCAGGTCGGTTTGTTTATGGGCCAAAGCTGAACATAACCAATGTTTCAGCGTTTAGCTTTTATAACCGCACTGTTGGTTGGTTTACAAATGGTTTGGTTATTGGGAAAGGAGGATCGGTTAACAGTTGGTTATCTATACACATATAACCATAGTTGAATCATAATACGCAGATGCAAAAACCATAACAGAACCACCTGTTGCTCAGTTGGTTTGGTTATGGTTTGGTTTTTATATTTGGAATTGGATTTATGAGTTCATTGTCGTAAAAAGGGGAGAAGCTTTAAAGAAACACTTTTTCATATATTCTGTGTGAACATGTCTGTTAAAAAGTTAAGTAGTTTTTGTAAGAGACCATATAGTTAACCGTAGGGATTCGAATCGTAAGCTTCCTGTATTGATGGATACCTTGTTTGGTTTTTAGTTAAAGCTATCCGAAACTCAATAATTAATTACTTTTTGGTAGGGTAAAGATTGCTTTATCTGCAAGAAAGGTGGCCATCGTGCAAAAGATTGCCCAGAGAAATCCAATTTTGCATCTCAGAGTGCTAAAATTTGTTTGAAATGTGGCGATTCTGGGCACGAAATGTACTCATGCAAGGGCAAATATTCTCCAGATGACCTCAAGGTCCGTACCATATGCGTTCATTTATGTATACCAAAAATAGATCAACTTCTTACTTACAATTTGTGATCTTTTTCAGGAAATACAATGCTATGTTTGCAAGGGTTTTGGACATCTTTGTTGTGTAAACTTTGCTGGTGAAGGCCCAATAGAGGTTTCTTGTTACAGATGTGGTCGGTTGGGCCATTCTGGTTGGGTAATTTCTTTGAACTACGTTATAAATCTGACCTATTTACGCATTCTATTCGATCAATATTATATATTTACATGTTGCATGTTTTTTTAACAGGAATGTGCAAGAGTGCATGCAGAAACAACCAGTAATGGAACTCCAAGTTCTTGCTACAGGTGTGGACAGGAAGGTCATATGGCACGTAAATGCACGACTTCTGTTAAGGTACAGGTTTTTGCTTCATTTTTTTTTTTTTTTTTTTGCTGCAATGGGCTGGGCCTGGTTGATCTGAAACATTTTTTTGTGTAGGTGTTTTTGAATTTTTCTATACACGAGTGTGCCCAAAATTATTACAAAAATATTATTTCAGTAATAATCTACTTTAACTGAATGAGTTAGGAGGTTGTATGTATTAAAATCAATGTTTTGAGAGGCTTTCAACCCGTTTGGCTTTTGGCCAAACTTTTTTTCATGACATGTATGGACTAGGGGTGTACACTAGACGAAGCCGGAGCTCGCGTGACTTCTCCTCGGCTCGTTTAGAGTTTATCTCTAAAGCTCGGGCTGGACTTTGACTTGGCTCGATTAATATTTATTAATTAAGTTTTATCTATATTTATATTTTTAATTTTTATATAAATTATATTGTATGTTACTTAGCTATTGTTATCATAAATTTATATATTATATTAGTTATTTAATAAGTATAATGTTTAATTTACTAAATAAAAAAGTGTAAATAATAGATTCATTTAAACTCGTGAGCCTGGTCAAAGCTCGGGATCCGATTATTAAAAGTGCTTCAATATAAGCTTGAACTCGTTTAGGCTCAGCTTTGTTCAAGCTTTTGCCGATCTGATCTGGAGTAGCTCACGAGTGACGCTGCTCGTTTGCACCCGTAGTTTGGACCTCATTGGTTACATTTGTCATCTCTATAATATACTGTTTTTATAACAACTTTTTTAAATGGTTTGTTTCTGTGATTTAATAGAAGGAAAAGAAGAAAGGCGAATCTCCGAGCTTTAAGAAGAACCACTCAAAGGGTAAACATGGAAGCCATTTAGGAGTCAGATCTGTGCCTAATCGTAAAAGAAATAAAACACAGTATGGTGAACCAAGTTCATCTCAACCGAAACCAAGGGGTAGGGGTGGTTGGATTACTGAAGACCCTGGTGACTACAACCATAACCATAGCCATAGCCATAGCCACAGTCATCACCACAGTAACCATGGCTGGGGATCTCCAAAGACCCCGGTTAGGTATAAATCTAATGACAGATTTCATGGCAGTGGTTATAAATCTTCTAATGATAGATTCCATGGTAGCGGTGGTTATAATAGCAATGGCTATCATAGCAATCAGGGAAGGTTTCATTATGACAGTCCAGTTGTATCTAATGGATACCAACAGAGGTTTTCCGCATCAAGATTTGGAAACTCGGCCAATTATGGTAAACGAGAATACGGTTGGGATTATTAGTTTCCGGCTACCAACTGAACCGACTTGAGCAACATCAGTTGGCGGAGATTGGGGCATATTAGTTTCCTTCATCTTGGCAAATCGAGCGCGCATCTTAGTTTCGGTTTATCTTTAGCAAAATATTTTCTCATTTTTGTAGTTCTATTTAAAAAAAAAAAATTATGAAAGGGATAATTTCTGTTATTTTATGTTTTTGTTTTGTATTTTTTGGGAAAAAAATTAATGTGTTTGGACACTGCTGATGAAATGTCATTAAGCTTTACATAAACTATTTTCCCATTTTATAATATATTTATTTTTATTGTTATGTTAGATTGAACATAAAAACAATAATTGCATAGATAGTCTTTGAGGTAATGTTATTATTGTAGTTTTTTTGATCCTCTAGAAAAGCAAAGGCTTTTTATATGAAAATATTGACATGGAAATATGTTTGGTAAAGGTGAATTGACTGATTAAGTACAAATTTATTTGAACACATGTGAAAATTGGTTTGGTAAAGGTGAATTGTATTGATGGTTATTTTTTTCAATGGTAGTGTAGCAAATGTGGTAGATATATTGTTTTACAAGCATCATCATGACCCATTTGACCAAACACACTTTGCCTTTTGAAATTGTGGGATAATCATGTTATAAAAAAATAGGATTAAATATTGTCTTTAGTGTTTACCAATCAACCAAATGCACAAAGTTAGGTAATAACTTTCTCAAGGGGTCATGATAAATTAACCCTTCAAGGAACAAGAGTGAGCATTTACATGTTATGAAAGTGTCAATTTTATTTTTATTGAAGGGTATAAATTTCTAACCATGATTTTTTTTTTAGTCAACAATTTAAAGTTCCTTGGTAGACCATTTGTATTACATATTTTTATAATGTGTTGTGGTTTAAATAATGTTTGCCAAACTTTAAAGTGGTAAAGAGAAGTGTTTGTGTTTAGTAATTTGAATGAAACTGTTTTATACATATTTGCATTTTTTTTAAATATATAAAAAATTAAAATAATCGTATTTCCATGTCATGTAGCTTATACACATACGGTTCATAATATGGCGATTTTAGTGTTTTGAATTTAACACGCGAACCATGATTAACACAGTGAAAGAAACATAACAAAAACGATACGAGGGCAAGGAAAAAACAGTTGACAGTATAATTGTAAATCTGAAGTAAAGTAATATTTTCATGCCTTTGGGTAGAAAGAAATGATAATATTGTAAGAGTAGTTCATTTTTTGATACAACTAATATCATTTTACAAGCAAATCACATAGGCCTAAACTTGGTTCAAAGTTGCTATTAGTTATCATAGGTACACATTATTCATCAAATATGTAATGGAAATATTATCCGAATTGGTCTTTAACATCAACAAAGGCGCAGTTGAAGATGAAGTGTTGCAAAGAAAAGAAAAACAACATTGTTCACCAAATATAGTCATCTTAAAACTGAAACTTAAAAGACGGAAGCAGCATTTAACGGTTTCTGCAGATTTCTGAAATATCATCCCATTTGCCGCTAGATCCATGAAATGCGGAAATGTATGTGTTGGAATCGATGCAACAGTCCTCACCAAGAAGGCCACGAATTGGGTCACTTACATCAGAGTGATCATACTTGCTATGGTCTGCATTTGAACCAGAACTACACCAGCTCAAGTCCAACAGACGATCGGGCCATGAGTAGTTTATGTGGTTCGCTTTGTTGTCAGATTGCTTAGCATCAGGATCCTCTGCTTCTTGTTTAACTAAACACAAAAAGAAATTAGTCACAAAAACAATAATAAACAGCCAATTTCGACCCACTTATGATTTATGAATGGTTGATTTGGGTTATGTGATTTTATCTCTAATGGGTCAAAAGGGTTTCAGGTGTAAACAAGCCAAGCCACTCATAAGCTACTCGAGATCGGCTTGACTGAAAGCTCAAATTGAGCTCATGAGCCTAACTGAGCCTATTATCTATACAACTTTTATCTAACATACTAAATGTCTAAATATATATTTACTCATGAGCCTAATTGAGCCTATTATCTATACAACTTTTAACTAATATGACCTATTAATTTTATTATTATATATAGAATAAGTATAAAAATAACTAAATAATATACATTATTTTACACATAAAAATATAATTCTAAAGTATGATTTTAAAATTATATGAACATAGTTATAAATGAATAATAAACGAGCCAAAATCGAATTTCGAAAAGTACACACGACCAAGCTCGAGCTCTCGGAAGTCAAACAAGCCGAGCCCCAGCACTGAGGTTAGCTCGGGCTTAAGCCGTTTACATCCCTAAAAAAGGATGGAACTAACCTGGAATGTAATTATGCATCAAAGTTCCTAAATCATTTCATCCAAAAATTTACTATTGTATATAAAAATTGGGGGCAACTGTTTCAGTCCAAACCAACTCGAGTTGCGTCCTGTTGACTCATACCAAAAATGACATGTTTTGACTTGTTACCATACCCGCTAGAATTTTTAGTGGTCATCCAATCAAAATTATTAGGTTGTTTGAAGTTAACCACCAGCAAAACCCTTTTTCTTTTTCTAATTAATTTAAACAGAACAAGTATAGTAGGAAAAAAACAGTTTTGTCACCTGAAATGGCCTCAGCAGATTGATGTTCATCCAATGAGCTTCCACTTAGATGAGGAGTATATTCACTCAAAACCGAAGCAGCAGAATGGCCCAAAGGCGACATAGAATCCCAATCATCATCTCGTTGAGATGAGCTGTCAGTGGTAACGTCATGTGGCACAATTGAAGCATTTGAATCGTTATTACTCTTTGACATCTTCAGATTTTTGGATTGTAATAACACTGCTTCTAACAACCCGCTGTCCCTGTCTGACTTTGTTTGATCAATCAAAGTTGACTGTTCGATTAAAGTATCAACAGATTCAAGGGATGGCAGCGGGGAAGAAGGTGCAGTGTTAAAGCTACCCAAATGGGTAGAATATTGGAGTGAAGGGAGCTCCAACTTCTGGGCCCACATTATGGGCTCAGAAGAAGAAGTGTTGCCATTAAAATAGGCATGGCTGCCTGAATATAAGCACAATGATGATGGTAAGTCCCCACCGTGCATGTTTTGATTATATATTTGATCAACTGCCGGGAAATATTCACTGGGACCACCATCAAAAACCATATGTGTATCGGGTCTCCTGACCCGTTTCATCATTGGGAATAGAAAATTATTATTATTACAGGCGCTGGATCCCAGCCCGTGTGGAAGCAAGACATCTTCAGGAACATCAAGAAAATTGCCTCCGGGTAAATCAAAAATGTTTGATCCATACAACTCGTGATTTAATTCCAAATGCTTGAACTCGAAATCTGGAATTTGGAAGGCATTGTTTGGTAAGATTTCAGCTTGTGATGCGTCGAATGTAACCATGTTTTGGGCATTGTCGTTTAGTGTTTGCAAACAGATTTCAGGAGGGTAAATTGGTAATCCAGCACGCTGTCTTCTTTTGGTTCTTGTGTTCCAAAAATTCTTGATTTCATTGTCTGTACGTCCCGGTAACTGAAAAAGAAAAGTTAGTGGTCACGTTGGATAATGGGTCAAAACGGGTCTCATTTTTTAAATTTATAAACCATCAAATATTTTAACTAATAGAACTAAAAAAATGCACCATCATATCAAAAGAAAATCGATTCAGATAAACAAATCACATTGGTAAATTATCATCAAAAATCTACCAAAGGACAAACAAGAGAAAACATTTTTTTTTTTTTTTTTTTGCCACAAATAAAAAAAATTATAATCCAAAATCTATCCAATATAACCCATTGTTGATTTAGGCTGAAAGCCCCAAACTTGCTCCCTCTGCATCTAACCATTGTGATATTTGCATCATTATGAGTTGCTCCCAAGCAATGTTTTGCATAGAACCCCAAAACAATCAACCAGATAAGCATGTAGAACTCTAGATATATTCTTTGACAAAGTCAATAAACAACACAACCTCAAATGTCCAAACAAAATCTCATACAGCAGAAAATCACCATTTTCGAAAAGTGCATGCAGACTTTTTGACATAGCAATACCAAGGGTAAAATGCACAAAATAGCAACCTATATTTGTTTTATTACCATTCATAGCTAGCAACCTACTTGTTCATAACCGAAAACAACACTTTACTTCCAAATTCTTCCATTTATAGCAATTAATATGTAAAAACCTTGTTAGCCACTCAAGAGAACCCGTCAGGCTGACGTGCAACCTACATGTAATAAACATTCCATTTTTCAAATATGCTAATACATATGTGCGTATATATGATGTAAATGAAACTTCCCGAAAATCTAGGGGCTAAAATTGTAAAGTGGAAAATTTGGAATCCCTGATTTCGTCAAATGCTTTAGCCACAGTTTTCAAATGAATGAAAGACAAATATCATATATAACCCCCATTTTATAATGCTTGTTGTTTTTAGAAACCTCGTGCAAAACCTCATAAGTGAAACCTCACATAACGTTTAACCTTAACTAGTGGTTAACCTATGTTATAGTTGGCAGTTAACCTGAATCTTGATCCGTGAAGCCGAGTTGTGAGGCGAAGACGCTAGCCTCTACGGCTCTACGCAAGGTGCCCGGCATTCATAAATGCTTATAAATTGTTATAGACAATATTCATTACCAATTTAATCCTTCCTTCAACACCCAACAATAAGATTATGACTTGTAGAGCAAATTAATAACATATAATGCATTGACTACCCTCTTTGTGAGATTTTTTTTATCTCTATGAACAACTAAAGAAGCTTTATGTACAACCCAAGAAACAAAATACAACTAAAACACTAATTGCTCTTATTGTCTCAAGCCACAGACGCGTTTTACATGCCACTTTCTATATCTTATTCACTCATAACCATGCCCATGAAGTTACATCAGTGGTTTCCATTCTTACATTGAATGATATGTGGGGTCTTTAGAAAGAGCAGTGGTGAAATGGGTAAGTTAGAGATAATGGGTAGTTATTAGTATTAGTTTGTGTCCTTGTTATTTCCTTCCATATAAAGCCAAAGTAGTGACAGAACTGGTTAGGAATGAATGGTGCTTAAGCCTCTCTAATCTACCAATTTTCTACTTTCTCTCCTAATCTTCTGTCCCAGAAGTAGTACATAACAATACGCTTTTTAAAACCAATTAAGACCTCAATAAGCAATACAAAAGGAAATCAAGACCTAAAAAACCGATAGTATGTTATAACTTATACCCGGCTAGAAAAAAGATTCAAGATAATTAAGTGGGAACATTAGGTTTCAATTAAGAAAAATAAGTTTGGATTGAAGTCGTAAATGAAGGTCGAGATTTTCTGATCTAGTTCATTAGGAATTTTGAGTTTTGTGATAAGAAGAAACTAATGCTCATTTATTTTACTGATAAATATGCCTATCTTGTATTATATATATGTATATATAGAAAAAGTTCAGCGGTTTCTTATCGGCCCTAGTTAGTATCCGAGCTCTGTTTCAACTGGATGGGTAGTGGTTACTAAATGAAGTATGTGACTACATTAAAGAAATGTAGATTTACAATTATCAACTGGACGGGTATGGTGAACTTTTAGAAAAGAGAAAATGCAAAATGAAATACACACAAAGACATACACACATACACAAATATTCATATGCATGAATGTCGATTTGCATCTAAGATATCATTACAGTCATGTTTAATATGCAACTACCACACCTGAGAAATTCAAATTCATAACGTAAATGTGAAAAATACCTCAATAGCCATGCGGGCCCATTTGTTACCCATCTTAGCATGAAGTTCAACGATTCGTTGCTCCTCCTCAGGCGTAAACGAACCTTTTTTCAAATCAGGTCTTAAATGATTTGCCCACCGTAACCGACAACTTTTACCACAACGGTAAAGCCCAGAATTCTTCTGAACAGCATTCCAGTTTCCTTCTCCGTGTTTGTTCACATAATCCAGCAAAATTGCATCTTCAGCAGACGTCCATGGACCTTTCTTAAGCGTTCCATTTCCTACCATGTTTCTTTCCATGCTAACCTCATCAATCCCTGGTGAATTAATGCAATCCCTCGACATTAACATGTCCTCGCTTTCACTTGTCATGTTGCTCATCTTCATAACACACAAAACAAAAGCCTATCAGTAATAACTTCACGGCTTGCATATAACTAATCTACATCAAACTTCTAAGAACATATTTGGACGTATGATCACGTGTACGATCTAAAAGTATTTAGTATTTACGTAATACCGAGTAACAAGAGTTAAACAATCAGCTACAACAAAACAGTAGTATTATTTTAATGTACTGATGCTACTTAAATATGTAATCATAAAATTTAGTGGTATTAAATGTACAGACAGACCTATCCTATCTGATTAATTAAAGAAGTAATAAATTATTAAACACCAAAACACCCTTTAATCAATTGCCATAACAAAACACTAGTATTATTTAAATGCATCTCATGCTACTTAAATATGCAATCATCAAATCTAATGGTATTGATTATTAAATGTACATAACTATCTATATATGATCAATTAAATAAACTAACATAATAACCTTTTACACACCCTGCAATATTAACATATCATGATTAAAACAAATACTCGCAATATGTAAATCATGAATGAATGTCCAAAGGCAATTATATATATTATATAATAAATAAAGGCAATGATTATTATTATTATTAGATTAGATTAGATTAGATTAGAAAAGAACCTAACATGTAAAGCCTCTTTAACTGTCACGCAAACAGTCAAATAAAGTAAATAAATTTCATAAATAAATTAAAGAAAAAAAGAGAGAGCTTTTAGTTTTACCTCAAGGAAGAAGAGCGATTAGGTGAAGAAACATGAATTATTATTATTATTAATGAGCAGACAACAAAATAAAAAAAAAAATAAAGAAAATCCTAAATTGGAAGAGGGGAATTAATATGAAACAGAAGGTAAAATAAGTAGAGAGAGAGAGAGAGAGAGGTAGATCTAATGAAATGATAATAATATTAATAATTAATAATAATAATAATAATGAAGGAAGGAAGGAAAATGTGATGAGTGAAGGATATTATGATTTATGTAGCGGTGATGAGTGAAGAAAAAGAGGGTTGAGGAACCAATCATAGAGTTTTTTAAGGGTTAACACTTGAAGATACATACATACACACACACAGATTTCATTAACATTTTTAGAGAGAGAGAGAGAGAGAGAGAGAAAGAGGCGTAAAGATATGTGAGAAGAAGCTGTGTGTGTGTGTGAGAGAGAGAGAGAGAGATATACATGTATGTATAGAGAGAGAGAGAGAAAGAGAGAGAGAGATATGGGGGGATAGAGAGTACCAGCAGGCAGCAGCTTATTGTACTCTCTTTCTCAGGTTTCTTTTTACACTTTTAAACCTTGTTTTACTACTTTCTTTATTTATTACTACTTCTCTCTTTCTTTCTTTCTTTCTTTCTTTTACTTTACTTTTTCTTTTTATTATATTATTACTTTTAGATTTAGACCTTTAAACCTTCGTTTATTTTACTACTACCACTTGTACTTTCTTTATTAATTCTTTTTTATTTTTTTTATACAAGTCTATTTGGTCACTCTATTGTTCTGTATGTTAATATTTTGACGATGGTGGCAACAATAATGATGATGAAAAAGAGGGTGGTGGTGGCAACGACAATGATGAATATGGAAATTGTCTTTGGTCCTTCTATTCTTTGGTAAGTTGACATTGGTGACGGTGCCAGCGGAAATGCTGGAGGGAAAAGTTGTGATGGTGGTAGGAATAGTGGTGGTGGCGGTGATGGTGGCAGGATCGTAGAATTTAATCACTCTATATCTTAATTTTTTTACTTTATATAAAAGTTTTCTTTCACCTCTCAATATATATTTAGTTAAAAAGACGGTGGTGACAGTAAAGATGAGCTCGGTACCATATTTGTACCGAAAATACCGATTCTGAAAATATTCAAAAATGGGTACCAGCATCGGTACGAAAAGTACTCCGTACGGTACAATATTCGAAGGTAAAAAGCGGGTCAAATATCATACCACACCGAATCAAAAGTGCCAATCCTGAAAAACACCAAAAATATGTACGAATTGGTAGTGAAACTCAATCGGTACAAATATTTTTTTTGTACTCAGTACTTGTGTATCCCTAGTTGGTAGTGGCGATGATGGTGATGAAGGGTATATTTGTTTATTTTGTCTTAAATTAGTTCAATATATGAAATAATGTAGAAGTTTTCAATTAATAATCTTTAACTGATATATTTTTCAAACAAAAAAGTCTACATTTGAATACAAGATTCCAGTTATAACAAACTTTATAAATAAATCGAAACGTGATTACAAAAATTGAAAGAGTTAATATAACAATTTAGAACCGAGAATCCAACAAAATGTAACAGTTTTAGAATGGAATGATTTACTCTTTAGTTTTATAATTCTACATACCGTAATGCGTCGGCTTTGAAATTGGAAATTGAGGGGCGGATCTATCAATGAGCTATATATATATGTTACGTGAAGTAGATCCTTTATCGTGGTGGCATCGGCGATTACGACAACATAGTGGTGGTACGTGATGGTGTTGAGTGGAAGTTATTATAGTTACTTTAAGTTACCTTAACTAACACATGAATATTAAGTTACCTTACTTTAAGTTATTATGGTCATGAACTTTAAAATAAAAGTTATTAATATGACAATTACAATATATTAATAAACAAACTTAAATAAATAGTGATCAAAATGAATAGTAATTTTAATAATATTTTATTCAATTAACTATATTATTATTTTATTATATATTATTTTATTCAAAAACTTTATTATATTATATACTATTAATATAAATAATATAATATTATCTAATTTCGTTACAAATTTCATGTGTTACCTTATGTGTAGATTTCTTTTTCTTTTAACGTTTACAACCAAAATGGAATCTCGATTGTATAATTCATTGATTGATCAACACCTCATCTAAATCTCGATTGTAAGATGCGCAACGCGCGTGATTTTATACAACTAGTTTAGAGTTAAGAACCAAATTAAATTTTCTTGAGTTTTGTCTGCTATATATTATTCAATACGCATTTTTGTATGTCATACCCGGGTTTACATGAAGATTTAAGAAAATAATTTTTAAAAAAATATTATAACCCATAACAGAAAATAAATTTATGTTATATTTTAGCTACATACGTACATTGAAAAAAAATCAGTCAAACTAGGACAAAGTCTACCAAAATATATTTAAGTGTTATATTATATAAGTTAAATTCATATTTTAGTGGTATGCATGATTTCTTAAAAAAAAACAAATAAAAATAACAATACTGATAAAGATGAGTACATGACACATTTCTAACATGAACTAAAATTTAATTCAATTTAGTTTTGTGATTATTAATATTCTCAGTATGCTATATATATAAAAAAATATTTCTCTTTATTTGCCTAACTAAAATTTGAGTGTGAGATGGCACATACGCGTATGGTTTAACCCGAATTAAAAGTTCGTGAATATTTAACCACCAGTTGGCAGCCCTCATGACTTCATGAGTCATCACAAGAGAGAAGAGCAATGAGCAACTAAGCTGACTAGTTTTCTAGTTCCATAACTAGGTGTAAATAATTCGAGTTGCTCGTGAATTATTTAAAATTACTCTCTAAAAACTCAAAAGTCAAAACCCCTCGATTAATGTTTTACTTAAAGAGTGGGTGCATTGACCTGACTCGCAGATAATTATCAAGTTCAGCCTAAACTCATTTATTATTTACTAGGTTAGAGTCCCGTGGGGACCCACGGTTCATCCGAAAGTAAAATAAAAAAAGTAGGAAAATAAGAATTGTATTATGCAATTTGTTTCGGTTACTAAATGTTTGATAATGCAACATGTATGAATTTTGATGTTAAATGCAAAATATCATCTAAGAGTTTAATGCAACGAAATGATGGATATATCGAGTAAGTAAAGTTTAATTTGACAACTGCAAACTACATAGCATACTATCACAATATCACACATTACATCATTTGGGTAATATCTATATTCTAATCATAACTAAGCTTAAGCATAGAACACTTATCATTTAGTTGGGGCTTAACGAACTTCAACCAATATCACACGTTACATCATTTGGATAATATCTATATTCTAATCATAACTAAAATTAAGCATAGAACACTTATCATTTAGTTGGGGCTTAACGAACTTCAACCAATGGTCCATTTTCATTACTTCAATCAAAATCTTCCAAGTCTTCCTCATTAATAGCTGATTTTTCACCTTCGAAGTTGTTATCATTGTCATCACAATCCTCGAAATGCAGCTTATTTTCAATAATTTATGAAAACCTCCACCATTGTATTCCATATTTGTGTTCTACATAAAATATAGTTGTTGTAAAGATATGGATACGGTGATGAGTAAATCAAAAAACAATCCTTAACCCACTTACTTGAATTGGTAGCTTAAATTTTACATGTTATCTCTCTAATGGTTCAAACCGATTACATAGCTAAAAAACAACTAATAAGAAAATGGGTCCAATGTCATATGCTGTAATATATATTTTATTAAAAAAAATAGACACCAAAAGGATCAACCCCGGACCCATTTCAACATGTAGCCAAAAGGACCCATTGTACACACACTTTAAGCAACTTTTGACATGTTACAAAATACCGCCAAAAAAGTCATTATTTAAACTGTGCAAATATAGTACTTAACAATTAAAAATCTTAATAAATAACATCAAAATCATAATCAATCATTCAAATCAATGGCATTAAAATAATCCACGTCTGAAATTGCCTTACCCATTATATACAAATTTTTATTGACATCTAAAAATTAGCACACTTAAAATTAGCACACTTATTGAAATCAAGATGATGATTATCGTTTAGTGACAATTGATTAAAGAAAAGTCGTAATATCAAAATGAAAGTCGGTCAACAATGTTAAAATGAAATTCGTAATATTAGTAACATCAATAAATACGATTAAAAATCTTAATAAATAACATCAAAATCATAATCAATCATTCAAATAAACGACATTAAAATCATCTTCGTCTCAAAATAAATTACCCATTATATACAAATTATCATTGACATATTTAGTAATCATTATTAGTTGTGATTGAAGTAATATAATTATTTAATAGAAAGTAACATTTTGAAAATTTACATTATCATTTAATTTCGTTGTTAAAATTGGTATGAATGTATGATGATTAAATGATTTTATTATTTGTTAAGGTTTATATAGTATTGATGTGTCTCGAACAATTCTGCAAAATCGGAAATGCTATGCCTCGATTGACGTGATCAAGTAGGAATTTATTTATATATTTGAATTATAAAAAATGGAAGGATTGGTAATTGACGTGAATTGGTCAACAACACTTAAAATTAACACAATCAAACTCAAAGACATAAAGTCAAAAAATTGGCCTCCATCAAATTAACAAAAACGTAAAAAGTTTTTACACAAATTGGGTCAACAATATTAAAATTAAGGTCGTAATATTAGTAATAGCATTGAAAATTATCTTGAATACATTATATATTTTTGAAAACTGTTAAATAGATTTGAATTATATTTATTGGGGAAATATCTTGTACAAAGTGTTTTTTTGTAAGAACTGTGAGAATCAAATGAGGGTATTTTTTTCGAAATTTTTTTCCCATATTGTTAAACATATATTATAGTATTGAAATCTAAAACAACAAAAAAATAAATAAATTTTGGTGTAGAGTAATTACGTAATTACTGTTGTAGAGTAATTACATAATTACTCTAGTGTAAACTAATGTATTTACTTTAATGGCGTAATTACACTAAAAAAAATAATTTTTTTTGTATTATTCATCTAGAAAGTATGTTTAAGCACATGGGAAAAAAATTCTAAAAAAAATAACCCCCCCCCCTTGATTCTCACAGTTCTCACCAAAAAACACTTTGTATTTGATCTTTACTCTATATTTATTATTAAAAGAATAATAAAAGTGTAGGAAAATAAATGTACACTCCTATCTTCGGATTATATTTAAATTAAAAACTGTTAAATAGATTTAACATTGTTAAATAGATTTAAATAAATGTTTAAAGGAAAGTCATATATGTTTAAAAGAATATCGTTTCTTGACAATTGATTAAAGGAAAGTCTTTGAATTATAAAAAAATGGAAGGATTGGTAATTGACGTGAATTGGTCAACAATGCTTAAAATTAGCACAATCAAACTCAAGGACATATAGTCAAAGAATTGACCTCCATCAATTTAACAAAAACGTAAATAGTTTGTACTCATATTCGGTCAACAATATTAAAATTAAGGTCGTAATAATAGTAATAGCATTGAAATTTATTATGAATACATTATATATTTTAGGAAACTGTTAAATATATTTAAATTATATTTATTATTAAAAGAATAATAAAAGTTTATGAAAATAAATGTACATTGTTATCTTCGGATTATATTTAAATTATAAACTATTAAATAAGTTTAACATTGTTAAATATATTTAAATAAATGTTTGAAAGAAATTCGTATATGTTTAAAAGAATAACGTTTCATGACAATTGATTAAAGGAAAGTTGTAATATCAAAATTAAAGTTGGTCAACAATATTAAAATGAATTTCGTAATATTAGTAATATCAATAAATAAGATTAAAAATCTTAATAAATAACAACCAAATCATAATCAATCATTCAAACCAATGACATTAAAATCATCTTAAATAATATTAAAACTTTTCATAAATAACATCAAAATCATAATTTAAATTTCAAAAAATCAACGACATCTTGTGGAATAGTAAAACTAAATGGGATTAGTATTAGTAATTATTAGTAATTAGTAATATATTCGTAAAAATAGTAATAGAAAATTTTAATTCAGTCAATAATATATAAATAGGATTAAAATTAAAAATCGTAATATTAGTTTTAGTATTAGTAAAAAAATCGTAATTTAATTTGGTCAATAAGAAATAAATGAGATTAAAATTAAAAATCGTAATATTAGTATTAGTAATATATTCGTAAATTAATTCGGTCAATTCGGTCAATAATAAATAAATGAGCTTAAAATCGTAATATAAAACATTAAATTCGCTCAATTATTATTAATGTCATTAAAACTCATAATAAATATCATTAAAAATGAATAAATCATATTAATTGCAGAAAACACCAATAATAATTCGAACAAATAGTAATATAAATAATATTAAACATAATTTCATAAATATAGATTAAACATAATTTTATAGTAATATTAATATAAATAAATGAGATTAAAAAATTGTAATAAATAACATTCAATTCGGTCAATTATTATTAATGTCAATAAATAACATTAATTCTAACATACTAAAAATACATTAAAATGATTAAATCTTATTAAACATAAATTCGAAAAAAAAAGTAATATAAATAAATGAGATTAATTTTTTTAATAAATAACATTAAATTCGGTCAATTATTATTAATGTCAATAATTAATATTAAATATCTTAATAAATAACATTAAAAATGAATAAATCTTATTAATTGCAATCAAGACTAATCATAATTCGTATGTGGAAACTGTAACGTCATTGCATATGATGTTTTTAGATAACAGAAATTTGTTCATGGCTTTCGACACAGTCTGGAAAGACACGTATAAAAAAATCATTTTATAAAATGAAATAGTCATTTTTACACAAAAAACTAACAAACATACGAACACGGGTGACGAAGGGTCATGCAAAACCTTGAAAAATTGAGAACCTTTATGATAAGATATAATAACGTTGGTGTGTTCGGATGAGATCCTGTTTTTTAAAATAAGTAAAACATAGAATGATTAAGTCCATTTAAAGGTAAATCCGATTCACTGTAGATTAAAATTAAAAATCTCATTTATTATTATTGTCAATAAATAACATTAATTCTAACATACTAAAAATACATTAAAATGATTAAATCTTATTAAACATAAATTCGAAAAAAAAAGTAATATAAATAAATGAGATTAATTTTTTTAATAAATAACATTAAATTCGGTCAATTATTATTAATGTCAATAATTAATATTAAATATCTTAATAAATAACATTAAAAATGAATAAATCTTATTAATTGCAATCAAGACTAATCATAATTCGTATGTGGAAACTGTAACGTCATTGCATATGATGTTTTTAGATAACAGAAATTTGTTCATGGCCTTCGACACAGTCTGGAAAGACACGTATAAAAAAATCATTTTATAAAATGAAATAGGCATTTTTACACAAAAAACTAACAAACATACGAACACGGGTGACGAAGGGTCATGCAAAACCTTGAAGAATTGAGAACCTTTGTGATAAGATATAATAACGTTGGTGTGTTCGGATGAGATCCTGTTTTTTAAAATAAGTAAAACATAGAATGATTAAGTCCATTTAAAGGTAAATCCGATTCACTGTAGATTAAAATTAAAAATCGTAATATTAGTATTAGTAATATATTCGTAAATTAATTCGGTCAATTCGGTCAATAATAAATAAATGAGCTTAAAATCATAATATATAACATTAAATTCGGTCAATTATTATTAATGTCATTAAAACTCATAATAAATATCATTAAAAATGAATAAATCCTATTAATTGCAGAAAACAACAATAATAATTTGAACAAATAGTAATATAAATAATATTAAACATAATTTCATAAATATAGATTAAACATAATTTTGTAGTAATATTAATATAAATAAATGAGATTAAAAAATCGTAATAAATAACATTCAATTCGGTCAATTATTATTAATGTCAATAAATAACATTAATTCTAACATACTAAAAATACATTTAAATGATTAAATCTTATTAAACATTAATTCGAGAAAAAAGTAATATAAATAAATGAGATTAAAATTTTTAATAAATAACATTAAATTCGGTCAATTATTATTAATGTCAATAATTAATATTAAATTCGATCAATAAATTATGGTAAGCCTAAATTACGGATTAAATTGGTTCATAATCAATCATACATAATGAAAAATTGATTAAATTAATAATTGCGGATTAAATTGATGTGCCATCTTACTGATTAAATTGATTAATAATTATCAAAAATAATTTCGTACTAAAATTAAATTCGTCTCATTAAATTATGGTAAGTCTAAATTACGGGTTAAATTGATTCATAATCAATCATATGTAATAAAAAATTGATTAAATTGATTCATAATTACAGATTAAATTGATTCATAATTACCAACAATAATTTCGTATTAAACTTAATTTTCTTCGCATTAAATTATGGTAAGCTGAAATTACGGGTTAAATTGATTCATAATCAATTTAATGAGTCATAATTTTGTAAAATAATTTAATGAGACAAAAAATCGTAATAAATTTAATAAGAGTTATTATAGTCAACCGAATTTAATAAGACAAAAAAATCGTAATAAATATGGTAAGTTTCGGTCAATTATTATTAATAATAATAAATAATACCAACAATCGTAATAAATATGGTAAATTTCGGTCAATAGTAATATAATTTAATGAGACAAAAAAATCGTAATAAGTATGGTAAATTTCGGTCAATTATTATCAAGGACAATAAATAATATTAAACAATCCAAATAAATATGGTAAATTTCGGTCAATAGTAAATATAATTTAATGAGACAAAAAACAATCCTAATAAATTTCGGTCAATGAATTTCGGTCAATAGTAATATAATTTAAGTAAACAATCCTAATAAATATGGTATATAATAGATATGGTAAATTTAGTTTGGCACATTAAAAACAATATTAAAAAATAAAGAATCGTTTTAAAAAATTAATTAGTCATTTGAACTTGAAAATAAGAAAATACCAAGACTGTTGACGCAGGGTCATGCAAAACCTTCAAGAATTGAGAACCATTGTGATAAGTCATAATAGCGTTTGTGTCTTTGGATCAAATCCTGATTTTCAAATATATATGTAAAACCGATTCAATATACATGTAAAAAACACTGATGACAATTATATGTACATCTATCTATTCATCATCCTAACGGACTTCTTAAAAAATATCAAATGACCCAAAGATTCAAATGAATACAACTAAATGAATCCATAAAATGTAAATGAATAAAACTGAGCAAAACATCGATTTACATATAACCATAATATTAACTAAATAAATACGTTTGAAAATAGTATAAAACGGAATTTAGAAATCTTTCTATTGGTATACGTATTACTCATCATCTACGAAACTTTCATCATCTCATCCAAATCAGAAACTTAATCGTAAACAGTTTAGATACTTATGTTAATAAAAAAAACGTGTTGATCATTACAAAAAAACCGATTGTATTTTGTAGAAGGTTGATGTAATACGATTGTGATTTTTCTGTGTAGTAAAAAGAAAATACATAACCGATTGTATTTCTCTTTGATGTAATATGATTGTAAGCAGTTATGTATCAATCTCATCCAAATCAGAAAATTGATAATAAAACAATTTCGACACTTATGTTAATCGTAAAACGTTTTGATCATTACCAAAAAACCGATTGTATTTCATAGAAGATTGATGTAATATGATAAATATAAGATTAGATGGACAACATACCTTGCAAAAAGAACAATGAGAAAGGAATGAGGAATGAGAAAGGAATTAAGATATGAAGGATGAACAATGTATTAGGCTAGGAAGGAGGAAGAATGTTTTAAGATACAAATGGATGGTGAGAAAAAAAAAAAAAAAAGAGGTTTATATACTACATTTCATGGAGCTCCATTTACCATTTGGATCCTAGGAGACCCTCTCAAAAGCTAGGATTCAACCCTAGTGTTTTCATTTATTATATAGATAGATTAAATATTTTATTTATATACATATATACACACTTTCATATAGGATTATGTAGAGAAAGGGTAAAATGAGAACTAGGTTGAGTTGAGAAAACTAATAAACTAAATTTGACCTCAAACCTTGCAATTTCAAATTAATTAACTCAGGAACGAGTTGAAAATGGAGAAGAAGCTAAGTTTAAGATGAAGGGAATAGCAATAACAAAATTTACGCGGCCCGTAATTGTAAAAGTTTATTTTGACCTATACTTACCGAACAACGACTGGACTGCTATGATTATCGTAATCGATAAATTGGTCTTCATTCTTCAATGTTTGGTTTGTACATGGATTCCCCGCCGCAACACACGGTGGGGAAATCCTAGTTATAAGAAAAAAGAAACAAGACAAGACACGTAATGAGGGTGACTTAAAACTAGTGTGAAAGTTTAGAAAATGGAGAGGACAACTTTCACAAATTCTTTCTATTTTACCAAACCATGAGATCGGGCTTTTTGTTTCTTTTATGCTCGTTAATTCATTACTCTCTTCTTTTCACAAGAAATCAAACACTGAATAACCCGATGCTATTTTAGACTCGCGAGTAGGGCTGCAAATGAATTGAATTTTCAGTGAACAGTTCATGAACCGTTTGACGAAAAGTTCGTTTGTGTTCGTTCGTTTAATAAATGAACGAACACGAACAACAAATTTTGTTCGTTTAGTTAATGAACGAACATTAACAGAGTCGACTTCGTTCAATAACGTGTTTGTTTATGTTTCATGGTTTAATAGGGTTTTTAATGTATGTAAATTATATCTTATTCAAAAGTTAATATGTCTTGTTCTATGTGTTTCCATTCATGAACATTTCATTGTGTTCATTTGTGTTCATGTACACTTGTTTGTGTTCATTAATGTTTGCTTGTGTTTGTGTTTGTGTGCGTTTATGAACAAAATTAACAAATGAACACAAACGAACATGAGCACAAGTGTTTTCTTAACAAACGAACACGAACATAAAATTTCATTCGGCAAGTATTCATGAACTTTTCGTGAACAGATACTTTCCTTAACAAACGAACACAAACAAGACATTTTTTCTGTTCATTCGGTTAATTTGCAACCCTACTCACGAGTTCATCTTTAACATACAACTACTGTTGCGACTTTTGTATCATGGGAAACAGACACGCCAGCTAAACAAAGACACAAAATATGTTTTGCGAAAATCGTGTCAAACACAAATTTTAGTTGAATCTGTCACATATATTATATTATAAATCACTTTATTGCTCCACTAAATGAATAGTGTTGCCACAAGTTCTTTTCATCTTTTTTTTGTTAATATAAAAATATGTGATTCTATAATAAATCATAAAATGGGTTGGTAGTGGAGTGGTTTGCTGTGCTTGTGCTTTTGTATTCCCTAAGGTTTCAAGTTCAATTCGTGGGAAGTGCAAGTCTTTTATTTTAAGGTCCAAACACTTTTTGCAAACTACAAAAATGACCCAATTAGCCCTCAAAATCTCAAGAATTACAAATGTGCCATGGTAAATATTCCCAAGAAACACTTGTATGGAATATTTATTAGACTCATCTTTTTATTTTTGTTAATATAAAAATATGTGATTCTATAATAAATTATAAAATGGGTTGGTCGTTGAATGGTTTCTTGTGCATTTGTATTCCCTAAGGTTTCAAGTTCCATTCATGAGAAGTGCAGGTCTTTTTTTTTAAAGGTTCAAACACTTTTGGCAAACCACAAAAATGACCCAATTAGCCCTCAAAATCTCAAGAATTACAAATGTGTCATGGTAAATATTCCCAAGAAACACTTGTATGGAATATCTATTAAACCCTTTGACTTGCCACTTCAATTTCCACTCGGTTTCATTAAAAAAAATTACAAATAATGAAAATCATGACTTCATTTGTGGCTGTAACTTAACCAGTATTCAAAGCAGCAGAAAATCGAGGGGAATGCTAAGTTTAATATTATCCTATAATGTTAGGTGTTTTGGGTGGAGGCTATCATCAACTGAGTTGTTCCGAATCAAATATTCATTGATTAAAGCATTCACGCATAATCTGATAGATCTTTTGAAGAACTGATTAATCGGACGAGAATAAAGATAGAGTGTAGTTGACGAATATTGATGATATATGTATGAAATTTGTATTTTACATGTTTTGGTCAATAATAACTTCTTAGTGTTTTGGATACATCAGAATTGTAAGGCACGCAACGCGTGCCTTTAAACCCGCTATCCTACTATGAAGACTTCGTTTAAAATTTACTTAAACCCACGATATCAAAGGTTTTGTAAAGCATAAACTAAGAATAAGAAAAAATAGTTAAACATTTTCATTGATAGTGTGCCTCTTTCCTTAACCCGCAAGACAACCAAAATTTTTTTTGTGCATCCAAAGTTTCAATCAAATCAAACTAGTCTTTTTTTGTTTTAAATTATATAAATGAAATGTCTTGATATATTATAAATCCGAACCCAATTATTTTTGTAAATAGTTATTTTTAAAATTTCACCTTATAGTAAGTGTAGCAAACAATGTTTTACCATCGATCAAAGGTGATTTCATAGTATCAATGATGACTTTTCAACCGAAAGTTTGATTGTGTGCTTAATAATAATAAACGTGTGTCTAATAAAATGTTTTAAATTAAGAAAACACAACTATAAAAAGGAAGAAACGAACATTATAATTGAAAAGTTATTTAATATTATCGAAGTACTCAAATAAAACGCGTTATTTTTTCTTTCTAAAAAGAACCTAAATTTAAATTTAAAAAATAGTAGTCATTTCGAAGTACACTTTAGCTTGTTTATTTATAAGTCTCGTTATGTTTTACGGTATTTGAATCTTATATCAGGCTGCTCTATAAAGAGTATATGAAGTTACAAAAATTTGGTGGGCCTTCGCATAGACGTGGTTACTTGAGAAGCCATCGACTTTACACGGGTGTTAAACACAAAAATAGGAGTCACTTAGGGTCGGCCTAACGTTTTTGAGACCCTAAGTGAACTACAAAGTCAAGACACTAAAAAAAAAAAAAAAATCATGACCAATTGGATGGTGACCCATATATGTTGAAGTCCAAGTATGCACTTATAGAGTTATGGGCCATTTTTAAAACAACGGTTTCTTATGACGATTGCCAGTTAAACCGACATACCATTATTTTGACCGGCCCAATACTCCAACATACGGTACATGTGCATGGTGTACATGGTAACATTTATGATGTACATAGGCTAAGCATAATCACGCTCTTAGTCATATCGATTGTTCTGATTGGCTAAGAAATTAATTCCACACAAAGATTCAGACAACGCCCTTTACCACACTCACGCCTAAGCCTTTTAAGTCCCACTCACGCTCTATGGTGGTGTGTTTTACGCTCTTTTAGACTAATGTGACGCTGAGCATTAAACCAAAACATATGTTTTATATGTAAAACCAAAAAACGAAAGTAACTGTCTGTTTCATTCGTATTCCCTCTTTCCTTTTCTCTCAAATCCACCAACCTAATTTTTCATTCAATCTACTATTTTGATCAAACTAGTATGTCCTAGTATAAAACCATGTTAAAGAAAAACTAAAAGTTCTTATTTGTTTACCAATCTATTCACATAAACAAATTAGTAAATCCGCTTTAAAAAAGGGAATTGTATTTAATAACCTAAACTCTTTGAAATTGGTCGTTAGCACCCCAAACTAAAAAATTGGCCGTATATAACCTGTATTATTAACCTATTGGATTCTGGCATCCGATTTGTATTAAATCATTAACCCAATTAGTGTTTTGGCTGACGTGGCACGCCGACGTGCCCCAATCTAACTGGGTTAGTGACTTAACCCAAATTGGATGCCTAAATCCAATAGGTTAATAGTACTGGTTATATAAAGCCGGATTTTTTGTTTAAAGTGGCAATGGCCAATTTCAAATAGTTTAAACTATTAAAATTCAATTCCCCTAAAAAAAAAAAAAAAAAAAAAAAAAAAAAAAAAAAAAAAAAAAAAAAAAAATCAATTCAATTGAACCAAGGAAACCAAATTAACGCCAATCTTGTTAAAATCTGAATTTATTTATTTTTTTGTTTTAAACCAAAACCAAAGAGATTTGACCGAATAAGTAATAAAGATCACAAGAACCGGAAACCTAAACCAATGGACACAATCAAAACATATAAATGAAACAAAAACATAATCACACCCGTAGACCTTAGACCTTAGCCCTTAATAGTAGTAACATTACAGTGTTGATGTGATAACATGCAACTCCAAGAGAGAATTCACATGTTACAATATTAAATAAACATTAAAATCAAATTTCACCTTTTAACTCCATGAAAGATGAACATATGCTTTCAAGATCTTCAACCATCTTTTCAAACAACAAACCTCCCCTTGTTTCTTCAACCATATTACTCACTTTCTGCATACAAACACTTCTTTCCAACTCCACTTCCTCCAATCTTTTCATACCCATCTCCATTTCTTCACTCAAAATCGCCGTCTCTTCGTCTTTTAATTTCCGTTCGAACATTGTTTCTTGAAATTCAATGAACAGATTGGCGAATTCGGTTATTCCACTTTCTTTCATGTCCAACAGTATCTGTTTCTCCTGACTGTTGCTTTGAAGTTTGGTTTCGATCTCCTCCATTGACTGTGACCATTTCTGGATTTCCAATTCGATCGCCTGCTGTTCTTTATCCAAATCGTGTGACTTTCTCATCATTTTTTCAGATTCTGATTTAATGTGCGCGAGTTTTTCTTGATCTTGATTCATTTGAAGCTGCAGCTTTGTCTTTTCTTCTTCGGCTTTGAGTAATTCGGTTGCTTTGCCTGCTAACTGCCAGTTGACATTATCAATGGCAAGAAGTACTTTGTCATTTTCGCGTTTCTTGTTCTCTTCCTCGGTCTTTAGTTTTAACGTTGCTATATTGTTCTTTAACTCAGCTTCAGATTGTTTTATCTTTGATAGTGCACGTTCATTTTCATCCTTGACTTTCATAACTCGGGTCAACTCATCCTTCTTTGACTTTAAATGAGATGACGCAGCATGTGCTTTGGCCTGCGCTTGAGCTTCTCGTTGTTCAAAATAACTTAGAGATTTTGAGAAGTTTGACACTGAATGTTTCACTGCAGTTAGCTTTCTTTGAAGCGTGTTTTCACGTTCTTTGAGATCAGAAATGAGGTGATTTGTTGATGTGTGTTCTTTCTGTTTGACCAAAACATCATCTTTGACTTCTTGTATGTTTCTTGAAAGCCTGTCAATGTCAATAATCTCTCTTTCAAGTGAAGAGAATAAACCAACATTCTCAGAAGATTTTGAAAGCATTTCCTGTACTTTATCCAACTTTTCCCGAAGATTGTTGTTTATACGGTCAACTGGTTTGCTTTCATCACAGAAAGTCGAATTTTCAACCATCTGTTCATCTGGATCAAGAAATTCACTTGTTTGACTTGAGCATTGACTGCGGTCATCGTTCACATTGACTTCCACTAGATTATCTTCAAGTAAATCATTCATCTGAACTTCATTTCCTTCAAAAACTTGCGTATTCTGCCCACCTGAAGAGAAAAGTCTTTTTAATTCATCTCTTTCTTGCATTGCCTTTTCGTACAACCCAAGTAATCTATCATTCTCTTCATGCAGTTCCACCAACTGATGCTCTAAATTCTCATTTAGTTTTCTCAATGCAATATCCTTTTGAACAGACTCAGTTTGGTCAACGTGGTTCTTTCGACTTTCTTCAACTCGGCTTAACTGATCTCTTTCTTGCATCGCCTTTTCGTACAATCCAAGTAATTTATCATTCTCTTCATGCAGTTCCGCTAACTGATGCTCTAAATTCTCATTCAGGCTCCTCAATTCAGTTTCCTTTTGAGCAGACTCGTTTTGGTCAACATGGTTAGTTTGACTTTCTACAGCTCTACTTCTTAATTCATCTCTTTCTTGCATTGCCTTTTCGTACAATCCAAGCAATTTATCATTCTCTTCATGCAGTTCAGCTAACTGACGCTCTAAATTCTCATTTAGGCTTCTCAATTCAGTTTCCTTTTGAGCAGACTCGGTTTGGTCCACATGGTTCGTTTGACTTTCTCCAACTCGACTTAATTCATCTCTTTCTTGCATTGCCTTCTCATACAATCCGAGCAATTTATCATTCTCTTCATGCATTTCCGTTAATTGATGCTCCAAATTCTCATTTACTCTTCTCAATTCAGTTTCCTTTTTAGCAAGCTCAGTATGGTCAACATGGTTCTTTTGACTTTCTTCAACTTGGATAATTTTCTGTTTATTGTCTGCAACTGCATGATCATAAAGTTCAATGAGTTTATTGTTGTCATCGATTAACATCTTGAGCTTTGCTCGTAGTTCGTCATTTTCCTTAGATAAAATGATTGCTGTTTCATGAGCTTCGGCTTCTCTTTGGCTTGCAGCTGCGATAGCATCAACCATTGTTTGCAGCTCTCTTTGATCACTTACATGAGTAACATTGGGCGTGGTTACTAAGGGAAATTCAAACTGTGTTCTCTGAGGAGTTACAGGGTCCTACAATAATAGAACATATTTCTACACATTAAGAAATAAAAAGAAAAAAATGGGGAATAAACAAATTAATGAAGTGGCAAAAAGGGTGGGTTGGGTAAACATTTAGTACAAATATTTTTGTTCAGAAATTTATATTTTTAAGAATAATTTGTTTGTCAAATATGATTACAGAAATATATATCTTCAATAACATTTTTTAAACAATGGCATTGGAAGGCATTATGCAGTAAATAATATAAATACACTACGGTGATTTCCGAGTTACTCCCACTCAACCTGATTCCGTCCGTATTAGCCTAAGCCAACTTCGTTTGACCCTCTAGAGATAGAGCACAACCCAAACCGACACATTTATAAATCGAATTGCCACCCACCACTATATGCATGTGAAATAGATTTACCTTAAGACTGAAAAAGTCACCGTCCTTTTGACTGTCCGTCATAAAGTCAAAACTTGGTTTCTGGTTCATCAGATACAAAAACAATGATATAAGAAAAATGAACAAAAAGAAAGCTGACTGCATTTTCTTAATAAAGAATATAACATATGATCAAAAAATTTATGTCTTAAATATATACCTTATCAGGTGAAGGCTGTGTTTCATGCATAAGTTTCCAGTCAAGCGCCTCAAGCAACTGCAATTATGTGATAGCGTTAAAGAGTGTAAAAAGATATTAAAAAGTCAAAAGTGACTGTATGTAAGTAATGTCATTGGTTTAAAAACTTGTAGCCGAGGCGTGAGGCAGAGCTTCATGTACACGAGGCGCTAGTCTATGAACAGCCAAAAGCTGCATGTCTCATCTGTTTGACATAATAGTGTTTTTTATTAACTAAAACATTCATAATATTTCCATCCTTTTGGTTGGTTTTACATATCACCCTCCTACAGATCTCAATTTTGACCAAGTTGAATCAGATGTACATGAAGTGCCTTCCTGATCGTCTCATGTGCCCCGCGTTAAACGTCACTCACGCGCTCCATTTTAAACCAAGGCAATGTCAACATAAATCAAATGCTAGTCAGACCTTATTCTCAAGGATCATGATCTGTTCATTCATCCTTTCCTGCTCCCCTTCCTCATAAAATGATTTTAATCTGTATTGAAAAACATGAATTAGTATAGCTATTATTTCATTATGGAAAATATGAATTCAGATAAAAATAAAAAAAAAAGCATATATGCCTTCTGATCTCTTCTTTTAGTCTCAGATTTTCCATTGCAAATCTTGTGACTTCTTGGTTTCTATCAACTTGAGAGCGTAGGACTTCAAGCTCCTTTAAATGTTCTTCTTTTTCTTTTAACAAATGTGTCTCAGCAGATATCTTCCCGGATGCAACACCCTCCAGCCTTTTTATAGCAGCCTCCCGAAACCGTAGTCTCATTTTCAAACTCTGAATCTCATCTTCCCTTTGTTTGGCCTACTCATCCCAAAAATTGAATGATCAGATATTTAATTGAAAATGATTAACTAAACAACATAGGTGACAAAATGGGCTATAAAGGGTTAGTTTTTGGTATGGGTTAGGTTGACTCAATGCCCTTTTGTCAAGTATGATAACACAAATTATATTATTGCAGTAACCCGTTGGACCCATTTAATTGGCTGGAAAGGAAAAAAACCCAAATTGACCCATTCATAAGTGGGTCAAAATCGACACCCCTACGACTAGCAGTAACATACCAATTGTAGAGCAGCCTGACTTTCAGATGTAAGTGACTGCAAGGTGATGTCCTTATCTTTTCCCCTTCTAAAAGCACCAACAAGGGCTACTTCATACTCTTTTTTCTGCAATTAGAGACAAGTTTTCATAAGATACAAGTTCATAACTATTTTTAATGAGCGGGTAAGTTTCCAATCCTCAATCTATAATATTGCTTCACTATACAAGAATGAATGCATACACTTGACATCCGTTTAACAGCAGTCATTGGACTGAACGATCCGTGAATCCCATCCCACTTGAAAGACCCTGGAGATCCGTGAAAACCCACAGTCAACGCATCATCTCCGTTGTTCCCAGTTCCTCCATTAATCACATTTTGCAAACGAGATACTTCGTTCTGAGAATGAAGAAAACTCTAATTAGAAACAGTAATAATTCAGCTGAGTTATGAATTCAAAACCAATAAAGATTGATTGTGTAAGTGTACTATCTACAATCAAAGAAGAACAGATGAAAATTTTCAGTATCACTAATCACATACAGGCACTTTAAATGGGTTAACACTATATTCATGCAAATTTATGTAGAAAATGTCAAATGATATAGTGTCAACGAAAATGCCAAAAAAGTTCAGGTGATACCTTAAGTTGTTGAATCTGCATTCTCATAGCAATAACATCTCCAGAAGCATCTTCGTTTACAGTAGCCTGAAATATCAGTAGCCACGTTGATAGATAACGAATTATGATACATTGTACCCTACTTTTGCAAAGATTGAAGTAACAGTCTGTTTTTATTCATATGACATTATGACATAATTGACATTCATACATAAGTAACAGATGATGTCTGGCACGAAAGGGAAAGAATGGACATACATGATTTTTTATGAACTTTGCACGTTGAGCGAACTTGAGTGTGCTTAGTGTCTCCAATGCATTGCTGCAGCATCATAAACAATATTTAAGGACAGCAAAAAAATGTCAAATATATTTTAAGGGTGATTGTATTCAATAACTATTTGTATAACTTTTGCAGTTTCGTCATTTTAACTTTTGCTTTTTGTGACAACGAACCTCTTGAAAATCATCGGTTTAAGGTAATTATTAGATATACTTAAACTTCTAGTAATTCTATAGAGTTGAAACAAAATCATCAAACAATGAAGTTTGATATTTGCAAGAGTGTGTTCTAGATACACTCACCAACTAGAGGGACTGATATTTGCAATTATTGTAGTTTTTGAATTTCCACCCAGAGAATCCTGAAATCCATACAGCTTATATTATTAGAATTTCATGTCAAGCCTTAAATTCATACAACTTTTATAACTCATATTATGTCCTCATGCCAATTCATTATACCATTTCACATATTTAGAAATAAGATAAAAGTTCAATAACCAAAAACACCAATAATAAAAAAGAAAAAATTGGGACTTGAAAGTTTGTATGAAGATGTTAAGGAAACAGAAAAAACCTGAAGTAAAAATGTGAGCTTGGAATCCCTATATGGAACATGAAGAGATTTCCCACTTGATACATTGACAAGGTTCATTATAACAAGGCTGCATATGCGGTAAAGGAAACAATTAAGTTTAATACAATTAGTTAAATGATAAAGCTATACTTTATCAACCCAAAGATGTGCATAATTGAAAACATATATAAAAAGTACCCTAAAGTTGAAAGTGATTTATTTATATTGGTGGCTTCTTTTAGACGTTCTCCTTCGGCACCGGAACTTTTCTGCCTGCGTTATGGCATTATCTTTCAGCAAATAGTCTAGCTCCTTAAAAAACCTTTCAATCGTATAAAATGGTTATTATCCACCTACCTCTCAGAGCCAGCCAAATCCACAAGATTGAGACGAGCAAATCGATGATGTGTCACGCCTTGAGAAACCCACTATAAGCAAAAAAGCTAGGTTAGAACTTAGAACTAGAAAACTAACCAATGACAATGGTAAATGTCTCATATATCATCATCATCATGGCGATACAGAAAAAAGGCACTCACTTTGCTTTCTATTATGCATGTAAATACACTATGAGAGCGACTGCTTGCACGATTCATGTTTGTGGAGGCAACCTTTCTGTTTGCTGCACCCTAAAATGCATTTAAGAAGATAAACTTACAAAGAATGCCATACAAATGTCTATGAAATTTATTGCATGTATTTGCACCACATGTAGTCAATTACAGATTATGCACATGCATATAGACTGTACACTACACTGATGCAAATGCTGATCATATTTATATAGAAACAATTGAGTATATTCAAACTTGTAATTAGAAACTTAATGAAACAAACAAGATGTAAGTTAGAACTTAGAATAAACCTGAATAAGTTGTTGAATAACATCTCTAGCACTGGTAACCTCAACCTCCTTGAGATTATCAACATACACCCCTTTCTTAGTGTCTTCTCTTATCTGGATATAAACAGAACTTTAAAACTATTTTTTTGTAGTAGAAATGAAAACTGAAACTTAATACCATACTTATCCATGGCCAAGTAATAAGTAAATAACAACATTATAATATGCCAGTACAGATATATTGCAAGTTAAATGTGTTATGTCCTGAAAATAATAGATTAATAGCACTAAATCAATGTGAATGGTAAAGAAAAAAGATTAAAGTTTGTGACCTGTAAATTCACGGATGATGGATCTAACAGGTCAAGTATTTGCTCATTGTATATTTCCAAAAAAGAGCATTTACATGTATATTGTATCTTTTCTTCCCTTCTAGCCTCCCTTTCCTGAAACACGTTGGTTGGTTGGACAGACGAAGCACATTAGCATACGAACAGGTATGGTTATGTTATGACCGGCAAAAAAAACTCATGTGAAACATTGAAAACAAATCAATTGCATATATGGATGCATATATAACTAATTAGTAATTATCACCTTTTGAATCCGTGTAAACAGGTACTCAAAAACCCTGGGTGTCATCCCTGCATTCACACTGTGTCTTCTAGTGCCGCCATCGATGTCCCCAAGCATTGTATGGGTCTTTCCACTACCAGTCTGTACTTATACAGTCAAAATTATGTTACAAAAACTCTTGTTCAGTCCCCTATAATTTGCTAAAAAATGATACTTACACAATCCAATCCATACAAATAAACAAACAGAATATTATTCAATTGGAAATTTGAAATGAGAATAAACTCACTTGACCATAAGCAAACATGCAACTGTTGTAGCCTCCCATGCAGTTTTCCACCATGGGTACACCTGCAGCTTTGAATAGCATTTCCTGCAACGTTTCCGGTTAGGAAATGAAGCACACGAAAACAATATACTCAGAATCACTAATGTATACCTGGCTAACATGTTCATCAGCGACATGGTCAAAGGTAAAGCGGGCTTCTGGCGGCCCAATCCATGTAATTGTCTGACTACTTCCTTGCTTGACGCATTTATTCGGTCCTTGTACAGCTATCTCAGAACTGCTGAGAGGCCGTACTCGGATAATAACCTGCATTCAAAAAACATTTATAGGATAAAACCACTTAAATGTGTAAGATTTCGAAAATTTGCATAAAAATCAAGTGTCCTCAAATATTGCTCTGAGTAAACTTCAACAAATGACCAAAGAATATTACCAATAAGCTTTCAAACATATGCATTTTTAAAGATTAAATACACCTATAAAACAACTTATCATCAGCCTAATTTGTTAATATGTCAAACCCAAAGAAAACCGAACTCGTTTGCACTTTTACATCAAACAAACTTACTGAGAATCTAAAGAACAAATGACCGTTGAATTGTTAACCAAAACCAAAATCCGACGAAACCGAACCAAAAAATAACCAAAGATCGGTTATTGGTTTTACCTTGTCCCATCTGTTAACTGAAATGAACCAAACCATTCATATTTCGATATATTTCTAGCTGTTATACATCCATTTACCATGTATTTACAAGAAAGAAAAAAAAAAGTTAGACTAAGCTTGGTTTTGGTTATTAGCCGAACCAAACCGAAAACTGAGAAATTAACCAAACCGATTAACCACCGAAAACAATTTGTTAATAAATAAAATAAATGACTTGAGTTTCAGCTTCATTTAACTTATAACCTAACCTAAAAACAACAAATTAACCAAAAACCAATCAGTTAACAAAACAAATCAACCAATGACTTCAGTTCCAGTTTCACTAAAACTAATAACCAAACTGAACCGAACCGAACCGTTATTAACTCAAAACAAAACAACAATTAACCTAATTAAACATACAAAACCCTCAAATACCTGAACATTATGATCTTTCCAAAAGGAAGGATCTTCACGGAACTCAAAAGTATCATTAAGATTAACCGCGACAGAGGAGCAGTCGCCGCGGTCGCGGAAACTCGAAACAGCGGATTGATTGAAGGGGGTTTCTGATTTGAAGAGATCGGGTGTGTTTCGAACGGGCGGGTGTGAGGAGTCTGAAGGACGGGTATGGTCGTGGAACCCGAACCTTGTTTTGTA
The DNA here is from genome assembly GCA_028751855.1 of Ambrosia trifida. NCBI lineage: Eukaryota > Viridiplantae > Streptophyta > Magnoliopsida > Asterales > Asteraceae > Ambrosia > Ambrosia trifida. The sequence continues at coordinate 99,685,560 of CM054122.1, read as the reverse complement.
ATCGGTTGGGGTTTCGGATATGTGTGGCATTATTGTTAGTTAGCTCGAGATGAAGATGATGAAGATGAGAGAGAGAGGGTTTGGAGTCTGGATTCGGAAGGTGAACGTTTGGAGATTTGAAAATTTTGAAATGTGGAGGCCGCGGTATGGTTTTGTTTTGTTTGGGTTTGGAAAGTATATGTTTAGTCCCTTGACTTTTAAGTTTACTCATTTTGTTTTCTCTTTAGGTTTTTCTTGATTCTAAATATATATATATATATATATATATATATATATATATATATATATATATAGGGAAATTATAAACTGAAAACCCCCTTGAGTTAAGAAAACTAAGAAAACCCTTGTAAAAACCATCTAAAATTTTGTAATTTTTTTTGAAAAAATACACAATGTAACATACATGTATTAAAGCGTTTTGGGCAAAAAAAATAAAAAAAGCGCCGATAGGATATTTTTAAAAAAAATAAACAAAGTTTGTGCTGTTACATATGTAACATCAGTTGTTACATATGTAACAGCGCAAATTTTGTTTATTTTTTTTAAAAATATTCAATCGGCGCTTTTTTTATTTTTTTTGGCCCAAAACGCTTTAATACATGTATGTTACCTTGTGTATTTTTTTCAAAAAAAATTACAAAATTTTAGATGGTTTTTACAAGGGTTTTCTTAGTTTTCTTAACTCGAGTGCGTTTTCAATTTATCCTCCCCCTATATATATATGGGTCAAGTTATTCTACACAGTGTAATAAAAATGAGAAGGGTGAGAAAGATACAAAAAACACAATAGATCATGAAATATGACACAATGAGCTACAAAATATAACACATTGTCGAAAACTATAACACAATGCTAAAAAAAAGACACAATGAATTGAAAAAAATGACACAATGATGAAAATAAGAAAAAGACACAATGCTACATAAAGGACACAATGATAAAACGTATATTCTAAAAACTACAAGCTAAAACCCAAAAAAACGAAGACCTAAAAACTAACATCATAGGGTTCGATGAGACGGCTCCAATGCCGTTTGAATGAGTTCAATCGAAGTCCGTTTGATACCCTTCCTACGACTTCCTATTTTTCTTTCATTGTGTATTTGATCCTAACCCATATATATATATATATGTATATATATATATAAATGCAACCAGGATTAGGATTAGAATTGGGCACGGGTACCCTATTATCAGCACGGTAACACCGCCGCTACCCGTGCTGGTAGGAGTCCCGTAAACCGTTTGCTGGTTCTAGTTAACGGGTTGGTAACCATTAATAATAATTGCAATGGTCGATTTTCCGTATTTATTTTATTACCTTTTTGACCGTTTGAATGAATTTAATATAAAACGGTAACAATTTTTTAACCGTTTATTTAATATAAAACCAAATCCAAATCCAATCCTTCCCCCACTAAACCGTTGATCAAAATATTATCAAATTTCCATCTTCAAGTTGATCACAAATGGCAAACCAAATGTAACACCCCAACCGATGGCGGAAACATCGGGATGTCACGTATTGATAATTGTTCAGTAGCCCATGGTGAATAGTAAATTTCATTAAATAATTTAAATACGTTACATACAATTGTTCTAAGAATTTGTACATCAAACTGAATTAAACTATGCAAACATCTTCAAGCATCAATTCAAATCTTCAAGCAACTAGAACCTGAAACATGTTAAGTTGAAAATATTTTGGGTCAACAAAAGTTGGTGAGAATTACATAGGTTTTGATAATCGAATGAAATTGTTGTGCAATTCATGTGTCATGGCAATCTAGTCCATATGTGAAAACATACTAGAAGTAAATCGAGTGCATAATCAACCATTGTGACTGTTGTATTGTGGTACATCCCATACGCTCATGGTTCACTCGTTTATATTGCAGTAACAAACACCCACGCAACCTTTGTAGGAGGCACGTATCAAGGTGGGATTGTCAGTCCAATAGATCTATCAATGTATACCGTTTGGCTGATGAATGTTTATGCTAGAATTGTGCTTACCCTAGTCATGTTCAAGACATAATGCAACATAGAAAATACACATAGACACATTGATGATTGAATTGCATGAATAATGTTGTAACATGTTTCACCCCAAAAATGGTGATAAATAGAAAAGGGGCTATGTAAAACTCACCTTAGCAAAATGTTATGTCTCGTAAAAAATTAGAATAAAGTGTTGTGAATGTATGCGAGGCGAATCCCAAAGACTCAACAACGTAGCTAGTCCAAATTGAAGAAAACGAAAAAGAAAGAATATCAAGCTTCCAATTCGCCAATTACAAGAGCTTATAATCAAAGCTTCAATTGTAGAAGTAATAGAATATAGAAGAAAGGTATGAGGGAAAGTTTAATCGGATTGAAACAATCGATTTAGAGGTGCAAAGTATGATTGGTCATAGGTGGGTTTTTATACTAGTTTTGGAGTCAATTAGCCATTAAAATTGGTCAACACCATAAAGTAAAGTTTTATGATGAATTGACTATTTGACTAAGACTTTGACTGTTTGACTAAGACTTTGACTATTTGACTCAAGGCTTTATTTAAAAAAAAAAAATCTTGTATGTGAAAAAAAAAAAAGAATTTAGAATCATATTATTATTATTATTATTATTTATATACATTTATGTATGTATATAAGTTGTGAGTTAGGATAAATAAAGACTTAGGCACATTTGTATAATATTAATGATAAAGGTGTAATAAAATATATATATATATATATATATATAAGGGCTTTTTATGTATTAAAATTTTGGGGAAAATTTTGCGATGTTACAGTCTCCCCTACTTTTAGGAACTTCGTCCCGAAGTTAAAAGAAAAACACCAGGTATACAATTGGTCGACTACCGAAAACCTTGATAAAATTTCTCACTACCTTAACGTACCTGTAAATTCATGATTACGTTCCGGACCGTAATTATCAATTTACCTTACATTAGGGTTTTGCGTCCTTTTATGACTCTACCGATTGTTGAGCAGGTTCGATAGTCTCCACCAGTCGTTGAGCAGGTTGTAGGGCCTCTCCCGACTGTTGGAAAGACATGATGACCTCTACCAATCGTTGAGTAGGTTGTTTGGTAGTCAACTAATTGTTGTACAAGTAAGCAAGTATGATTATAGATATAGCAATTAGTTCACATTCAAACAAGCATGCACTCAGATGTTATGATAATACTTGAATTTATTACTTGAATCAAAAAGTGTCAATACATAGAATTAAAAAGTAGACATCATTCAAATGGTGGGGTTTGCTGTTAAGTAGCTGGAGGGTCTTGATCTCGATTTAGTTTAGGGCATCGGTTATGGAAATGATTTGGGTTTCCACATTCATAGCATTTACCATAGTTGTATTTACCAGGATGATTAAGATTAGCAACCTGAGCAGGGTTGGTTGGTTGGTTGGTGTTAGGGTTTGGGGACTCACGACATGTGTTGACTAGATGGCCATACCTACCACAATTGGTGCACAGGCGACACACTGAAACAGTGGGGTGATGTCGTTTGCATGTGTTACACAATGGAAAGTTTCTTGTATAGGGTTTCTTGTTAGAAGCTTGTGTAGTGAGGTTTACATTAGGATCCCTGGTCTTGCGCTTCTGCTTCTCGGTAGTTACCGCGGCCACAATACTTGTTTTCTCGCCTTTCCGAACTAAGGTCCCGTTCTTTATGTGATTTCCATCGCCATTTCCATTTCCATTGCCGTTCCCATTCATTGGGATGACTTGAGCCAACAAGTTAGAAACCAGAGTTGTGATTTGTTGCGCCATTTGTTGGGAAATAATCGCAGCCAGTTGGGCATCAACACCTTTGTTGTTTTTGTTGTTGTTGTGGTTGGTGTTGGTGTTGTGGTTGTTGTTACTTTCCTCTTGGTTTTCACCACTGTTATTGCGAGTGCTGCGACGTGGAGACATGATCTGTAAGGGACACAATGAAGGTTCAATGTGGCATGAAATGAATGAGGTGATATAAGGAATGTAATCATTTATTCATTAATTAAAACGAATAAACGAAAACGTTGACGTATCAAAGATTTCAGATTCCAATAACATAGTGAAGACATGCTTTAGCCTATAAGTAAACACTCATCCCGAGAATTCCCAGGTAGGCATCCGGGTCCCTCGTCTGATTGGGATATATGCGCAATGCCAGCCTAGACAGAAGACTCAGAATACAGGCGTTCACCCTTCCAGATTGCACGTGTTCGTTATTAAGATCTAGAACTTCGACGAGATCTCAAGGTGGTTCAGGTTAAACCTGAGGATTTTGTCCTATTAGTCTGAGAGTAGATCCAGTGATGGAGAGCAACCTTCTTGTAAGGATGAAAGTAGGGATAAGAAGTAGGAGGGAGATAGAGAATAGCAAGTAAAAGAAGCAAGTACTGGTTAAATCCTATGGTTATAGACTAGATTATTTTTCTAATAACCTAATTCCCTATAACCATGGCTCTGATACCAATCTGTAACACCCCAACCGATGGCGGAAACATCGGGATGTCACGTATTGATGATTGTTCAGTAGCCCATGGTGAATAGTAAATTTCATTAAATAATTTAAATACGTTACATACAATTGTTCTAAGAATTTGTACATCAAACTGAATTAAACTATGCAAACATCTTCAAGCATCAATTCAAATCTTCAAGCAACTAGAACCTGAAACATGTTAAGTTGAAAATATTTTGGGTCAACAAAAGTTGGTGAGAATTACATAGGTTTTGATAATCGAATGAAATTGTTGTGCAATTCATGTGTCATGGTAATCTAGTCCATATGTGAAAACATACTAGAAGTAAATCGAGTGCATAATCAACCATTGTGACTGTTGTATTGTGGTACATCCCATACGCTCATGGTTCACTCGTTTATATTGCAGTAACAAACACCCACGCAACCTTTGTAGGAGGCACGTATCCGGGTGGGATTGTCAGTCCAATAGATCTATCAATGTATACCGTTTGGCTGATGAATGTTTATGCTAGAATTGTGCTTACCCTAGTCATGTTCAAGACATAATGCAACATAGAAAATACACATAGACACATTGATGATTGAATTGCATGAATAATGTTGTAACATGTTTCACCCCAAAAATGGTGATAAATAGAAAAGGGGCTATGTAAAACTCACCTTAGCAAAATGTTATGCCTCGTAAAAAAAAATAGAATAAAGTGTTGTGAATGTATGCGAGGCGAATCCCAAAGACTCAACAACGTAGCTAGTCCAAATTGAAGAAAACGAAAAAGAAAGAATATCAAGCTTCCAATTCGCCAATTACAAGAGCTTATAATCAAAGCTTCAATTGTAGAAGTAATAGACTATAGAAGAAAGGTATGAGGGAAAGTTTAATCGGATTGAAACAATCAATTTAGAGGTGCAAAGTATGATGGGTCATAGGTGGGTTTTTATACTAGTTTTGGAGTCAATTAGCCATTAAAATTGGTCAACACCATAAAGTAAAGTTTTATGATGAATTGACTATTTGACTAAGACTTTGACTAGGACTTTGACTATTTGACTCAAGGCTTTATTTAAAAAAAAAAAATCTTGTATGTGAAAAAAAAAAAAGAATTTAGAATCATATTATTATTATTATTATTATTTATATACATTTATGTATGTATATAAGTTGTGAGTTAGAATAAATAAAGACTTAGGCACATTTGTATAATATTAATGATAAAGGTGTAATAAAAAAAAAATATATATATATATAAGGGCTTTTTATGTATTAAAATTTTGGGGAAAATTTTGCGATGTTACACCAAAACCCTAATCCAAATCCAATACCGCCCCAACTAAACCATGCGCGACCACCAATCTGGAACTTGGAGGATGAACTCGCCTTGGTGAATAGCTGTATTGATGTTCAAGAGCAAGGACTCAAGCGAAGGCAAACTTTTTGGAAAGTGGTTGTCACAAGATTCAATTAACAAATGGGTGAAAACAATCATTCAACAGACACGATATATGGAAAGTTTGTATCTTTAAAGTCAAAGTGCACAAGATTCAATTAACAAATGGGTGAAAACAATCATTCAACAGACACGATATATGGAAAGTTTGTATCTTTAAAGTCAAAGTGCGCAGTATTTCAACAATTATTCGTTAAAGCGATGAATGACAATTCGGCTTTAAACGAAGATGAATTGATTGAAGAAGCCATAACCAATACCGAAACATACACAATGATAACTACTCGAGGGTCGAGGTTTGGAGAGCTATGAGAGGATGTTTTATAATATAGTCGTGTTTCTACTATTTATTTACGTTTTTAAATAATGGTTTGATGTCATGTATTGGACTAGACAAACTTCTGGGCTTAAATAAGAATAATGATACTTTGGACTTGGAGGCCCAAAAGAATGTGTCCCTTAATGCCGAAGAGGACCATTTGGACTTGAACAAATAACCGACCACATTTGCAGAACATAACAATACCACCCCAGACTCTTTTTCAGCGCAAGTGTTGAATGATGAAGATCAACTACAAGCGGTGAAAGTAGCTGAAACCATTGCGTTGGGTGAGAAACTGGGTGCCGACTTGACTAGATGCAACGATTTAATCCAAGACTTAATTACAAACGAAGGATTACAAAGGGGTAAGATATGAATTGTCTTTCAATTAACATTCGTGGTGTCGGGGTTTGTGGGAAATCGGGATGGATAAAAAAGATCAAGAAGGATTTCGGGATTTCGTTTATAGGTATGCAAGAAACTATGGTGAGTAACATTCAACCGGGAGGCATTTCCAACTATTGGGGAGGATTGGGTTTTGAGTACGAGTACGTTGACGCCAGTGGGAACTCGGGGGGTTTGGTTAGCTTCTGGGACCCAAAAGTTTTTTCTAGAGATACCGTGGCTAAAGATAGAAACTTCCTTCATGTGGCGGGTACGATTTTGGATGGGTCTGTCCAAGTTAATATCATTAATATATATGCTCCCCAAACAAACAATGAGAAACGCAATCTTTGGGATAGAATCAAAAACGTGACGTCGACAGGTTATGGTTGGTGGATTCTTTTGGCGACTTCAACTCGGTTCGTAGTAGGGATGAAGGAAAAAATTCGTCTTTTGATTCGGTTTGTGCCAGTCAGTTTAATGATTTCATTGATGAAGTCGGAGTCCGGGAATACAATTTAAAAGGGATGAGATATACATACATGGTGAACAGAAAAGGTGTGTGTAAATGGAGCCGTATAGATAGAGTTCTCGTTTGCGTTAACGTTTTTAACAAATGGCCTAACGCGCAAGTGAGAGCTCTTACTAGAGAATTTTCGAATCACTCTCCGTTGGTGTTATCTTTCGTTGATAGGAATTTTGGTCCAAAACCATTTCGCCTTTTTGACTCGTGGCTGGATAGACCTGGTTGCGTGGAGGTTATTCAATCTACCTTTCAATGTTGGATTAATTGCGGCCCGGCGGATGTTAATTTACAAAACAAATTGAAGCGTCTTAGGGAATTCTTAAGGGATTGGTACAAAGCATTCAGCAGTAAAGAGGCTGAAGACGAGTCTAGACTTAGACAAGAAAGGGACGATTTGGAAATTTACATGGAGAATAATGCCTTGGAAGAGGAGGACCTATGGGTGTGGTTAGAATGCAAAAAAGCTTTGGAAGATATCGAACTACATAAAGCTCGAGATATTCGACAAAAATCTCGGGTGAAGTGGGCCTCTCTTGGGATGAGAATTCCAGTTTCTTCCATAGTATGGTGAATGGTCGCAAGGTGATAAATTCTATCTCGGGAATCTTGATTGATGGGGTTTGGATCGAAAAGCCAACATTGGTTAAAAGAGAAGTTATGCGGCACTTCCGAAACCACTTCAAAGAAGTTGTTCCCTCTCGTCCATTGTTACAGTGTTCGGGATTGAAAAAAATTAATGTCCAAGATGGTGCATTGCTGATCGCCGCTTTCTCTAAACAAGAAATAAAAGAGGCGGTGTTTGAATGTGGATCGAACAGGGCGCCAGGTCCCGATGGTTTCAATTTTCGGTTTCTCAAGTGGTTTTGGAACTCGCTAAAGGAGGATGTTTTCCGTATTATGTCAGAGTTTCACGGGGTGATCAATAAGGGTTGTGGCTCGGCTTTTATTACTCTTATCCCCAAAATTAAAACGCCGCTGGGCCTTAAAGATTACAGGCCTATTACTCTTATCGGGATGTTGAGCAAGAAGAAATAGAAAAGCATTTATGTTAAAAAAATAGACTTTGAGAAGGCGTATGACAACGTCAATTGGAACTTCTTAATTTCTATTTTGTCTCAAATGGGTTTTCCTCCTTTTTGGTGCACTTGGATAAAAGGCATTCTTGAGTCATCTAGAGCCGCGGTACTCGTTAATGGTTCGCCTACTTTCGATTTTAAATGTGAAAAAGGCCTTCGCCAAGGCGATCCGATTTCGCCTTTCTTATTCCTAATTGTGATGGAATCCCTTTCATGGTTATTGGAGAAAGCGAAAGAGATTGAGGTTTTCAAAGGCATTAATGTTCCGAAAAATAACTTTGATATCTCGCACTTATTTTATGCGGATGACGCCCTTATTCTAGGCGAATGGACAAGGGAGAATATTCAAAGCATCGCTAGAGCTCTCCGCATCTTTTACCTCTGTTCGGGCTTACGGATTAACCTCCATAAGTCAAATCTATTTGGGATTGGTGTGGAAGAGGTGGAAATTGACAACATGATGGAGATATTGGGATGTAAAAGAGGAATTACCCCGTTCGTCTACCTAGGAGTACAAGTTGGTGCCAACATGAATAGGATTTGCAATTGGAATCCGGTTATTGATGTTGTTAAGAATAGGTTGGCGTCGTGGAAAGCAAGAACTCTCTCCATTGGTGGTCGGTTAGTTCTAATTAATTCGGTCCTTACAAGTCTCCCTCTTTATTATCTTTCTCTTTACAAAGCTCCTAAGACTGTGATCGACAGCTTAGAAACTATCATGCGTCGGTTTTTGTGGGCAGGGGCTAGTGAAGAGAAAAAAATCCCTTGGGTGGCATGGAGCATTGTTACTAATCCAAAGAAGGAAGGAAGATTGGGGGTAGCAAAATTACAATATGTTAATGACGCTCTCCTCCTAAAATGGTCATGGAGATTTAAACAGGAAGGCGATAGTTTGTGGAAGAAAGCCATCTTGGGTTGTCACGGTTCAAGTCGCCCTTGGGCGATGCTACCATGTAGTGCTTCGGAAAAAGGGTGTTGGAAACAAATAGTCAAAGTGGGGGAACAACGACTTCCAAACGGGTCGACTTATAACTCTTTTTTCAGTGGGTCGATAGGTGATGGTGCGACTTTCACTTTTTGGGGTGATAGGTGGCTTGGAGGAGAACCTCTTCGGGTTAGATACCCGCAATTGTTCCAGCTAGAAAGAGACAAATGGGTCAAAGTTGCGGAAAGACTCCAAGTATCGAATAATATAAAGAATATGAACTGGGAATGGAGAAGGCCTCCTTCAACTTATTTAGAGCTGGCCGAACTGTTTCAATTATTGGAGGAAATACATGAGTTCAATTGGATAGGAGGTCATGATAAATGGACTTGGAAATCTAATGATGGGGTATTCACAGTGGCTTCCGCTAAGCAAGCGATCACGCAGAATGTGTTAGACGTTAACCCTCCAAAGATTAAATGGAAATGTTGGGTCCCCCTCAAATGCAAAGTTATGGTGTGGAGAGCGGCTCGTAACCGGTTGCCAACCACCTCCGAGCTTCTTAAACGTGGAGTTACTTTGCAACGATCTTCTTGTGTTTTATGTGGCGCGGACCAAGAAACGGCACAACATTTGTTCACTGGATGCTCTTTCTCGTTTGAGGTGTGGAATAGGATTGAAGTTTGGTGCAGATTGCCTCCTACGATTGTGTTCGATGTGCTAGATGTTATCCGAATGGCGGACCGTTCTACTTATTCCAAGAATGCTAGACACATTCTTCGAGGTATCGTTTACTCTACTATGTGGGTTATATGGAATGAAAGAAATGCTCGTGTTTTCAACAACAAACATCGAAGACCCGTTGAGTTAGTGCAGATTGTGAAGTCGACGTCGTTTTTTTGGATTCGTAATAGAAGTAGATGGAAAGATATAGATTGGTTTAATTGGTGTAATTATCCGTTGGACTTGATGTAATTTGGTTTGTTTGCCCGGGGGTCCTTGTTTTGAGGACCGCTTGTGGCGTTTGAATGGAATTTTCCTTTCAAAAAAAAAATGTTTCTTAAAAAAAATAAAAAATAAAGATTTCAGTGAAGTGAATCAGTTAAGTGTTGCCTTAAAAAAAGTGTTTCAGTGAAGTGATGTGGCAGTGCATGATTGGTTAAAATCAGTTAAGTGAAAAGAGGAATCTAGTTGCGCCCCTTTAGGCCTTATATGTGTAGTGAGATAGAAACATCAAGCTTTAAAATGGACATTGTCGTGGCCTAGTGGTAAAAGGGCCGGTTCTCTCTTTGGGGGAGCCGGGTTCGATTCCCACGAGAGGCATGTGATGGATACCCCCACCCTTGTGGTGGGGTAGGTGGTTGGGAAGTGATGGAGAGACCCTTGACCCTTGTGGTTATGGGTTCGACTCCTGATCCCTCCAGGTTTTACCAGTTCACTACCGTCGTGCCTTCGGGCGGGTTTGTGGGCTGGGTTTTCCCTGGAATAGGAGACGGGTGGGCCGAAGGGCTCTGTCCGTACGGACTAGAGGCCGTCTGGGGCCCCTTTCGGTCATTGGGGCCGCGTACAGAGTGCCCGGCAATACTTTAGTTGATCGTTCAAAAAAAAAATAGACATTGTGTGACATGTGGCATGTAGGTCTTACATGAGGATGGTTTCAAGCCCTACAATGCCACTTGCTATCATTATCCAGTTATTATTGTTTATTTTTTTGAATTTAAAATAAATAATATTTCTTAAAATATTTCATTAAACATAAATAAAAAAATCACAACACCATAAGTAAAAAAAAAACACAAAACATACTTAAAAATAAAAAAACAAAAAATCTAAAGTCCGTATTTATCACGAATTTATTGCATTTGTTTTCAGTTTTTTTGTAAAATTTGTTATGCAGATTTTCTTTTCACTTAGTGTTTTTTATTATAAAAAAAAAAAAAGGTTAGATCAAACAATAGTAGTTATAGCAGCTTGTGATGACCACATGTCATGATTAGCGATGAATGATTTGACAGAGAATCTATATTGGTTCTATTAAAAGATGGTAATAGTGGTTTGAACCTTAGTTGTTTTGGTGAACGTGTCTATGTGGTTGTAGATCTAAGTTTAACGTTTGTTCTGAAAAAGATTAGTAATAAGATTAACATTTTTGTGGATACAAGTTTGTCTTTTATTGACCACACAACATAACTACATTTATAAATCACTGAATTTAGGGATGGTTCCTGTGAAGGGTTGGCGGGTTAGGAAGAACATGGCTCATATGTTTATTCGTCTAAACGAGTCAATTGAATTGATGGGTTGTCGAGAGGTTGTTGAGATGTAGATAGCGATTCATGGAATTAGATAGCGATTCTCATATCGATTAATGAAATATAATAGCGGTTTTTGTTAGGATCTTCATAGTCTCACTCGTGTTAAGATTTGTTGATTTTAAAAACTTTATTAGAACTTAATTTACAATTATACAAACACTTGTTGGACTGTTTTGTCATATATTATTTTTCCAAATTTCATATTTGGCTACGATTCATGGTGACAAAATTTATGTGGCTTACAGGAGCAGGATATATTTGCAGTGTTGTAATTATTGTCCTTTCATCAGCATTTGAGTTTTTTTATTAAATTCACCATAAGTCTTGCAACTATAACTGTTGAAGCTTAGTGTGCTTCCTCCATGTTGACTTGGGAACTTCTAAGTCGTACTCTTCTCTGAGCTGTTGTTGTGGAGATTTGTTTCCACGCGTCTTTTAGCCACAATAATATTTCTTTTCACAACAATTTATGCTATTGTGGTAAGTAGTTTCCCATTTTATTTTTGTTAGTCTACCTCAACATTGTCGTCCGAGCGATAATTTGGGTATAGGTCAAATGGGTCGAGTAGGTTTATATGATGTGTATGTTTATGAATATTGATTGTTAACATGCTTGTATTGAAGCCTTAGCGACTGGTACGTATGCGGGTTCTAAATGAGACACTCAGCCGTCTCGCTTTGTTCTTCACACACACACACAGACGACGGTTCCAGGCTCGTTGGGCCTTGTTTTGGGGCTTGTTTCTAGGACAAAGGTTAGTTTTTCCCACCCATTTCACGTTTATATTGATTGTTTGTGCTTGTTTTGGGGCTTGATTAGGTGGTTTCCGGTCGGTTTCGTTGGGGAAGACGACCAAAGCGCCGGCGAGGCGCTTTGGTTGAGTGGTTTCCGGTCGGTTTGGGTGGTTTCCGGTCAGATTGGGTGGTGGCCAATCGGATTAGGTGGTGGCCGGTTGTTGTTGTTATTATTATTATTATTATTGTTGTTGTTATTATTATTGTTTATTATTATTATTATTATTATTATTATTATTATTATTATTATTATTATTACGATGATGATTATTATTATTATTATTAGGATTATTATTATTATTATTAGTATTGTTATTATTATTGTTATTATTATTATTATTACGATTATTATTATTATTACGATTATTATTAGTCACAAATTATTGTTTACGTAGATATGGAGCACATATATTTTGAGGGGGAAGGTGCTGGTGGCGATGACGCTGGGTCGTCTGCGCTGGTGGCTGGACGGCGGCAGAGGGGTGGACGCCCCCCGGTGGACACTTTACAGGGCCACCCTTATCTGCAGTTGGATCAGGGATATAAGGACGCCCGACGCAAGTGCCAAAAGCTGCGTCAAATGCCCATCGACCCGCACATGTACATGAGCTAGGATCTTCTGGAAAAGGTCGGCGAGCTGGCAATGGCGAACAAGTTTGTGGGGTATGACACCCCTTGGCGTCATCTTTTTGATATAGCCAAAGAGGATTCGTACCAGGAGTTGACGATCGAGTTTATCTTGTCTTTCGAGATACTAGATGAGCCCTGGAGGGAGGACACATCTGATCCTTTTCGCCCCATCCGATTTCGGGTGGTGGGGCACTGACAGCAGATGACCCATGAGGTAAGTTATTTGAATTATCTGTCATTTGATTATTATGTTACAAAAACTTGTGAATAATTACATTTTTTTTTGCAGGAGATCGCGGTTGCTTCGGGGCTGTATCTACCCTCCGAGATTCAGACGTCTTTGTACCGGGACACTCTCAAGATTGTGGATAGGCCGGCCCTGGTGAGTTTTTGGAGGTACATCGCCACTTCCCACTTTGGGCAGAATATGGGGAAGGCGACGAAGATTAGGGACTCCCTGCACGCTTACTTGCATCGTGCGATCGCCACATCTATCGCAGCACAGGGGAACAGTTGGGATAAGGTCAACCAAAGTGACCTTTTCTTTTTATACTGTTTACTTTTGCGGCAGCCGTGCAACCTAGCATGGGGCCTGGTGGAGTACTTTAAGTGTGCGCACAAGCGCCAGGCTCGAACACATCTCTATGGCGCCCCGTTCGTCATTGTCATCGTGCGTCGTCTCCGCCTCGCGCCAGAGAATGACCCTAATCTGTCGGCAAGGATCCCATCGCTGGAGATCGGTGAGGCCAACGTCCGGAGCATGGGGCTGCTGATGGAGGTCGAGCCGGGAGTACATCGGTTTCGAGCTCTCGGCACCAAGACCCCGTTTGTGGGACCCCCCTTCCTACACCCGATGCTATACCGGTCTACCTCGAGCAGTCTCCGGGAGTACCTCTGCTGCCGGGAGATGCGGGTGACGGTGCCGATGACGACGACGATGAGGATGACGGCCCCACCTCCGCTGCCACGACAGCAGCAGTACCCGAGGCATATATATGATGACCTCACTCCTGCTACGCGTTTCGTGGCTGATGACATTGATCGCCGCATCGTTCAGATGCAGGCGGTTCAGCAGTGGACTGTCGATGCGATATAGGCGATTACGGGGTCGATGGGGGTACATGTACCCGAGCCACCAGGGGGTAGACGACGACAGGGGCCGCCACCACCACTGCCACAGTGATTAGTTGTTTTTTTTTTTTGGTATGTACAAACAAACTTATTATTATTATTATTATTATTATTATTATTATTATTATTATTATTATTATTATTATTATTATTATTATTCCACTTGATCTTTTGTTTATATGTTGTTTGTTATGATTGTTTATAATGTTTGTTTCGATTGTGTATAACCTGTTTGTATGTTTAAGGACCTTGTAAATATTAAACCCATAAATAATTAATGAACTAACACCAAATTATAAATGGCAAGCCCGTTAAACCAATGAGATCCAAACAGAAAAAAATCACTCAACCCTTTCAATCCCAAACCAAATAAAACTTGCATGTTCTAACCAAAACGACGTCACCTTGATCATAAACCACCATATTCGTAGGACCCTATTCGTATCAAGTTTCGTGACTTCGTTCAATCTTTCTCGACGAGGACTTCTCCGTGAATAATTTATCCACTCACAGCGACAATCGAACACTTTATTAATAGGTTAAAGTTAGGATAACTTGATTAATTATAGTTTGATTAGGGTTATTATGTTGGTTTTTAAATTTAAAAAAAAAATTACAATAGATAAATAAAAAAGTTAATAGGTTAAAGTTGGGATAACGGGTTACTTGATTAATTATAGCTTGATTAGGGTTATTACGTTGTTTTTTAAATTTAAAAAAATTACAATTTTAAATTTTTAAAAAATTACAAAAATAAATAATAAATAAAAAAGTTAAAAAAAAAAACACTTCAAAACCAAAACCTCCCAAAATGTGAGAGGCATTTTGGCATGAGAAAGTAGGGCTAGACCGGTTTCGACTATATGGCGATGTCGACGTTCGGCATAACCATTGTGTTCGGGTGTGTGAGGAGGGGAGGTGAGATGAGAAATGCCACAAGATGCAAGATGAGAGGACAATTTGATGTATTCGCCACCATTGTCCGAGAAAAGTTGTTTTATTTTGGTTTTAAAAAAGTTTTCAACAAGAGTTCGAAAACGAATAAATATTTGAAGAGAGTCCGATTTGCGTTTTAATGGGTAAATTCAAATGTATTTAGTGAAATGATCAAAAAAATAATGTAATATTTGTAACCATCAAATGAAGTGATTGGAGATGACCAAACATCGGAATATAATAATTATAGAGGGGTGGTAGAGGTCATGGAAGAGACATAAAATGGGAGTTTATGACTTTTATTAATGCAACAAGAATTACAAGATTCATGTTTGCTGGAAATACAAGGAACAAAAGAAGCTAAATGATGTAAAACTTTCAAATGTGGGTGTCCTAGGCGATGATGCCAAGAAGACGCTTTATTTGTTTGCAAATGGAAAGCATGAGGAGACTTGGTGGAAGAGAGTTCATAGAGACCACGATTAGCGATTCCCTGAAGAATGGTTCGGCGAGTGTGGAAATCCTTGATAATAAAATAAGAAGAAAAGAATAAGATTAGTATGTTATTATCAATGCATAAACGAGAGATAGAAATAATATTGCGAGAGATGGAAGGAACGCAAAGAACATTTTTGAGAACAATAGGAACATTAGAAAAATAAAGAGTGATAGTGCCAACATGAGTAATTTTAAGAGACGAACCATCACTGATGATAAGATCCTCGGTACCATCATAAGGGGTATGCATGGAGAGTGCATTGAGATCGTTGGTGATGTGGTGAGAAGCACCACTATCTTTCAGCCAAGATAAATCGGAATCGATGTTATTGTGCATAGCCATCATGTTTGCCTATGGTTTGAGGTTGCTTGTGGATCGATTATATGTGGTAAGGGTTATAGTTGGATGAGTTTTCTTAAAGTTTAGGCAGGAAGTGAGGGAGTGGCCTTTAAGAAAGCACCATTGACATTTGCCTAAAAAGGGTCGATGGTTTGGGGTAGACGTGGGGGTGGGAAGGATGCCGGGACTATTATTTGGTGAGCGATTGGACCAAGGTTTGAAGGATTGACGACTATGGGCGGCGAAAGCAGTGACGGGTTGATGAATAGAGGCCGAATCAGGGGTGGTTTGGGATAAGGTAAGTTCATGATTGATGAGTTTTTCGTGAAGTTCATGAAAAGAAATCGGTGTGTCACGAGCATGGACCGATTCAATAACGGGTTTATAGGTGTTTTGGTCTAGTCCTTGAAGAATGATATAGGTGACATCTTCGGAATCCATAGGTTTTCCGAGAATGGCCAATTCATCGACCAAGATTTTTATGGATTGCATGAAGGTGGTGATGGATTGGTCATTGGTTTTGGTGGATTTCTTTAAGCGATAACTGTTTGATATGGCCACGAGATGGGGAAGCGTATGTGGATGTCAAGATTTTGCATGCATCAAGGGAAGTTTGGGCATTGGTGATTAATGGGACAATTTCGGGTGAAAGGCTACCAACGATGGCACCGAATAAGAGACGGTCTTGGCGGTACCAAGTGTTGTAGTTGGGATGGGGAACAGTGGAGCCATCGACATTTAGGGTGGGAGAGGGTGCAAGGTGAGATCCATCAATGAACTTGTATAGATCTAAACCTTGAAGAATGGCTTCAAGTTGGCTTTTCCAGCTTAAATAATTGGTAGAGGTACGTTTTAGGGAGGATGGGAAGTTGACCATAGTAATGGTTTGTGGTGTAGTGGGAGCAGCGGGTATAGGGGTGGTGAGAGTGTTGTCGGCGGTGGACATTTTGGCAGGGAAGTAATCGGCAAAAAAGAAGGAGGAGGAGAGGATTAATTGTTAAATCCTGGCTGATACCATATAAAGTATCAAAACTTGTTAATTCTCATTGAAATGAATTGCCAATATATACAAAAGATCAAGCTAGAAACTAGGAAACTGAAAACTAATCTATAGGAGCTAATTAAGCTAATGGTTGACTAAATACAAGTTTGTTACAACAAATTAAATAATTCAAATTCAAATATTTTTGGTGGCAATTCTCAGCCCTAGATAGGTGTTACGAAGACGAAAGGATACAAAGAATAATAATACAAAAAATCTGAGCTGCTAAAATAATAAAGGAGAAAGACCACTCCTTTTATAGGAGCATGAGATAATCATCCAGAGAAAACACACTCGCCAAAGATCGTTGGATTAAAATGTCGCGGATCGAGCTCAATCAACGTCCAGGATATATCACAACCACATATCAGGCTTTTTAGCCCACAAGTCTCAGCCCACTACATCCTTTAACAAATCTTGAAACAAATAAGCCAAGCCCACAACACACAATAATAACATCCGGCCCAATGCTTTAAATGACGAAATATTTGAATCACACATAACTCATTATTTTTAACAAAATCAGTTCTCTTATGCATCCTTCGATCGTAATATTACAGGAAATTAATCATTTATTATATTTTTTCATTATCCTATATATATTTTGTAGTTCTTCAAAACACAAAACTCAAGCATCTACTTACATTTAAACATTTAGGGTGTGTGGCATAGGGAGGACTTTATTGCGCCACGTAGGTTTAGGAGCAACAATGGCGCACCCTTTAACATTAATGATGTGGTTTAGCGCCTCCTTTAAAGAAAAAAAACAGAGAAAAAAGAAAAGAAAAAAATTTGATTGGTTGAAGAAGTCCCCCTTCACGCCCCTATTAATGGCTTGGCAGTGCCTGTGCCTCTGATGGCGCCCTCCTTTTGTCAGAGTCGAGGCGGTGTTGAGGACGCTACCTAGTTGATGCTGATTGAGAGCCTTAAAGTCATACTACACCCTTGGTCAAAAAACAAAGTTGTAATGCCGACTCAGGTGTCACTATTATATTATATAATATGAATATGAACTATAACTTTGGTGAATCCTTTTTCTTCACCTAAAGATACACATTCAAATGGACAAAGTGAACTTCCTTGAAGCTCATTCCTCTTCTCTAAAGGTTAAGTAAGAGGATACGGCTTTTGACGTGTTAATTAAACAATAAGATCGAATTTGCTTTTAATTGGTAAAATCTAACGAAAGGAATATAAGTACGTACATATACTATACCTGGTCAATTTAAGTGAAATATTACTTTACAAATCATACATAAAATATAATATTCTTGTCAAAACCATGTGCAAAGCTTGCAAACTGACGATCTAATTATTCAATATATAGGCACTCCAATATTTTGTAAAATTACCAAATAGTCCGTATATATAAACAACTTATAAAATCTCTACTTCGGGTATGTTTGGCAAAACTAGCTGGAGGCTGGTAGCTGGAAGCTGTTAGCTGGAAGCTTTTTAAATATATTTTGGTGTTTGGCAGAGTAGCTGGAGCTTTTAATAAAATGTATAAAATGACCAAAATGGTCATAATTAAAAGATAGTAAAGAAGGTTTTTATTTTATTTTAAAAATAGAATGGGTATTTGTGTCATTTACTAACTAAAAGCTTGTAGCTAGTAGAGCTTTTTCTTAAAAGCTACTACTAGTAGCTTTTCACTGTAGAGTTTTTTCTCTAACCTAAAAGCTTCCTGCCCCTTCAATCAAACAAGGCTTTTTATTAAGTATGAGCTTTTTCTTAAAAGCTTGAAGCTCCTAAAAGCTCTTAAAAGCTCCTTGCCAAACATACTCATCTAGTCAAACTTCTATTCGTTATAATATAACAACAAACAACTTATCTCTTAAAAACAAATGGCCACTACAACGGACATCAATTGCATCACCACTGCTATTGAAACATGATCATGTAACATATCTGGATGTTCGCGTCCGTCATCCATGTCCGACCATGGAGAATGCACACAAATAAACAGTCGTACCATATGCCGTAGCCAGAAGTGGAAGAAGCTGATGAAGAATTTGGTTAGGGAAAGCAGAAAAAGCTTGTATGGGTCTTCAAATTAAAGCCAATGGTATTCCGATATGATGCTTCTAGTTACTTATTGAATTTCGATGATGGAGATCACAGTGATGAATAATCTATACTATATATAATATGCATATAGGAGGGGTAACTTTGGTAATTTTACACATTTTTAAGATATACAAATTGTACAAGTTTTAAAACATTATGTACAATGACTTAAAGCATAGATGGCTTGAATGGCTTTCAATACACCTCTAAAACTTTGGGTGGGATTTCAAATTTTAAACACCCATATGTTTTTACAGATCTGAACAAGCTGGATATTTCTTCACAAAACATAGATCTCCCATTTTACAGATCCCGTTGCCTTCTTCCCTTCGTTTCCTGAGCTTTTGAGATTACGCATCTCTCTCTCATCAAGAATCTCCAGGATGGCGGTGAATTCACAGGTGGCTTCATCGTCTTCTCCCTTAATCCTTGATGACCGATGACCGAAATAGTCTTCTTCCTTTAGTTGGTTTCAGCATTTCTACAGTTACTCCATATCAGTTCCGATAGGGTTAGTTTATGGTCATCAGACTCCATTTCTTTTGTAGTGAGTTTTTTTTGTTTGCGTATGTTCACAAACGCTGTTCTGTTTTGCCTTCTGTTTCAGGTGTTTGTTACTAACGGCAAGAATCGATTTCTTCTTTTTAACTTCCGATAGCATCCCCGTTTGCACTGCCGGTCGGCGTTTATGTCTCTTTGCAAATTATAGATAAGTTATGCTCGATTATTTAATATTTATAAAAATGGTTAGAATCGTAAGGACTATCCTAACAGATGTCCGATTTCAGTTTGTATCTGTCTGACAAAGTTCTCATTACTACATTTGTATGTGTGTGGGTGTTTGATATATAATCAACATCATTCATCATTTGTTGGTTCTGGTAACATTAATATATTTTAATTTTACAATCCTTAGTATGGTTATGATCTGCTCTTGAAATCAGGGTTTCAAGAATGAATTCTTGATCAATTCCATACTCAATCGCATGGTTTCAAGATTTGATGGTGATTTTCGCTAGAATCATGTAATTTTGTTGGGAGGCTACTTGTAACACCCCAACCGATGGCGGAAACATCAGGATGTCACGTATTGATGATTGTTTCAGTAGCACATGGTATAAATTGAAATTTTAAATAATTTATTCATAGCATAAATATCCAAAATGAAATGATGTCTAGAAATACCAAATACATGATATCAAAATAAAGCAATAACTTCAAATAACTTCAAAATAAACATCATAATATTCCTCATGCATACTCTAAGCCTCAGCTTCGTTATTACTTGAAACATGTTAATTTTGAAAATATTTTTTGGTCAACAAAAGTTGGTGAGAATTACATAGGTTTTGATAATCGAATAAAGATTTTACAATTCAAGTGTCATGGCAAGTCTAGTCCATATGTGAAAACATACTAGAAGTAAATCGAGTGCATAATCAACCCTTGTGACTAGAATATTGTGGTCCATCCCATACGCTCATGGTTCACTCGATTATGTTATGCGATAACAATCACCCACGCTACCTTTGTAGGAGGCACGTATCCGGGTGGGATTGTCAGTCCAATAGATCTATCATTGTATACCGTCGGCTGATCAATGTTAATGATTATGCTAGAATATTGTGCTTACCCTAGTCATGTTTAAGACATAATGCAACATAGAAAAACACATAGACACTTTATGATTGAATTGCATATAGAATGTTGTAACATGTTTCACCCCAAAAATAGCGAAAATAGAAAAGGGGCTATGTAAAACTCACCTTAGCAAAATGTTATGTCTCGTGAAAAATAGAATATGTGTTGCCCAACGATGCCAAGTATTGTAACACCCCAACCGATGGCGGAAACATCGGGATGTCACGTATTGATGATTGCTCAGTAGCTTATGGTGAATAATAAATTCCATTAAATGATTTAAATGAATTACATACAATTGTTCTAGAATTTGTACATCAAATTGAATAAAACTATACACATATCTTCAAGCATCAATTCACATCTTCAAGCAAATAGAACCTGAAACATGTTAAGTTTGAAAATATTTTGGGTCAACAAAAGTTGGTGAGAATTACATAGGTTTTTGATAATTGAATAAAAATGTTGTGCAATTCATGTGTCATGTCAATCTAGTCCATATGTGAGAACATACTAGAAATAAATCGAGTGCATAACCAACCCTGGTGACTGTTATGATATGATACAACCCATACGCTCATGGTTCACTTGAATATGTTATACGATAACAAACACTCACGCTACCTTTGTAGGAGGCACGTATCCGGGTGGGATTGTCAGTCCAATAGATCTATCAATGTATACCGTCGGCTTGTACGGAGTTAATGATTATGCTAGAATGGTGCTTACTCTAATCATGCTCAAGACATAATGCAACATAGAAAACACATAGACACATTGATGATTGAATTGCAATAATGATGTAATAACATGTTTCACCCCAAAAATGGTGATAAATAAAAGGGGCTATGTAAAACTCACCTTGGTAAAATGTTATATCTGTTGAAAAATTGGATAATGGTGTTGCCCAAATGATGCCAAATATCACCCTATAATAAGGTAATAAATAAGTCTAAGTCTAACTAGTTTGTAAATGTATCCTAGGGTTTCGATTTGGGGACATCCAATTGTTGAATTTAAAATAAAATGTTAATTAAATAAAGGGAAATTTGATAATTAAATAAAAGAAAGTCTTTTTATAAAATTTGAATTTAGTATGTTCACAATAATGTGTTTGAAGTATAAAAATAATTTTTATAAAATTATTTCCTTTAAAATAGATTTTTAAATCTATTTATTACAAATTGCCAACAATTAACTTTAATATCTAAAAATACTAAAATTAAAGTATTATTATTTTAAAAATCATATTTCTGTTCTAAATATTTTAAAATAAATTGTATAAAATTTTGGTGCAAAAATAATGAAAATTGAATTTATTATGATTTAATTATGATTAAATCTAACAAAAATTGATTAAAAATATAAAATAAATGATTTTTCTGAATTAAAAATTATTTCAGTAAAGTTTAATATTGTACAAACATAGGATAATTTTTGTAGAAATTAATAAAATTGTTTTGATATTTTAATGGATTTTTATAAATATAATAGTATAAAATTGATTTAATTATTATAAATATTAAATAAATGAATTTTAGAAAAATAAAAATTGTAAATAAAACTTTTAACTCAGATTTAATAAATATAATTTTTTTAGAATTTATAAAATAGTTTTAATATTTAAAAACGAATTTATAAGTTTTAAATGTATAATATATATATTATTTAGTTTATTGTTTTAAAAATGAAAAAGAAAAGAAAAGGTGGCCACAGCCGGGTCTCGAACCCGGGAGCCTTTGGTTATAGTCCTCAGTCACAACCACTTGGCCTAGGCCTGTGGTTGTGATGAACTCCGTCTCAAAATAATTATATACGCGATGTAAAACTCAGTTTATCCCCAAATCAATTGGCACGAACCCTAGTTTTTCCAATCAGGCAATCCATACATTTTTAACCCGATTATTGTTAGGGTTTTCGTTGTATGGATGCCGACTAACAAAACCCACAAAAAAGATTGGACTTACAGTGTTGATCGTGTACGATTGAGTGGTCAACCTAATTAGTCAAACTGTGTATGCGTGGGTATTATCAGAGGTATTTCAGAACAATTGGAGGTTAAGAGAGATGTGTGAGCGAGTTGAAATGATTCGTAGAAGGTCAATTTATATAGGGGATTGATGGATTGTTTAATTGGCAAGTTTGACCTGCGATTAAATGTCAAACGCGTAATGGTTAAAATTGGTAACAATTGATGATCAATCAACGTGTTGTTGTGTCATATAAAGGCCGAAAATCATGCATTCCTTCCATATTGTGCATTTGATTGACAAATCAAGGGGCTTGAGGTTGACTTGCGAGCCGCCCCATGTGCAGCGAAGTAACAGCAGCAGATCAGAAAGCTGTTTTATATAATTATGATTGGATTACAAACAACATTAAGCTTGTGGCCCAGTGGTGATGGTGTGTGTTTGTGTGGAGGGTGGCACGGGTTCGATTCCGGTTCGCAGCAAGTTTTTTTTTTCTTTTTTTTTTTAAAACAGAATCAAGGGGAGGAGGATGTTGGGCCGGCTTGGGCTAGATCTAGGTTTGGGCTGGCATCTGTTTGGGCTTCAGCATTTGTAAAAGGAAGGGGTTTTGTTTTGTAACAAAAGAATCCAATGTTTATTATTATAATTATTATTACTATTATTATTATTATTATTATTATTATTATTATAAGTCTATATATATATATATGTGAATAATTATCATTGTATTGGGGTTCAAAATATAACCAAAAATAATAAGGCTTGTCGTTTTAATCCGTAACGTATATCTATTTAGTGCGAAATGTTACAGTCTCCCCTACTTTTAGGAACTTCGTCCCGAAGTTAAAGGAAGACACTAGGTTAGCAATTGGTCGACTACCGAAAACCTTGATAAAATTTCACACTACCTTAATGTACCTGTAAATTCATGATTACGTTCCGGACCGTAATTACCAATTTACCTTACATTAGGGTTTTGCGTCGTTTTATGACTTTACCGATTGTTGAGCAGGTCTGATAGTCCCCACCAGTCGTTGAGGAGGTGGTAGGGCCTCTCCCGACTGTTGGAAAGACATGATGACCTCTACCAATCGTTAAGTAGATTGTTTGGTAGTCAACTATTTGTTGTACAAGTAAGCAAGTATAGATATAGCAATCAGTTCACATTCAAATAAGCATGCACACAGATGTTATGATAATACTTGAATTTATTATTTGATCCAAAAGTGGCAATACATGAAGTTAAAGAGAAAGTAGATATTATTCAAATGGTAGGGTTTGCTGTTAAGTAGTTGGAGGGTTTCAAGCGGGGTTATTTGGAGCACCAGGAGCGTTTGTAGCAGGGATTCGACAAGCATCTGCAAGATGCCCATACCTTTGACAATTTGTGCACTGTCGGCAGGGTACTTGAGTTGGATGGTGATACTGGCAGGTGTCACACTTAGGTAGGTTCCCATTGTATTGTTTCTTGGTGGGTGGGGCAGTGGTGTCTATTGCAAAATTCCTGACCTTGTTCTTCCCGTTGGTTGAGGCCTCAGTTTTGATATCAACGGCAGGTTGGGGGGTATCCTTTTTCTTTTCCCCTTTACGAGTCAGGAGTCCTGCCTTCACATGGTTATCTGTTAGGGTGGCAGCCAAACGCTTTGCTTCCTCCAAAGTAGCAGGGTTCCTTCCCCACACTGTGTCTTGAATCTGCATCGGTAAACCACCAATGTATTTTTCGATAGCAATGGGCAAAGGGGTGACTTTGTGGGGTAGCAGTAAGCTAAGTTCGTGAAAACGTGTGTTGTAAGCAAGGTTTTCCCCACTGTCTTGAGCAAGATCATGAAATTCATCTTCCAGCTTCTTAATTTCATTACGAGGACAGAACTCTGCCTTCATAATGTCTTTAGCTTGATCCCAGGTTAAGGCTAGTGCAGCTTCAGCTCCGCGAGTGCGTTTTTCTTCATTCCACCAAGTGAGTGCTCGTTTGTGAAGAACACTCATGGCATAACGGACTTTAAAATTATTGGGGCACTCACTGTTGATGAAGGTATTCTCAATACCCTCAAACCATTGTAGGAGTCCTGTAGCTCCTTCTTCTCCACTGAACTTTGGGGGATTACAGGAATTAAAGTGTTTAAGGGTACAGGCTGGAAGTCCATTCCCGTTGTGGTGTCCATTTCCATTCCCGTTGCCGTTGCCGTTCCCGTTGCCGTTCAACTGGATGACTTGAGCTAGTAAGTTGGGAACCAGAGTTGCGATTTGCTGCGCCATTTGTTGAGAAATGATTGCAGCCAGTTGGGCATCGACACCATTGTTGTTGTTGTTGTTGTTGTGGTTAGTATCGTGGTTGTGGTTGTGATTGCTACTTCCTTCATCATGATTTTCACCACTGTTAAGACGAGTACTGCGACGTGGAGGCATGATCTGTAAGAGACACAGTGAAATGAATGAGATTATATAAGGAGTGTAATCATTTATTCATTAAAACGAACAAACGAAAACGTTGACTTATCAAAGATTCTAAATTCTAATAACATATGAAGACATGCTTTAGCCTATAAGTGAACACTCATCCCGAGAATTCCCAGGTAGGCATCCGGGTCCCTCGTCTGATTGGGATATATGCGCAATGCCAGCCTAGACAGAAGACTCAGAATACAGGCGTTCACCCTTCCAGATTGCACGTGTTCGTTATTAAAATCTAGAATTTCGACGAGATTTCAAGGTGTTTCAGGTTAAACCTGAGGATTTTGCCTTATTAGTCTAAGAGTGAATCCAGTGATGGAGAGTAACCTTCTTGTAAGGATGAAAGTAGGAGGGAGATAGAGTGTAGCAAGTAAAAGGAGCAAGTACTGATTAAATCCTATGGTTATAGACTAGATTATTTTTCTAAAAACCTAATTCCCTGTAACACCCCAACCGATGGCGGAAACATCGGGATGTCACGTATTGATGATTGCTCAGTAGCTCATGGTGAATAATAAATTCCATTAAATGATTTAAATGAATTACATACAATTGTTCTAGAATTTGTACATCAAATTGAATAAAACTATACACATATCTTCAAGCACAATTCACATCTTCAAGCAAATAGAACCTGAAACATGTTAAGTTTGAAAATATTTTGGGTCAACAAAAGTTGGTGAGAATTACATAGGTTTTTGATAATTGAATAAAAATGTTGTGCAATTCATGTGTCATGTCAATCTAGTCCATATGTGAGAACATACTAGAAATAAATCGAGTGCATAACCAACCCTGGTGACTGTTATGATATGATACAACCCATACGCTCATGGTTCACTTGAATATGTTATACGATAACAAACACCCACGCTACCTTTGTAGGATGCACGTATCCGGGTGGGATTGTCAGTCCAATAGATCTATCAATGTATACCGTCGGCTTGTACGGAGTTAATGATTATGCTAGAATGGTGCTTACTCTAATCATGCTCAAGACATAATGCAACATAGAAAACACATAGACACATTGATGATTGAATTGCAATAATGATGTAATAACATGTTTCACCCCAAAAATGGTGATAAATAAAAGGGGCTATGTAAAACTCACCTTGGTAAAATGTTATATCTGTTGAAAAATTGGATAATGGTGTTGCCCAAATGATGCCAAATATCACCCTATAATAAGGTAATAAATAAGTCTAAGTCTAACTAGTTTGTAAATGTATCCTAGGGTTTCGATTTGGGGACATCCAATTGTTGAATTTAAAATAAAATGTTAATTAAATAAAGGGAAATTTGATAATTAAATAAAAGAAAGTCTTTTTATAAAATTTGAATTTAGTATGTTCACAATAATGTGTTTGAAGTATAAAAATAATTTTTATAAAATTATTTCCTTTAAAATAGATTTTTAAATCTATTTATTACAAATTGCCAACAATTAACTTTAATATCTAAAAATACTAAAATTAAAGTATTATTATTTTAAAAATCATATTTCTGTTCTAAATATTTTAAAATAAATTGTATAAAATTTTGGTGCAAAAATAATGAAAATTGAATTTATTATGATTTAATTATGATTAAATCTAACAAAAATTGATTAAAAATATAAAATAAATGATTTTTCTGAATTAAAAATTATTTCAGTAAAGTTTAATATTGTACAAACATAGGATAATTTTTGTAGAAATTAATAAAATTGTTTTGATATTTTAATGGATTTTTATAAATATAATAGTATAAAATTGATTTAATTATTATAAATATTAAATAAATGAATTTTAGAAAAATAAAAATTGTAAATAAAACTTTTAACTCAGATTTAATAAATATAATTTTTTTAGAATTTATAAAATAGTTTTAATATTTAAAAACGAATTTATAAGTTTTAAATGTATAATATATATATTATTTAGTTTATTGTTTTAAAAATGAAAAAGAAAAGAAAAGGTGGCCACAGCCGGGTCTCAAACCCGGGAGCCTTTGGTTATAGTCCTCAGTCACAACCACTTGGCCTAGGCCTGTGGTTGTGATGAACTCCGTCTCAAAATAATTATATACGCGATGTAAAACTCAGTTTATCCCCAAATCAATTGGCACGAACCCTAGTTTTTCCAATCAGGCAATCCATATATTTTTAACCCGATTATTGTTAGGGTTTTCGTTGTATGGATGCCGACTAACAAAACCCACAAAAAAGATTGGACTTACAGTGTTGATCGTGTACGATTGAGTGGTCAACCTAATTAGTCAAACTGTGTATGCGTGGGTATTATCAGAGGTATTTCAGAACAATTGGAGGTTAAGAGAGATGTGTGAGCGAGTTGAAATGATTCGTAGAAGGTCAATTTATATAGGGGATTGATGGATTGTTTAATTGGCAAGTTTGACCTGCGATTAAATGTCAAACGCGTAATGGTTAAAATTGGTAACAATTGATGATCAATCAACGTGTTGTTGTGTCATATAAAGGCCGAAAATCATGCATTCCTTCCATATTGTGCATTTGATTGACAAATCAAGGGGCTTGAGGTTGACTTGCGAGCCGCCCCATGTGCAGCGAAGTAACAGCAGCAGATCAGAAAGCTGTTTTATATAATTATGATTGGATTACAAACAACATTAAGCTTGTGGCCCAGTGGTGATGGTGTGTGTTTGTGTGGAGGGTGGCACGGGTTCGATTCCGGTTCGCAGCAAGTTTTTTTTTTCTTTTTTTTTTCTTTAAAACAGAATCAAGGGGAGGAGGATGTTGGGCCGGCTTGGGCTAGATCTAGGTTTGGGCTGGCATCTGTTTGGGCTTCAGCATTTGTAAAAGGAAGGGGTTTTGTTTTGTAACAAAAAAATCCAATGTTTATTATTATTATAATAATAATTATTATTATTATTATTATTATTATTATAAGTCTATATATATATATATATATATATATATATATATGTGTGTGAATAATTATCATTGTATTGGGGTTCAAAATATAACCAAAAATAATAAGGCTTGTCGTTTTAATCCGTAACGTATATCTATTTAGTGCGAAATGTTACAAGTATTACCCTATAATTAAGGTAATGAATATGTCTAAGTCTTTCTAGTCTACAAATATATTCTAGGGTTTCGAATTGGGGATAAGTGTTCGTTTGATTATTAAATAAAATGTTTGGTAAATAAGAGAAATTTGATAATTAAATAAACAAAAGTCTTTTTGTAAATTTTAAATTAAAGATGGTCACAATAATAAGTTTTAAGTATGAAAATAATTTTTATAAAATTATTTTCTTAAAAATAGAATATTAAATCTATTTATTACAAATTGTCAAAATAAAACTTTAATATTTAAAAATACTAAAATTAAAGAATTATTAAATTAAAAATTTTATTTCTGTTCCAAATAAATAGAAATAATTTATATAAAATTTTGGTGCAAAAATATTGAAAAATGAATTTGTTATGATTTATTTATGATTAAAACTAACAAAAATTGATTAAAAATATTAAATAAATGATTTTTCAGAAATAAAAATCATTTCAGAAAAGTTTAATGTTATAAAAACTTAGAATACTTTTTGTGGAAATTTATATAATTGTTTTGATATTTTTATAGAATTTTATAAATAAAATAGAATAAACTTGAATTATTTATTATATATACTAAATAAATAATTTTTGAAAAACTAAAAATTATATGTTAAACTTTTCTACTAGATTAACATAAAATAATTTTTGTAGAATTTATAAAGTTGTTTTAGTATTTTAAAACTAATTTTAAAATACAAGTAATTATATATAAAGCTTGAATGTTAAAAAAAAAGTACTTTGCTGATGCTGGGAATCGAACCCGCGTGGGCCGGCTCAAAAGCACCAGACACAACCACTTGATCTAGATCAGCGGTTGTGTTTGATTCCAGTTTATTTAAAATATAAGACTACATGCTGAACTGTGTTCTTCCCCAATTATATACGATCGTGCCCTAGAATTAACAATTGTTTGATTCACACAACAATAACCCAATTAATCAGAGGGTTATTGTTGTGTGTATGCCGATGAATAAAACCCATAAGAAAAACATTACTTACAAACACGAATCGTGTGAATTTGCTCGGTCAACAGAAAAAGTCAAACTCAAACTAGAATGCTTCGAAAGACGAATTAAAACAGAAATTGGAGGTTGAGAGAGTGTTATCGGCGAGTTGAGAAGGTTTTGGGAGGTCCAATTTATAGGGAGAGGGTTTGGATCGCTGAATTGGTAAGTTGACCCGTCATGAATGTATTAACGCGTATAATTGCATAAAATTGGTATGTTTTGACTACCAATCAGCGTATAAAGGACGCGTAATAGACAGATAATCAGTCAAACATACCATATTAAGATCAATCATGCGTGTAAGTGTGTTGATTGTGGTGATCGATCATCACAGTTGACTTTCCAAGTCAACTGTTGATTCATCAAGTCATTATATAAATAAAACGCGCAGGAGATTTATCAAAAGTGTTGGGTAGATCAGCTGGTTTGAGCTTGTTGTGTTGGTTGACCCGGCTTGGGCGCGGGTTCGATTCCCGGCCCAAGCACTTTATTTTTTGATAATTATACTATATATATATATGTATGTATATTATATATAAATAACATAGTATTAGGGTTCCAAATGCGTCGCAATAATATTTAAAAGCGAATAATAATAATGAAACTTGACGTTTTATTCAAAATAAAAGTAACGTACAAGTATTAATGCGTAATGTTACACTACTGTAATCATGGATGAAGGCATGCTAATAAGTTTGGTTTTGTTGGTTTTAGTGTGATGTCTTGGAAAACCTAACATGTTTGGTTTAAGTAGATTAATCTAATGTTTCTTTAAAGGCGACTTTCGGTAAGTTTGATGATGTTCTTGAGCTGGTTTGTCTATGCGTGCCTTGCACACTTGGAAGCGAGCTTGCTGGACATGTCACTCAGGGTTCAACAATTAGATGTAAAGTGTCAGAACAAAACAAAGGTCCTTTTCTTGCCTTATAAATAATATGCTAGCCCTTGTATTATTTTGATAATGGAATCTGCTTTTTTATGTCAGCTATGTTGTTTATATAAAAGCTAGGAAGATAAGAGTAGTCTTTAAATTCAAAGTTTAAATGAACGAAAACGAGCCTCGAGCCGTTCTCCCTTCCCCTCATGAGGCGTAAGCTCGAGGCGCAGTCAAAAAATAAATATAAAAATTATGTGTCTACAAAAAATAAAATACTTGACCTAGAAAAGTCTAAAACATCAAAAATAAAATAATTGACCCAAAAAGTCTAAAACACCAAAAAAAAAACACATCAAAAACACCCTAAATTACTCGAGGCGCACATTTTCTTAGCGCCTCAGCCCTTAGAGGCGTATGTACAATCTAAACCCCATGAGGCGCGTCTCATACTCGTTTTCTTAGAGTTTCGCCTCGAGGCGCACCTCGAGGCGTACGCCTCACCCGTTTTTTTAAACCATGTTTAAATATAACTACTTGAGTGTCGAGTGGTAGTTTTGTTTGTTTTCAATGATTGATGTTGTATATGTGTTCGTTGGGTTGTTGGAAGTGGGTGAAGAGGAGGTGGGAAATATGTATGTTGTTGAATGTGAAGGTGTGACATAGGAGGATCTTGCAGAGGTAGTTGTTAAGCAGGTTGATACAGAGGAGGTGGGTGTGGATGTGTTTTAGGTGGGCCGGGTTTTGATTTGTGAGGGAATGTTCATAACTGTGGCTTCTGCCAAACCACCATTTTCAAGAACTGGTTATTTATGCTTTGGTTTTGTGTTAGTTCATAATAGACATACATATTACTGGTTAAATTAACTACATATTATGAACTACTCAGATTCCTCTTTAGGATGATTTTTATACTTCTCAAATATAAGCCTTACGTTCAACTTATAGGTGGCTCAGAAACTTTCAGAGCTAAAAACCACTATTGATGTTGGACGACATCACTGGCGTAGTGTGGTACATGCTATTAGTGACCAATATGAATAGTGAAAATATATGCTAAATTTAACTAATCCAAATCATATTACAATATTACATACTAAACAACTACCATTAACTTTGTTCAATCACTAATATGTTTTCTAAACTTGTTTTTTAAATTGATGATAGATCAATAAAGAGAAATCTATTTACTACACTTTGAATATGCTTAGTTTTAATGTTAAGTATGATTATACAAGTTGTATTGAAGTGATTGAGGTACATTAATAATCTGATACACATTGGGTCACATTCGATCCATTTGATGCGTTACATTTTTTTATTATCACTGTTTGAGTTTTTAGAAGTAACATTACTTGATTGGGTTTTTAGAGCACGTTTTTGGCACAAATGACTCAGAATAATACGAGGATGACAACCAAGAGAACTGAATCTGTGTTGGGTTTCGCAGAAATTTTCAGCTTTAGGGATTTGGTAGTTGTTTATTAGTCGGTCAGGTTAGTGAAGTATATTTTTGTTGTATCTATGCCATTGATTTTACCAATGTTAAACCTACTCAAATTTGGGATCGTCGTTTTTCATTCATAAAGTTGAATGACTACGCCATTGCCTTTTTTTATGTTTTGTGGGACTTTAATTAGGTCGGCGACCTAAAGGATTTCGTGCTGGCGAATGGAATAGGCGAACCCAAACATTATTTATTCACATCAAAGATAACAATCCTAATCCGCTCAAACTCTGTTTATGTTAATCATTATGTGAGATGTTTATTCGACTAATTGACCGATAATACACACACTTAGGGTCCTGAACCAAGTTGGGTAATAATGGGTTAAAACATAACGTAGTCGTGGTTAGGAATCCGCTTTAATTTGACTGTTAATTTGGTTTAATTTCAATATAAAAAAGCATGATTTTTTTTTGTTATGGTGGATAAGCGTGTCATTAATTGTGAATTGGAATTCTACCTTTTCTATTATAAGTTCATTTTCAGAAAAGCTAAATATGCCGGAGGGTGTTTTGATAATGAAATTGTTCAAAAATTTATAAATATTTCTTTAAGGAAGATGTCAACTGATTTTTGGTGTTTCATATATTCCAATCTCATCAGAAATATCATTGTTTGTACTGCTATGGATTTAACTATATGAAAAATTCTTCTGCAATAAGGAAACTGTGCACCCTATGTTAAGGGCTCATTGTAGTCATTGGGGAAGCTTTCCGGAAGGATGAGGTTCATTGTTATACCTTAATTTGTCTTTGATTGGTACAAGAGGGGGGGGGGGGTCCATCTTCAGCTTTATGATTCCTATTATAATTATATATAATACATTTACCAAGCATTTTACGCATGTTTTGTTGTACCAAAGTGTACAAGTATCATATACCTTACACGCGTGAGTTTCTCTTCTTCTTTATCAACTCTTTCCTTAAAAGAAGTGCCCACCCACTTGACTGATACATCTCCACCACCTATTTCCTTTTCCTACTTTTTACCTACCATTTTCTTAAAATAAAGGCACACCACCTAATTCATTCATTTCTTCAAAATTAATAATCAATATTTACTATTAAATTCTAACTTTTTGACAGCAAGAAGAATTGCAACAAGAGGGACTAATTAGCTTCCACTTTGGTTAAAACAACAAATGACTTTTGATGATGAATCAACAGATTTCAATATTTCACATCCGGTCGTCATCGGCAAGGAAAGGAAGCGTTTGGTGTTCTCTGGCCACACAAATAAGCCTTTGGTTGTGAGGATTAAAAACCATGGATGGTGGTGGTGTTGTTCCTCTGTGACGTTGTACGACCGCGGTGATCGCGTTTTTTGGTGCGCCTGTGGTAAGCCTCTTTACTCTTGCATGTCACTTTTTTTTAACCCAGATCTTTATTTTCTTTTTTTAAGCGTTTTAGAGATGAAACGAAGGTTTCGGCGATGAATCAAGCGTACATGTCTTAGGTCAGGTTCCTATGACCCTTAAAATGATGATATTGTTGTTTACAGCTTACATACGCGCGTTGTTGAAACCACATCTCCTTTTTCTTCTGTGCTCGAAAGTTTGAATTTCACGGCGACGTACGGAGGGTTCCGTCTCATCACCACCACTGGTTTACCTTCGTTTGCGACACCCAAATCTCTGAGGCAACAAGTAACCCTCATCACTCACTCTATGTATACTAATCTTTTTTCGGGAAAAAGAAAAATTTCCGTGGGTGACTTTTCTTTCCTCATTAGTAATTTAATATTGATTGCAGGCAAGTAGCAGGAGGTTTGTTGATTGATGTCACACCCCGCATTTTCAGGTTAATACTTTTACTGAACTCCAGTTAACTTACATGGCTAGATACTTAACTAGGGTTAGTTAAGTAGGTTTAACATATGTTAGAAGATGTTAACATATGTTATAATTAGGAAAATCCTTGTTAAACACACACACGAGTCCTGTATCCTAAACGTTGGTGAATTATGTGGCATACATAACAATAATACGTACAATTGAATTATGGTGAACGTGAAGTACGTGCTTATGTGAATTACATGTTTTTGTGAATTATCGCCCAACTGAAAGATAATACGTAAATTATGTAAATTACGTGCACAACATGATTAATATGTTATGAAATAATAAAAACAATAGTTTTTATGCAATTTAGGGTGATTAATATCATCGGGCCCGGTATTGGACTAGAACATGACTAACGGATCCAGTTAATGGACTAAAAGGGGCCCTAATACCCAATTGCTTGGGGAACAAGCCAAGCCCTCTTATAATTAGGAGACAAAAAAAAACCCTACCCCTTCCTCCCTTGTTGCGCCGTGAACCCACCCCCATCCCCTTCCCTTTGATTTTCAACAAACATCAATCCTACTCATTCCTTCTAGCTAGTTGTGGTGCAATCTTTAGGCTTTGAGGACTCTTGCTTTGAAAGGTATAATCTTTACATATATTATGATGGTTATTAATGATTAAAAAGTTTAAAAATCATAAGGCATGCATACATATATAATCGCATGTATGTATGTATAGGAGTTCTTGAATGTTCTTGATGATTTGATGATGATGATTGTTGTTAGTAGCCATGATTAGGGTTTTCACATGATAATATATGTGTTTTGCTATGTTAATATGGTGTTTAATCAGTATTGTATGTGTTATACATGTATTAGAGATGTTCATGGAAAATTAGGGTTTGTAGATTACTTGGAATGCAAGTTTAAAATTCTGGCAGATTCGTTTGAACGTTTTGTAGGGGCGGTAACGGGTTGGTAAATTGATTTTTTGACGATTTCTTTGCATGATTGTAATGTACAAGGTCTTAGCTTTTCATAATGGGCAAAACCATCAGATTTGGACATCGTTTGAGTCGTTTTTGGAATTTTATTTGATTAGGGGTCATATCAGATTTTCGGATTTGTGAATTGGGTTAACTTTAAATGGTCATAACTTGAGATTTACAAGGAATTAAGTTATGAAATTTTTATAGTAGGTCAATATTGGAAAAACTGAGCTTTTCCAAGTAGATTCATCCCGTTTGGATGAATACACAATTTTTGAGAATTTTTATACTAAACTGACCTGTTGAGGAAATTTTCTGGACATAGCTGTGTTGTACGAATTTTTATAATTTTTGTGTTTGGTTTTCAGACAAAATAAAAATATGGGTTTGCAACCGAGTCCCCATGAATACTTAGTAAAAATTTGGGACTTTAATTCATTCGTTAAGTATTTTAAATAATTCGTTTTTCACAGCGCACAATCTGTCCTAAAAACGCAGATTGTGTGCGGGGTCTTTATGTGACTATTTGGAGTTGTATGTGGTATGTAATTGACATGTACCTGTGTGAAAACTTGTATGAGATGTATTTGATGTATTAAACTGATAGTAATCACTATGATCACCAACGGGATACGTAGGACATACTTGAGCATGTAGAGTCATTAGGTGTCACTACACGGTTTTGAACATTTAAAAGTCTCGGATAAACGAGTTATATGGTGTGTTGGTTATGCACATATACTCACCTAGTGACATTTGTATTAGGGTGTCGGTAGCATACTTTACTTGCGGGTCGGATCTCTTTTGCTTGCACACTAAGGTGAGTTTTACTACTCTTTTTTCTCAAAAGCATGCGTCTCGGGTCAGAGACAACTTTGGTAAACATTTTCTAGTCCAGTTTGGGACTACTCAGGTATTGACTCCTTGCGTGGGTCGGTTTTACGATTTTTTGTGTGGATCGGGTTTTTAATCAGTTTAAAACTTATTGGTCCTTTGTAAACTAAATTTTGTCTGATTCAAACTTTTTCAACTTGGTTTTACAAAACGAACTAAATGGTTTGGGCATTTAGAGTCGTTCATGTGACTTATGGCTATGGGATCCTGGTTTGTCATGCGCCTCGCGGTATAAACCCCGCAGTGGAAATTTGAGGGTGTGACAATTGATGTGATAATTTAATATTTGATGCTCATCAGTAAGACTTTAAGGCTTCCAATGGTTCACCCTTTGGTGTTTACAAGGAAAACAACATGATGCAATACAGGCTTAACTATTTTAATAATTTTACTCTTTACTTTTCCATCAGTGCACACAATATCTACTCTGTTGTATTGCTTCACACTCATGCAAAAGACTAATTGGTTTGTTTTTTTATGCACACTTTTCAATTGGTTAGCAAAATGATTTACTCAAGACTATTTGGGAATTCTGAAAAGAGCAAATGCCACCATGGTTCAAGGTTCACTGTATGTATGTTAACATTGTTTATTTCGTGTTACCTATCATTTATAAATTGTACCCTTTGTATCTCCATGTTAAACTTGAACTCCTTTTGAAAATGGTTGAATGCTACTTTGGTGAAATGTATCTATACTTCCGTATGTTGCATTTGCATTTGCATTTTCGTTTTACTTACAAATTAATGTAAAACCGTTAGAAACATGACCTACACATATCTATTATGATTAATTATAACACGAGATCGAGCCGCAAACATACATGAACGCTTCGGTGTAGTGCGTCGCAACGTGCGCGGGTATAAAACTAGTTATAAATATATACAATTACCAACCTATTTGTGCATTTTTATTTGTACCAACATGTACAAGTTTCATTTGCATGCCACTTCTCTTTTCCTTAACACGTGTTGTAACATCGCGTATTTTTTTTTCAAATTATTAAATTAGTAAAATCCTCACTTTACTTATATTAAACTTCTTTTGTACAAAAATAACCATGTCTAAATTTATTTTCATTTTAAATACCTTTCAAGTTTTTATAAATTCAAAGAAAAAAAAATCCGTAATAAGCCTTTCAACTATACATGTTCTAAGCTTTAGTTAGTCATTTATTTATTTAATTAATATTATTTTTCAAAAAAAAAAAAAAAACGATTCAGATTATAAATGGCCATAGCTTTTGTTTGCATTTATGTTATTTAAGTAAATGGTCAAAACTTAAATAACTAATAATGGGGTGCATAATATACCAAACCAAGACCAACCCCCACCCAATTAACCTTTTCTTCTTACCTGTTCTTTGCTGAAAATCCGGCGAGACTTCCGGCCAAAATGGAAACCACAACATCATGAACGAATTTCAAATCTAAGCTCACCTACGTGTTTCTCATTAAATGACTAACACTCTCCACGCAAGCATGACCCGTCAAACCTCGTATAAACGCATAATTACACTCCAAAAAAATCTCGGTCTTTGACCAATATATATATATATATATATATATATATATATATATATATATATATATATTAAAGCTACTAGTTTTTGAGATTGTGTATCAATGGAACTCACCTTTCGGACCAGAACATGTGCGCAAACCAATAACCCATCACCAAAAACCTCCGTCATCCTCTCCCCCGGTCACATGTACCACCCGCTTTGTTGGTTAAACCACAAGCGCAATCACCACCATTTTGCCACCGTAACCACTGCCCCTGCCTTTGAAACCACCACAGTAAAAAAAAAACCCGTCTCCCTCATCCATCTCTCTTACGTCTCACGGCCCCACGTCTGTTTCTCCGACCGGTTTTTCCGTCAACCCAAGAGACCACCATATACACAATAACAACCTTCGCCACCTTCACCGCAACCATCGCAATCACCAGGCAACACGCACATATTTTTTTTTTCTTCAAATGAGTTCACTTTTAGTGTCGTAGTTGTAGTCGTCTACAGAAACAAACACCGATTCGAGGTAACCCTTTTATGGCCTTACTTGTCATCTCTTTCTGATAAAAACTCTATATTTTTTTTAGCAAATTATCTATGGCCCCTAAGATACAAACCATTACACTTAAATTAAGTAAATTGATTAACTTATTCATTTATTTATTTTTGAAAGTTAAAGAATTAATATAGTGTTTATTTAGTTCAAGTAAATAGTGGTCTATATTATTAAAAAAATATATAAATATAATAAATCATAGTAATTTTTTTTTTAAACTGACGATTAATTATTTTGTTAAAAGTCAACCCATACTAAGTTTGTGCATTTTGAATGTTTAATTTTTTTTACCAAAGATAAATCGGGGGAATCTATTAAATAGAGTTATCATGTCTCAAAAATAATTAAGTAAATTAATAAGTGATACATCTTGCATGGACACTATACCTATAGATGCTAAAACAACTCTCTTAATTAGGTGCAAGTTTTATTCGTTGAATTCTAGCAAGCCCATCACAATCAAGGTGAGTTTTACATAGCCCCTTTTCTATTTATCACCATTTTTGTGGTGAAACATGTTACATCATTCTATATGCAATTCAATCATAAAGTGTCTATGTGTTTTTCTATGTTGCATTATGTCTTGAACATGACTAGGGTAAGCACAATTCTAGCATAATCATTAACATTGATCAGCCGACGGTATACAATGATAGATCTATTAGACTGACAATCCCACCCGGATACGTGCCTCCTACAAAGGTAGCGTGGGTGATTGTTATCGAATAACATAATCGAGTGAACCATGAGTGTATGGGATGTACCACAATATAACAGTCACAAGTGTTGATTATGCACTCGATTTACTTCTAGTATGTTTTCACATATGGACTAAACTTGCCATGACACTTGAATTGTACAAGTTTTATTCAATTATCAAAACCTATGTAATTCTCACCAACTTTTGTTGACCCAAAATATTTTCAAACTTAACATGTTTCAGGTTATAGCTTGCTCGAAGATTAGAGTTAATGCTTGAAGATGCGTAGCTAGTATTTTTATTTTGATGTACAAATTCTTAGAACAATTGTATGTAATTTATTTAAATCATATATTGAAACTTATTATTTACCATGAGCTACTGAACAATCATCAATACGTGGCATCCCGATGTTTTCGCCATCGGTTGGGGTGTTACACGTGTCGTTGCCAACTCTCTCTTTTCCTAGCCAGACACGCGTCTCCACCTACCCCTTGACAACCCACACCCACAAGATCCCTCATCTCATCTTCTATCTCTCTCCCTCTCTGCACTGTGCTGTGCTGTTCAAACCTTCATTTTTCAAACCCTAATAGAGATGCAAACAACAAATTGGGAGCACGATGTTGGTTTTCATGATCCGAAGCTATGCTAATGCTGATGATTGTTTTGGTCTTCTTATCGTTTCTCTTTCTTCTTCAACGTTGTCGTCTCTCTCGCTCTCCTCTTCAAACTATGCTTTGTGTCATACAACAGTGCTTGGCCGGTTGCCAGGTAACGTTTTGATTTGTAATTTGTGTTTTAAATTTAGACTTTACATTGGTTTATTTGCCTGTGACAATTTACCTTATAGGAAGGGTTTGAGTCAGGTGAGAGAGAACTGAAGCGGCCGGAAGATGTCGAACAACGAAATTACATGTTTTTTTTCGACTATGTTGAGGTTGATGCAACCCCTCGTCACCAACTAGTGAGCCAGGGACGCCTCTCGTTCCTTCCCCCATTTGACGAAATAGGTACAACTGATTTGGTGTTTGTTCAGATTAAGTTGTCTCAGTATTGATGGTTTTTCAATGTTATGTAGTGATGACCTGTCGTTAGGGTCATGCAAAACCTAATTAACCTATGTAGATAGGGTAAGTAGGGTATCAATCCAAGGAGCGTGTGGTTAGTGAGTATTTCCTAGTTAACTTTGAAATTGTCGATTATGAAGGTGCTAATTACTTATATGAATTATGAATTGATGTTTAGAATTGATTGAATAGTTGTTGATTAATATGAAACTTAGATTGAATTTGAAAGAAGCAAAATAATAATACTTGTAACAATAAGATGGAAATGATTACACTAAGGATTTGGGCAATTGAACACTAAGGCATTCAACAAGTAGGCATAATTGGATAAACAATGACAATGTAATTGGTACTAACGGATTGATTGTTCAATAAACTTAGGTATCAAGTTTTATCAACATTCACAATGGACTAAACTATACTTCATCATTTAGAACATACAATCCTATGATAGTGTTGATGCAAGGAACCATGTTCATATCATTTAGAAATTGGCACAAGATCAATTAACTAGAAATGATTTCAACATCAGATTAATCACTAATCAACACTGGTAATTCAAGTACATGCAAACATTAATCAAAAGTTTAAACAATGAAATGCCCAAATGTTAAAGCCCTAGTTATCAAAAACTTACATCCCTAGTGTAATACAAGAAGTTTAGCCAAGCATGGCTATGGCGTTCATCATCTTCAAGTGTGTTCTTGAATCTTCAAAGCTATTATGTAGAATTGGATGTAGAATAATTGTGTCTTTTTTTATGCCTTCAATGGTGATCTTTTATAATCAAAAAAATGCAATCAAAACAGCTTCCTAGCAGTCAAGGATCATCAAAATCGCCATTAATACTTGATCCCATCAGTTTTGACTTGAAAAAGGAAACATTTTGACCATTTTGACTTTTAGCGTAGGATACGCCAATTTTGGCGTATCCTACGCAAATCCTGTTTTGCCTCACACACTTTCTGCTGCCCTACGCCACCTTAGTTGCCTCTGCCTACGCAAATGGCGTAGGATACGCCATTTTTGGCGTATCCTACGCTAACTTCCTGCGGGCGTCCGTTTTTGGTTTTCCAACTCGCGTATGCCTCCGTTTCTTGCCCGGGCAACTCCAAAACGTCGTTTTTGCTTCCTTTTTGTTGTCAAACCCTGAAATGATATAACAAGATCAAAGCGATACCATTTGACATTAAACGTTCTTTAAAATGCACTTTATGGGTGTTTTTATACACATCCTTTAATCAACCCATCACATCCCCACACTTGTCTTTTGCTTGCCCTCAAGCAAATCAATAAGCCATGCCCAATCAACAATTTAATCTAATTTTTCAACCATTTTATCGATTCTCAAAAACGGCCCCTAGTCATACCCCAATTCACAAGACTTACGCCTGTCAGTAGATTTACATTCCAAGGTTTTTATATGTTTAAAACAATTGCCTAGCTAAATCCAACTAGATTCGATTTCACACCTTTGCATACCCCTCACAATGGTTCACTCCACTCGGTTTACTATCTCGGCTAGCAAGTAATGTGCTAGTATTTCATATCAATCACTCAAAACCGATCATAGGGCATGTTAGCATAAGCTTGCAATCCAATCACCTTCCACAAAAAAAAAAAAATTTTTTTTTTTCAAAAGTGAACACAAGTCAAAAGGTCTTTAAAACGGGTTGTAATGGGGCTAGGCTAAGGGTATGGAATGGGATAGTTGAAGTGACTATGGTGATGAAAATTCGACATTTATTACGTCGACTAAATAACTACACAACTATAAGGCAATGTTGCGCCTTTTTATTCAATCTTTAGCTCAAGCATATTTTTGTGCTTTTCTATGAGAACTCTCATTTGTTTGTAACGTATTTGATCTCATACTTTTCAGTTTTTTTTTTTTTTTTTTTTTTTTTTTTTTTTTTTTTTTTACTAACATTGCAAATCATACACAATACAAAGCAAAATCCTACAATCGAATTTTCATCACGCTGGGTTTTAAAAATTGAAAAGGTTAAATGGGTCAAAAGGTTGATATGGGTGATCAATTGAAAAGGTTTCAGGCTCAAGATTTGTTAACTAAGGAATATTGGAATGGTTCAAGGATGATAAAAATGGTTTAAAAAAATAAAAGGTTTAACCTAATGCCTTAATCATTCTTGTGTCCACAATTGGTCTAGAGTAGTAGGCGTATCAAAAATTGCAAGTTCTACCTTATGCGCCTATAATAGCACACTCAAATCAAACGAACACAACATGCCGGAGAATGTGGACAAATATTTGTAGGGTGTTGGCATGTTGTGGTGGCTCAATAATCTCTTCCTGAACCTAAAGGGAATATGGGTTGCCGACATGCAAAAGTGTTACATTTCTTCTTAATCTTTTCTAACTAGGCGATCCATATTTTGCAAAAACATCCTTGGAAAAACACATCAAGGAACTTAAAGAATTATGACCATGACTAGGGGTCGAATTCTGTGATCCAATATCATGGTGAGAAAAAAATGGTTTTCTTACAGTTTAAGCTTAAGCTTGAGGGTCTTAAATTTTTTTTTTTTTTTTTTTTTTTTCATTTAAATGGCTATTCCCCCATCCCCACACTTAAAATTTACATTGTCCTCAATGTGGGTCTTTGCACGAATAAGGGAACCAAATAGCCAATTAATTCAAAAATATGTGCGAGGATGCTTTTGTTTCACCCCACTACATCCTTTTCTAAAGTGAAAGCTAAAGATCCACCCAAGTCTTATTCAACAACACACATAAGATTAAAGAATAGAAAGCACCTGATAAGCAAATGATGTCTCCGTTCCATTGGTGAATCCTTGCTTTCCACACTTGAATGCTTCCTATCCTTTATTTCTCCCTTTTTAAATGAACACTCACTGGCGATATATATACCCTGGGCTCACACGCAAAACATCAAAACATCCAAAACAAACAAAAACAAAATAAAATTGAAAAGCATAAAATACCTATCACACCAAACGTAAATAAAATGATCATGCCCACGCAATTAATATAGGAAGGAAAAAAATACATGGACCTGATCAACGGGTTGCCTCCCGGAAGCGCTAAGTTTAAGGGTCTTTAGCCAGACCGAATACACCACCCTCATGGTGGTCGAGTTGGATGCCTTCCTCCCTCCGCCTCTAAAGATGCAACCCTCCTACGTTCCGCTAGGTCCTTTAAGGTGTTCCTAACCGGGTCAACCATCTTTTCTGTACTTGTTTCATTGTCCAAATCAGGCGGTTTCTTCAATTTCGTCTTTCTTCCTTTTACCGTGCTATTCTTGACTGCTCCAAACCTGTTAATGACACAAAAATCCTTTTTTGGGTGATCCTCTTTTACAAGAGGGCCACCACTATAAAAAATGTCATTTTTGGGACATTTCTCATCAACAACCGAGTTAGACAAATTTGGATATACATTTAAATATAACTCACGGTCACCAAACTTCATGCGTACCGTTCCATTAGCACAATTTATAATAGCATGCGCAGTTGCTAAGAACGGCCTACCCAGTATAACGGTGGGTTGTGTGTTTTTAGCACTACTTACATAGTCTACCACCAAAAAATCAACTGGGTAGTAGAAATCTTCTACCTTCACCAACACATCATTCACCATCCCCCTTGGATGCGTGGGAGTCTGATCAGCTAACACCACCGTGGTGTTAATTTCATGTAGTGGACCAAAGTCATATTGGTCAAACAGACTCCCAGGCAATATACTCACACATGCTCCAAGATCTAGGAGCGCCCTTTCTATTTTAAATTCTCCAACCTGAATTGGAATCAATGGGGCTCCTGGATCTTGAAGTTTAGGGGGGAGAGCATCCGACAAAATAGCACGAACATGTGCCCCTAAATGTTTAGGCAACTCGTTGTGCTTGTTTTGGTTGCTCAACTCTTTCACACATTCAACATGAGCAGGAATTTTTTCAATTGCATCAATAAGTGGTAAATTTATTTTGACTTGTTTAAAAATTTCCCACCTCTCGTCCTTTGGTGGGCTCCACTTTGACACATTGTTTAGGTCTACTAAAGCTGTAGGATATGGGATGGTATTAGTCTCCATCCCCACACTTGTCTTAGTAGCCATCTCATTTAAACACTTTTCGCAAAAAGATTTTTTATAATTTTTAACTTCAAAATTATTTTGCGAAATATTTTCCTCTTCCTGCTCATCATCACTATCAACCTCCTCCACCACACCATCAACAAATTGTTGTGGTGGAGTTGTTTCATTACCCACAATCTTATCATTCAAAATAAAACTCACCGCATTTATATGCACGCTTTGATTGTTTCTTGAGCTCGATGCTTGATGTTGTGGATTGATAGTGGTATCACTAGGAAGCTTCCCCGTGCTTCCTCTCCATTGAGCCACTTCCTCCGCTAGTTGCCCCACTTGCTTAGCCAAGGCTTCGTGAGACTTATCTCTCACCTCATTCGCTTTGTTGTTCTCTTTCATCATATTCATCAAAGCATCCATTTTCGAGCTCAAAGATTCATCACCACCTTGACTTCCCGAAGAGTTTCCTTGATTGCTTGAGGAGCCGCCTTGGTTGTAACCTCTTTGATAATTGTTGTTGTATCCTTGGTTACCACCTTGGTTATAGTTGCTTCTTTGGTAACCACTTTGATTACCACCTTGGCGACCTTGATATTGCCCACCACCGCCTTGATTTCCCGATTGAAAATTCGGGTTCATTTGGTTAGAGGGATTACCATACCTAAAGTTAGGATGGTTTCTCAAACCTGCATGGTAAGTGTTGGAGTTCATGTCATACTTCCTTTCTCCATACACTTGATTTACCTCCTCGGTTGCTTGACCCATATCACCGGAGCATTCACTAGCTTTATGCCCCAAATCTCCACAATTATCACACACGGGGTATTGTACCGATGACACTTCCCGTTTCCTCATCCTTGCCAACTCTTTCTCCAATTGAGCAATCCGGTCTTTAGAACTTGAATCTGCATCGGGAAGAGATTTTGAGACTGGGTGTTTGGTTCTTCGATCAGCTGCCTCCTCCGACTTTGAATTCTTCGCCATTAGTTCCAAAAAATTCCAATCTTCTTGCTCCGGATTAGACAACAATGTTCCATTGCTAGTAGACTTGAGATATTTT
Organism: Ambrosia trifida; assembly: GCA_028751855.1. Taxonomy (NCBI): domain Eukaryota; kingdom Viridiplantae; phylum Streptophyta; class Magnoliopsida; order Asterales; family Asteraceae; genus Ambrosia; species Ambrosia trifida. The sequence continues at coordinate 99,641,470 of CM054122.1, read as the reverse complement.
CTTTCTTCCTTGCTCAATCCATTCACAAAACTGCTAACCAATTCCCAAAGGTCAATGTTGTGGTGCGGGCATTTTCGCATCAACTCTTTGAAACGAGTAAAAGCTTCATGAAGCGGTTCCCCTTGTAGTTGTTGAAAAGAACGAATCTCTAGCCGCATCGCATCCGTTTTAAAACTAGGGAAGTACTCATCCAAAAATACTTGTTGCATTTCTTCCCACGTATAAATGCTATGTGCGGGTAGGGTGAGGAACCATGTCTTGGCTTTATCTTTGAGAGAAAACCGAAATAATCTCAACTGTACCTCGTCTAGTGAAAAGTTGTGACCTCCCATAGTACCACACATTGCCTTAAATTCGGATAAGTGATCATACGGGTCTTCATTAGCCATTCCATGAAAATGAGGAATGATGTTGATGTAGTTGGGTTTGCAATCAAAAGTTCTTCTCCCTGGAGGTGGTGGTACAATAGGTGATTCGTTATCGGATGCAAGTGGTCTAAACCGACCGTTGACTCCTTGCATTGGAACTGGAGGTCTTCGTCTTGGAGCATTAACCTCTTCACCTATATGTTGCCTTCCCCCATTAGGTCTTCTTTCTGCTCGACCCACGAAATTTTCACCCCGGTTTTGGTGACGGTTGACAAATTGGTGTCTTCTTGGATTTTGTCTTGGTGGATGGTTATTAACAACATGGTTGTAATAACCGTCATCATCCCTGTTCCGGTTTGCACCCACATTAGAGCTATTGTCACCATGATATTCTTCCTCATCTCTCATGTCATCACTAACATTTCTGTACCCCCAATCTTCATCATCCTCATTGTAGTCCCTTTCAGAATATTCATCTTCTCCCGAATGGTAGGAATGAACACTAACTCTGTCTGATGATTGGTAGCTTGGCACACTGAATGGGTCTTCATCATTAATGTTCGCCCTCAATTCTTCAATGTTCTCAACATAATCTTCATACCCGGCTTCATTGTACCGATTAACCGGGTCAAATGTGGGATTGCCACGGTTAGACATGGAGGGGCTTTGGTTTGCATTTCTGATGTTGGGAATTCGGTTGTGAATTGATTGGTGAGGTGGGTTTTGTTGGGTTTGATTTGGATGAGGTGGAGTAGGTGGTCTTCTATTTTCACCTGAACGGCGATTTGGGTTTGAGCTTGCCATTTGAACGGTTTCAAATGACAAAGGTTGATGTACGGGTGGTGTTTGGGAGTTAGAAGGAATCGGCTCCTCTAACCGGTGTTGTCGGTTTCTTCTTGCTACTCGTTCAATTTCCGGTTCAAACACTAAAGGAGAAGTTCTCCCCGAATGTCGTGTACGCATGCACTACCTGTAAACTGCACAAGTAACACACCCCGCGTAACAAGGAAAAGTAGAAAATAAACCAAACAACAATTTAAACAGATTATCACAATTTTAACTACTCAATAAACACTAAGCGCACTAGCTCCCCGGCAACGGCGCCATTTGATGACCTGTCGTTAGGGTCATGCAAAACCTAATTAACCTATGTAGATAGGGTAAGTAGGGTATCAATCCAAGGAGCGTGTGGTTAGTGAGTATTTCCTAGTTAACTTTGAAATTGTCGATTATGAAGGTGCTAATTACTTATATGAATTATGAATTGATGTTTAGAATTGATTGAATAGTTGTTGATTAATATGAAACTTAGATTGAATTTGAAAGAAGCAAAATAATAATACTTGTAACAATAAGATGGAAATGATTACACTAAGGATTTGGGCAATTGAACACTAAGGCATTCAACAAGTAGGCATAATTGGATAAACAATGACAATGTAATTGGTACTAACGGATTGATTGTTCAATAAACTTAGGTATCAAGTTTTATCAACATTCACAATGGACTAAACTATACTTCATCATTTAGAACATACAATCCTATGATAGTGTTGATGCAAGGAACCATGTTCATATCATTTAGAAATTGGCACAAGATCAATTAACTAGAAATGATTTCAACATCAGATTAATCACTAATCAACACTGGTAATTCAAGTACATGCAAACATTAATCAAAAGTTTAAACAATGAAATGCCCAAATGTTAAAGCCCTAGTTATCAAAAACTTACATCCCTAGTGTAATACAAGAAGTTTAGCCAAGCATGGCTATGGCGTTCATCATCTTCAAGTGTGTTCTTGAATCTTCAAAGCTATTATGTAGAATTGGATGTAGAATAATTGTGTCTTTTTTTATGCCTTCAATGGTGATCTTTTATAATCAAAAAAATGCAATCAAAACAGCTTCCTAGCAGTCAAGGATCATCAAAATCGCCATTAATACTTGATCCCATCAGTTTTGACTTGAAAAAGGAAACATTTTGACCATTTTGACTTTTAGCGTAGGATACGCCAATTTTGGCGTATCCTACGCAAATCCTGTTTTGCCTCACACACTTTCTGCTGCCCTACGCCACCTTAGTTGCCTCTGCCTACGCAAATGGCGTAGGATACGCCATTTTTGGCGTATCCTACGCTAACTTCCTGCGGGCGTCCGTTTTTGGTTTTCCAACTCGCGTATGCCTCCGTTTCTTGCCCGGGCAACTCCAAAACGTCGTTTTTGCTTCCTTTTTGTTGTCAAACCCTGAAATGATATAACAAGATCAAAGCGATACCATTTGACATTAAACGTTCTTTAAAATGCACTTTATGGGTGTTTTTATACACATCCTTTAATCAACCCATCATGTAGATGGAACCCCTATTGAAGACTTTTGGCTGGCAACACAGGTGATGGTAATGGTTGTAGACATCCTAGATGGGATGTTTGTGACGTTGCAAGTACCGATGGCAGTGCTAATATGGATTGGTCGTCTTACTGGCGTTGGCGAGTTGTCTAACAACCTGTGGCTAAGGTAAATAATCTTCGAAATCGAAAATAATTACCGAAGAACTTTCGTACTACATAAGCTCAAAATGTATGTATTTTATTATTCTAAGGGATGAAGGGGTCCTCCTCAACGGAAACCCTCCCACCGGAAGTCTTCGGTTTGCCTACAAGTGTTAATTCTCATATTTTATATAACTAACTTGATATCATAAGTGAGTTTATACTTGGACACTATAGTCCTTGATTAGAATAATTCATACAACAACAAATGGGGATATGAAAAGAAATCCATAACAAATGCTCCTGACTTGCTAGATAAGGTAACTCAATCACTGTTACTGTGACATCCGTCCCTTTTATTTTGGCATTATTACATCTTTAATCCTTATATTTTTCACGTTAAGAAATTCAAAGTTTATTTACATATATATATATATATATATATATATATATATGTGTGTGTGTGTGTGTGTGTATTTGTACTTTGTACTTTGCTTATACAAATACGTTCTGTTTTTTTTACTACATATTAGAATTCATATGTCAAAAAAAAAAAAAAAAAAAAGTTCAAACGTGTTAATATTTTTTTTCGGTTTTAAAAAAAATCACATAAATATTGCTTTTAAGCATTTAAAGTTAATAAAGAGATTTCATGTTTAAACAATTGAAGTTATAAAAAAAAAATTAGAAGGTTGATAAATTATAAACCTATTATGTCGTTTTAATGCTTGATTTAAAGTTTCTCCACCATTTAAGATCCGTACCAACCATTGTTTTATGTTATGATGAGCATTAAATCGGGTTATGAATGACCGATTGTAACTGTCGCATTCATGGTCATAATCATCCCCAACAATTTGATGCCTATAAATTGAACCTCTAGTGAACTCATAACCATCTTCAACTACTAAACATATCTCTATTGCATCTCAAGTGCTCTTGTGCATCTTAATTGTCAAACCAAGGGTCTCTCGGCTAGCCCATTAGATCGAACCTGTCCACATCTTGTAAGTCGAAAATTTGTTTTGCCATTTTACTTGAGTTGTGATTCCGAATCATAGCCCCATAGTTTCAGACATCAAACTTGTTGTATTCGGGTTAATGAAATCGGGCTTAGTGTTAGGGTTCTTAGTTGATTATTGGGGAAGAAGATGATAGAACTAGTATATACTATAAATATATATTTTGATTTCATAATAAGTCACAAAACATGTTGTACTATAGTGGTTATATAGTGTGTGTAATACATGGGACACCTGTGTTCGAACTAGGTCGCCCCTTCTTTTTTATTTTTTTCTCCTACGTTGTTTTAATATTAATTTTATTTATAAACATTGATAATATACATAAACTTGGAATATTTATAATAAATTCATTCTTGCCCAAAAATTATGAAAATTTAGGTGTAGTATATTGACACCATAAAAGAAATTTTCACACTTTTACTTTCTGGAAAATAAATTATTTTCATATTTTTATTAATTTAAATTATTTTAATAATAATTAATTGATTAAAAATCCATTTTAAATTATTTCAACCCCAAAATTTTTGGGAAACTATTTCTAAACGTCAGAAACTTAATCTTACTTTATTGGACCAGAAATATTTAGTTCTTATTGATTTTCCTATTTTGGTCATTTAAATACATTTTAAATTCAATAAATCAATTTTAAATACAAATGAACTGAGAAAAATTATGAAAAATTTGTTTTGGGTTTTTCTCATCAGAATACAACTAATTTTCATAAAAAATGTCATTTTAAACAATATATAGTATTTTAGTTGTATTTATGTTTATTTAAATACAATAAATCAATTAATAATTTATGACACTTAAATTTTGTTTTATAAATTTAATGTGTTATAAAACATAAATATTTCTATGTTTCAAATTCATAATCATTAACATTTGACTCATTTGTGGACCTTACATTTATTTGTTCAATTATTTTAATTATTGTAATTATTTACAATTATGGGTTAAAGCAATTAATTTAATTCTTTTGTCCTAATTACTTAGAACTACTTTTAGTTAAATAATCAAGAGGTAATAAGTATATTATTTGATCATCATTTATAAACTTTGTCATATTGTTTTTGAAATACAAGCTTTATATTAATACAACTTATCATAACAACTCTAATTCCCCAACTCGACTTAGCAAACCCTAATGCCTTAGACCCTAGTTACCTTAGACTTTTTAGACACTACCTTATTAGTATTCTTACACATTATAGGTTGAATTACTCGGAATTCCCATAACTTAGCTCACGACCGCTTAAGTGGATTTTGATCGCTTTCGCAAACTGTGAGTATATCTTTCCCTTTTTTTTACTGTTTACTACTTCGGGGTGACTCATGTACCTATATATTAATCAAGTTTCAATTTCTTATACTTAATGTAATTCTCATGTGTGTTTGCTTTATGTTAATTGGTGTGTCTATGACTTGTCAAAATCATTAACCGCTGGGCAGCCTAGCTTTTCAATGAATAGTACTATGGTATACCCCCTTGAGACTCTGTTAAGAGAATCTTGGTCATTGTCTTGTTAATTCTTTATTCAGTTGGTTAGTCATGTGTTAGCCATTATTCTCAGGTTTGGTTTTGAACGGATATTACTTATTACATAATTGCAAATGGTACCGCACATGAATTGCTAAACATTTTTCCTACTATATTTATTCAAACAGGGTATGCTCACCAATACATTTTTGTATTGACCAAATTATTTTGTACATGTTTCAGGTTGTTTTGAGATGCATTCTTTAAGCTTTCGGATTTATATTTAGATTTTGATTCATTGTATTTCAATTTAGTTGGCAGTTAGAATCGTTGTATTTCATTTCAATGTAATAAATTATTTAATCAATGTATTCAAAAATTTACACTTTAGTCCATGAGCTATTGAACAATCGTCACTACGTGACACCTCGATGTTTCCGCCATCGGTTGGGGTGTTACAGATTGGTATCAGAGCCATGGTTATAGGGAATTAGGTTATTAGAATGCCTTTTAGCCTAGTCTATAACTAAGCTTACTTTCGCGAGTCCTCTCGTGTATATTTCTCTTATTCTTATATTTTCTTTCAAGATATTTTCGTTATGATTATTTCTCGTTATTCTTTCGATATTTTGCTTGGCGAAGAAGACGCTCGTATTTCACAAACGAAACGATATCATCAAGTTGGGAGTGGTATCCATACCTTGGTGATTAGTTTCACTCCTTATATGTTATTTATCTTAGGAATATATCTTTGAGATAGGAGTGACATCCATACCTCAAAGAGTATTACCTTCAAAAAGAAACTTAACCACTAAGCTGGGAGTGATATCCTTAACTTAGTGATTGGTTTCATTCCACAATAGTATTCAATTTTGAAGTACATCTGTGAGTTAGGAGTGAAATCCACATCTCAAGGATCTATTTCTACATCTCGCTTTTAATCTCGCTAAAGTTTTGGAATTTACTAGTGATGGGGTATGCCGATCTGGGAACTCTTGGGATGAGCATTCACTTATAGGCTAAAGTACGCCCTCACAAGTCACTAATAACATTTCAATTACTTTAGTTAGTCAAAGTTTTCTATGGAAACAATCTCAATGTTTTATGATATTGACATGTTTTGTTCATCATTCGTAGACTCAAATGATAAAATTATGAATTTTCTTAAATATTGGTAATCTATTACATACGTTAATTTTATCATTCACGTCGTTTTAAATCTTGGTCTTTTAAAACACATTCGATTTACACATACTTCATGAAATGGTTTCATTTTGCATTTTACAAACTTGTATTGCATATTTTAAAGACCAAATGTAAATCTTTTGTTTTCATATGACGTATCCAATATATATTTTCGGGAGAAATTTGCAACTAATAATAAGCCTTATAACATTTTTCAAACTCGACTTCTCGTAAACACATGAAAATGTGTATTTACGAAGATTTTGCAAATGAACCTGTTTTGAATCTAAAACACACTTCGATTTCTAACAAAAAAAAAAATTATTCTCATGCATCACTACTATTCTTTCAACAATATCACAAAAGTCGGGTAAACTGCGAAAATTTATCTTATCACACTCGCACTTTTTCAGTTGTAAAACTTTTGGTTTAACAAAGCAATGGATATATTTTTTTATCAGAATGTTGCTAAATGTCTTTTATAGTATAACGCATATATGTAAAATTACTAGATTTTAACTCACATGCCAGTAGGCTATACACCCGTTCCGTACACATTCATTTGCTGTAAATTTCATTATTTTATTCTTGCACCCTTTTTATTTATAATTATTTCTAACACGTTATTTGTGATTGTTTTCACATTGCCTATTTGCATTAATTCAACTCGTTTACTTTCATTTTGTGCAATTGTGCGATTTACTCGATTTATGTTATACTATTCTTTCAGTCGGAATTTTATACTATACTTATATACTTACTTGAACGCATATTTGGTATGCATAATTTCTTTCCTGTTTTGAGCAAAACCCTGTTATACTTTACATTATTCTGTTCATTATCATGACCAATGAACATACTAGTTGATGACTCGTATGAGATCTAAGCCAGTGCCCACGTACGACTCGGATTAGAGTATTTCTTTAATCCGAGGGGAACGGTGTAAATCTCAGAGTTTATCAATATGGGTGTTTAGAGCCATTGATGTGAACAGAAGTTACCGGTTAAGGGTGAACCCGAAAGGGAAGAACCTCTAACCATGTCTATTACTTACATGTTACTCTCATTACGGTTAAAGGGTAAACCCGAAAGGGAGGAACCTCCAACCATATCATTGTATCACTGCGGTATCGATTACTTAGCATATTTTGGTTGCATGCACTTGTTTATGGTATTACTTAGGATAGGGTTATGGAAAAACATAACACCCTAGTGTAAGGTAAATCGATGATTACGGTCCGGAACGCAATCATGGGCTTACAGGTACATGAGGGTGGTGTGTAATTCTATTTAGACTATTGGTAGACAATCAGTACGAGTCCAAAGTATCGGGAGTGTGGTGGGTCAGCTGCGGTACACCCTATATATAAGCATAAACGATACTGCGGGAACGGACTAGGAGTCTAATCAAAACCTACCCATTACGACCTCTTCATATGATCGTTGACTAGTAGCTAGCATTTTCGATAAGAACGTTCTTACACGAGCTTCAATTCGTCTTCCTAGAGTCTTTCTATTGACCACCCACACAGAAAACTAAAACCTTGTGTACTCTTACATCTTCGGGTATTTGGATTCTTCTTGTATACTCTAATAACATTTCTTAAGTAGGGGGACTGTTTCATCAGTGCCTCTGCCCTCACCCGTTACACATTCCTGAAACCTTTTTCATTTAAACTCTTAACTTTCTAACTTCGGGTCAACTGTCAAAAGATTTTGAAACTTTTACTTTGGGTATTAGACAACTATTTTAACTTTTGCCAAATCATAAATGATAGAATTTTCTTTTAAAAATCTAGGTGATTGTTACAACACCCTTGTTTCATAGAAACCTCCACTTGAAAGAAATTTCGAGACGAAATTTTCTAAAGTATGGGAGACTGTGACATCCGTCCCTTTTATTTTGGCAATTATTACATCTTTAATCCTTATATTTTTCACGTTAAGAAATTCAAAGTTTATTTACATATATATATATATATATATATGTGTGTGTGTGTGTGTGTGTGTGTGTGTATTTGTACTTTGTACTTTGCTTATACAAATACGTTCTGTTTTTTTTACTACATATTAGAATTCATATGTCAAAAAAAAAATAGTTCAAACGTGTTAATATTTATTTTCAGTTTTAAAAAAAAAATCACATAAATATTGCTTTTAAGCATTTAAAGTTAATAAAGAGATTTCATGTTTAAACAATTGAAGTTATAAAAAAAGTTAGAAGGTTGATAAATTATAAACCTATTATAGCGTTTTAATGCTTGATTTAAAGTTTCTCCACCATTTAAGATCCGTACCAACCATTGTTTTATGTTATGATGAGCATTAAATCGGGTTATGAATGACCGATTGTAACTGTCGCATTCATGGTCATAATCATCCCCAACAATTTGATGCCTATAAATTGAACCTCTAGTGAACTCATAACCATCTTCAACTACTAAACATATCTCTATTGCATCTCAAGTGCTCTTGTGCATCTTAATTGTCAAACCAAGGGTCTCTCGGCTAGCCCATTAGATCGAACCTGTCCACATCTTGTAAGTCAAAAATTTGTTTTGCCATTTTACTTGAGTTATGATTCCGAATCATAGCCCCATAGTTTCAGACATCAAACTTGTTGTATTCGGGTTAATGAAACCGGGCTTAGTGTTAGGGTTCTTAGTTGATTATTGGGGAAGAAGATGATAGAACTAGTATATACTATAAATATATATTTTGATTTCATAATAAGTCACAAAACATGTTGTACTATAGTGGTTATATAGTGTGTGTAATACATGGGACACCCGTGTTCGAACTAGGTCGCCCCTTCTTTTTTATTTTTTTCTCCTACGTTGTTTTAATATTAATTTTATTTATAAACATTGATAATATACATAAACTTGGAATATTTATAATAAATTCATTTCTTGCCCAAAAATTATGAAAATTTAGGTGTAGTATATTGACACCATAAAAGAAATTTTCACACTTTTACTTTCTGGAAAATAAATTATTTTCATATTTTTATTAATTTAAATTATTTTAATAATAATTAATTGATTAAAAATCCATTTTAAATTATTTCAACCCCAAAATTTTTGGGAAACTATTTCTATACGTCAGAAACTTAATCTTACTTTATTGGACCAGAAATATTTAGTTCTTATTGATTTTCCTATTTTGGCCATTTAAATACATTTTAAATTCAATAAATCAGTTTTAAATACAAATGAACTGAGAAAAATTATGAAAAATTTGTTTTGGGTTTTTCTCATCAGAATACAACTAATTTTCATAAAAAGTGTCATTTTAAGCAATATATAGTATTTTAGTTGTATTTATGTTTATTTAAATACAATAAATCAATTAATAATTTATGACACTTAAATTCTGTTTTATAAATTTAATGTGTTATAAAACATAAATATTTCTATGTTTCAAATTCATAATCATTAACATTTGACTCATTTGTGTAACTTACATTTATTTGTTCAATTATTTTAATTATTGTAATTATTTACAATTATGGGTTAAAGCAATTAATTTAATTCTTTTGTCCTAATTACTTAGAACTACTTTTAGTTAAATAATCAAGAGGTAATAAGTATATTATTTGATCATCATTTATAAACTTTGTCATATTGTTTTTGAAATACAAGCTTTATATTAATACAACTTATCATAACAACTCTAATTCCCCAACTCGACTTAGCAAACCCTAATGCCTTAGACCCTAGTTACCTTAGACTTTTTAGACACTACCTTATTAGTATTCTTACACATTATAGGTTGAATTCCTCGGAATTCCCATTACTTAGCTCACGACCGCTTAAGTGGATTTTGATCGCTTTCGCAAACTGTGAGTATATCTTTCACTTTTTTTACTGTTTTACTACTTTGGGGTGACTCATGTACCTATATATTAATCAAGTTTCAATTTCTTATACTTAATGCAATTCTGATGTGTGTTTGCTTTATGTTAATTGGTGTGTCTATGACTTGTCAAAATCATTAACCGCTGGGCGGCCTAGCTTTTCAATGAATAGTACTATGGTATACCCCATTGAGACTCTGTTGAGAGAATCTTGGTCATTGTCTTGTTAATTCATTATTCAGTTGGTTAGTCATGTGTTAGTCATTATTCTCAGGTTTGGTTTTGAACGGATATTACTTATTACATAATTGCAAATGGTACCGCACATGAATTGCTAAACATTTTTCCTACTATATTTATTCAAACAGGGTATGCTTACCAATACATTTTTGTATTGACCAAATTATTTTGTACATGTTTCAGGTTGTTTTGAGATGCATTCTTTAAGTTTTCGGATTTATATTTAGATTTTGATTCATTGTATTTCAATTTAGTTGGCAATTAGAATCGTTGTATTTCATTTCAATGTAATAAATTATTTAATCAATGTATTCAAAAATTTACACTTTAGTCCATGAGCTATTGAACAATCGTCACTACGTGACACCTCGATGTTTCCACCATCGGTTGGGGTGTTACAGTTACACTTAAATGAATATGAGGCATACTTTTAGTTTTAAAATACGTTTTTTAATTACAAATGACAAGAATATTGAAACACGTGGTAAAACAAAAATAAAGATGAGTAGAAAGTAGATACATAAGTAAAGTCATGTGTTATATATTGAATGGATTAGACAAGAAAAAAAAGATTAAACTAACAATGTATATATGCATATAAAATTACATATCATGTGCCCGCTGAAATGCTTGAATGAAATTTTTTTTAGTGTTGTGGTTTTATTTGATGATATACATCGGTATTTTGTGATTGTATATTAATATTGTAAAATGTAAACCTGTTATTTTGTTAAGAATTGTGGGTCATTAGGTTGATAAGTTAGTTTGTGTCGTAATACTTGTGCATAACTGCTTAGTATTAGTATTGTGCATCGGTTAGATAACGAATATTTTGTTCGAAAAATAGTAAAAAATAATTCTCTAACTTTCTATACAAAGAGTTACACGCATGTAAGATGCCTCCAAATAAATGTGAAGTGAATGCTCAATAAGAAACATAATAGCAATAAAAAAAAACGTTCTTAAGTGATTTTGGTTTTAGCCTTTTAGGTATAAGTGACTTTGGCTAGGAGTGGGGGAAGAAAATAGGACTCTTCGATTGGTTATTGACCAAAGTGCCTTTTAATCTAGTGATACCATGGTAATGGAAAAGTCGGGTGAGAATTCAAATCCGGTGATAGATAACATATGTAGATTTATAAATAGAACTAAAAGAGGGGTGAGTAAACCATTTTTTGTATTAAAAAAAAAAAAAATCATTATTAGGCTTGTTTACTAACTGAAAATTAACTCTAGCCCATTAAACTGGGTTTTGTTGGTTTAATAAAGTCTGGGCATCCTTTAATTATACCTATATACAAAAAGCAACTTAACGTTACACTTAACGGACTTCTAACATCAGCGGTTCTTCAAATAAGGCTTCGTAACCGTCATCACGTTTATAATCCGTTAACTTTCCTATAACATCTTCTTTCTTGACGTTTCTTCAAACAATGCACCGCCATCGTCATCACATTTAAATCTGCCCGGACTTTGTATCTGCTTCATTCGCAACCAATACTTAACCGCTTCATTCGCAACCAATACTTCAAATCCTTCAACATCTCCGTGTTCCGTTTTTCTTCCTTCATACTCTATTCCATCGTCATTCATATCCTGTTGTCGTCAAAATACCTGCGCAAATTGGAACAAAATCATCAATCACGTTGGACACCAAAGGTATAGTTATTTAAAGCGCCTATTCATGAGTTAAAAAAACCATTCCGCCACCGCCACCATCGTCGCCGCTTCTGCTCTTACCGTCACCGCCTGTCGGAACAAAGCGACTACTAACATCACAGGCTAAAGAGAAATCCTCAATCTGCCCGATATGCAAAAAAAAAAAAAATGTACAATGAAGGGGTCAGACTCTCTTCACTGCTTCTCTATAGAGTATTGTTTTAACAAGAACCAAAAAGTGGGCAGCGATTGTTTTAAGAAAATGAAAAGGGTCTAAAAGACGGCAAGTCTAGGAGAAAATGCATAGGATGAAGAATGAATTTTCGATTAGTGGTTTCTGATGGGCGGGGGTTGTTGAGATGGTGACAGGATGAAGATGAAGAATGGATCCTGGATTTGTATGTTTGTTAAAAGATTTTGTTTCTGAGAAAGTGGAAAATGCAAGGAAAGTCAAAAGTTCATTTTAACTTAGAGGGTGTTTAGGATTGAGTTTGGAAATGCAAAAGTGTTTTTTATCAGAAGTGCTTATTGACTTATGGCTTTTTGAAAATGAGTTTTAAAAAAGTGTTTGGATTAGCTTTTAGGATGAGAAACGTCGAAAAGTCAATAGAATGCTTTTATTTTAAGTGTTTCGCTTAACTTATTGTAAATATTGGTTGTATGAGTGGTAAATTTGTAATTTTTTTTTTCAAAAGTCAAAAGCTAAAAGCTAAAAGCCAGGATTTCTAACTATTCAAAAACAGTTTTTCCACCCTTAAAAACGAAAAGCCAAAAGTCAAAACAGAAAGTGCTTTTGGGTTACACAAACAGCTTATTAACTTATACGCTTCTTGGAAAAGCCAATAAGTCAATAAGTTGTTTTGAAACTCAATCCCAAACACCCACTTAATGTTAATATATATGGAGTCCGATCTCCTATGGATTGAAATCACGTAATGGGTTGATTATTAGCAAATAAAGTGTGGGCTACAACTTTAGATCACGGTGGACTAAAAATTGTTGGAAAAATGGTAGTGGAAATTAATTTTTCACTAATTTTGGACTCAAATAAATGTATTTAAATATGTGATATATAAATAATTATTTTCGGGTTTGTGTATTATATTGTGAGAGTATCACAACGAACCAAACCATGTCCAAAATAGAGCTAAGATGAATGAGATATCGAAGCTTGAAAGTTGTAGGTTGGAACAACAAAAGATGAGAAAATGGATTAAGTTTGTCCCACATGGGTGGGATAACAAAACATGAAGTGATCGCAGCGAGCCGCTTGAGAACCGCCTTTGTATTTTTGACTTTGTGCGCATGGTCTGGTACCTGGCGGAAGGTTGACGTAAACCGTCAACTACGAGTGGCGTCCGTGCGCGGATGGTCATCTGCGGATGACATGGCGATTCACATGGGATATGTGTGTGCGAAATCTGGTAGCGTCCTGATCTGCGTTGGTAGGGCGCGCGAGCATAGTTAGCTGTTAACGTGACGCGCGGACTACTGAGCTGGTACGGTTACATAGACCTTGTCAAAATGACTGTGACTGTTTCGACTCAGTCATTATGACGAATTATGTGAGTACTTAAAATCCATTAAGCATTTTTTAATTACATGTTTAATGTCATATTGATGACAATAATTAAAAATGTAATAATGTCTCAATTATTGTGAATTACTTATATATGAACGTTGGTTCATGTGAAAAGTTATATAGAGTTGTTGGAAAACTCTAGATAGAGAGACATAGAGATATCTTTGACTGTTCCAATATTGAGAAGAAAACTCTTTCGAGTTTACAACTTTCGTTTTCATATACACACGTAAAATCTCATGTTACCTCGGGCTCAAGACCATCTCCGGCAGTACGACTACTGTTCCGGTTGTTGTACCCTGGGAAACAGACCGTCTGAGAGAAGGCGCGGAATCTGTTTTAAGGGCCCCGTGTCAAACACGATCCTCAACCAAACGTCTACAACAAGTTTGTTATTCTTGCAGCGGAGTGCTACACAAGATGGTTCGGTTGAAGTTTACTAAAGTATTAGACTTGGATCAAGATTCGGTATATGTATTTGTTTTTATTTTCATTTACATTTAGTTTTGTAATCGGTATTGTACTATGGTATTTCCTACGAATAACGAGAGTATCGTTATTATTTCTTTTTATTATTAATTTAATAAAATTGTGAACCCTAATTCCTACAATCTTAAAACAGACTTTCGTGTAGATTGTTGATACAATCTAAAAACCTTCTTATTAAAGGATTTTTGGGTTCACGAAAGTATAAAAATATTAATTGGGATTTTGTTAAAATCTAATATATATTTTTTTGGAAATATATTTATAGTACAAATCGGATTAATATGTATGATTGGAGTACAATCTTTAATCCGAAATACCGTGTTTACAAAACGAGAAGTTTTGATTCAAGTTTTCCGTTTCATGGGTTTTTTGTGTCGGGTTTCGATAATCCGAAGTGTTACGAAATATTAACATGTATTTAGACGTGTTCAATTACTATTTTCTAATGAGCGTATTAGAAAAGACGTAATATTTGTTAACCCATGAAAAATATTTGCTAGAGGTTATTTCTAACGAGCGTGTTAGAGATTAATCTTAGTAACATATTTTCTAATGAGCGTGTTAGAAAATATTTTGGCAACCCACATAGAAAACGTTTGGTGTACGTTTCGATCTAACAGCGTGTTAGAGATCATTATTTGGAGAAATAATGATTGTTATCAAATGTATAGAAATACATTTTTTTCTAACGAACGTGTTAGAAATACCTATAGTTCTAAAATAATAATTTTAAACCTTTATATTTCCTAACGAGCGAGTTGGAAAATATTATTTTTGTAAATAATAAGGTTTAGAACATTCATATTTTCTAACGAGCGTGTTAGAAAGTAATTATTTTAGTAAAATATTATTGGTTTCAAAATGTTGAAAACATTTATATTTCTAATGGGCGTATTAGAAATTTCTTATGTAAATAACAAGTTGTTGAAACATGTATATCTAACGAGCGTGTTAGAATTGACGACATTGAAAGAATAATGTGTCATCAAACATTTCTAATGAGCATATTAGAAATAAGTATTTACAAAATCATAAGTTATTTTTAAACTCATATTTTTTTCTAACGAGCGTGTTAGAAATTGATGCTTTTGTAAAAACGAACAAGCTAGACGTTTAATTTTCTAACGAGCATGTTAGAAACGGCTTATTATATTTATATATGAGCCAATAGAATATTAAACGGCCTTGTAATCGTTTATGTCTAACGGGCGTGTTAGAAATGGTTGTATATATATAAACCAATAAGTTTTGAAACGATTTTGGTAATCGTTTATTTCTAACGAGCGTGTTAGAAACGGTTTAGTTATATAACCAAAACACCACATAACGATGCGCGTACTCGTTTGTATTCTAACAAGTATATTAGAAATGGTTAGTTATTGAAACCGAATATTTTTAATATTTGGTACACGTATAGTTTCTAATGAGCGAATTAGAAAAGATTTATCATAAAAACCATATGCACGATTTATAATCGTTTATTTTCTAGCGAGCGGCTTAGAATCGGGTTTACTATGATAAACTAATTAAGATGATTGGTAATCATTTTATTTCTAACGAGCGAGTTAGATGCGGTTTTAAGTAATAAAACTATTTTCGAGTTTATGGTTTTGATCTGTAATCAAAGCATAAACATATATAGTTTAATTTTTTAAAACAGTTGCAAAAACAAGAAATGTTTTGAACGAATAAAACATGATTTTGCAATCAATTCGATACTTGTGTGAGAAGTATCATGTTTTGAACCATATAATAGTCTTGAGAGACTATTTAAAGAAAAACAACCCGATGTTGTTTTTGACATATATACTTGTTCGACTACTTGTGAGTAGTTAATTATAAACAAGCTTATTGTTTTGAACAATGTATTGAGGTAGTACCTCGAAACATGCCACAAGATGATATAATTGTGATTATTTCGTCGAACGATAAAGTGTTGAAGAGAATAACACTTTGAGATTTGATGTTTATATATCCTTATGAATCCGTTAAAATATATTTGTAATGTATTATAAATAATTTGGATTATCGTTTATATTTTTTAATAATCAGGTGATTTAAAATATAATAAACGATAAATGTAAAAGGAAATTAATGATGGTATTTTTTTCTTTGACGATTTACCTTCGACGGATTTAATAAGGATATTTATTTAACGGGTTATGCAAGGAGTGTCTTGCAAGAACACAATGAGCGGGTTGTGATCATGACTTATGCAACAAGTCACATACCAAACATCAAACGTACAACATGATGAGCGAATCATAAAGAACGTGGCAAGTGTATTGAGATTAAATACACGAAAACGAGGTATGTCATCTAATGTTGAGAGCATCAACATGGAAATACACACGTGTGAATTTTTCGATGACTATAACATATGAAAGAAATATATGTTAAGATTGTAAATTCTTTAATAAATTTTGCTAAATTTATTGTAAGACATTACAATAGTGATGGATGTATAGATGTTTCTACAACCATCAATGTTGTTTGACCTATGTGGAGGATTTGTCCTTAGTTTTGGGAGACTTCCCCAATACATGGTTTTAACAAAACAACATGGAAATGTATATATCACTTTAGGCGCATATGTGAATGCTATGTCTTTGAGTGTCAATCTAATTGACTTTGTCTCAAGACTTTAGTGATTTTATACTAGGATTGTTCATCTTTTTGATGATGAATATGTTCATCAAAGTGACTTAGATTGAGACTTATGTTTAAGTTCTTAAGAGTCAATGGTGAAGCCTTGGAGATTAAAGGCAAAAAGAGTTTTGATCTTAATAGATGAAATTAACTATGGTTTTGTGACATTCCTAAAACAGAGGTTTTGGAGTTATAAAACAAAATTTCATTATTGTGTCAAACTAAGATGTGAATGTTTGAAAGAGATATTGCGTTATCTCTTAAGGCTGTGAAGAATCAGAATGATGCATCTTCTGTTCACATGCTAGAGTATTGGAGTCTAAAGCATGCTAGACTAATACTTGTTAATGAAACATTCAAAGTGCAAGCAATGTGGGGGGAAGAGCCATTTAAGAAACAACCCGTATGGGATGTAAAAATGGTATTGAGAAGGTTTCTCAAACTTCATACGAAAGGGAGAACCTTTCATCACCCCATTGGATATTATCCAATAACACTTAAATGTGGGGGTGGCTTGCATTTGAAAATGGAGTCAGTCAATCGAGTTGATTGGACTCAAATGCCAATTGGTAAGATTCAAAGTCTAGCTAACTTTGAATCACATCACCAAAGGCATGGAAACGTGTTTAGCCATGAATTGAGTTTCATGTCATTCTAAAGACGAAAAGGAAGGTTCAAAGGGTAACACCTACCTATCCTACAAGATCTATGTTTAGATCCCATGTTATAAGTCTTACGAATTGACAAAATGGCAAATTGACCAGCGAGTCAAGAACACGTTAGAACAACTTATCTCAATGCAAGATGGATCCAACAACCTAATGGTTGATAAGAGATGAAGTTGTATGGAATGAGACTAAAGCCCGTGAAAGAAAAGGGACATGAGGGAAACCTAACCTAGTTGACTGGAGATCCCAAGATCTAGGTTCAATAGGACAACTTAATCATGAACCGACGAGCAGTCATTGTGGGGGCATAGCTAAGATATATGTTTATATATAAGCTAGTATATATATGGTTATATACATATCCCCCTAAACTACAAAAGGGTGTTTAAATACGTCCTAGTCCATTCCTATAATATCCAGTGACATTGTTGAGAGGTTAAGCATAATATATGGTTTGATGATTAGTGTAAATCATAGTACACCATAATGCTTTTAATGATTTAAGATCACCTATGTTGGAGAGAAGTGTGGTCGCTTCGAATGAAATTGTGGGGCACAATTTCTAGAGCTCCCGCAGAACCAGGAAAGTGTTCCATGACCATTATTGGACACGATAATGAGGGGATGGCCAGGCTAGGGGGAGTCTTGTGTGAACGTATATTGTCGTTTACACAAACAGCCGTCAATTCAAAGACATCAAGTTCATATTGACAGCTAGTAAGCTAAGTATGCTTCACAAGGGAAGGTTCAAAGGCTTACACCCACCTATCCTATGCAAGACTCAACCGTCGAGGTTACATCGGAAATTTGTGTGTTTTTAATCGATCTCCATTCATGTGGGGGATTGTTGGAAAAATGGTAGTGGAAATTAATTTTTCACTAATTTTGGACTCAAATAAATGTATTTAAATATGTGATATATAAATAATTATTTTCGGGTTTGTGTATTATATTGTGAGAGTATCACAACGAACCAAACCATGTCCAAAATAGAGCTAAGATGAATGAGATATCGAAGCTTGAAAGTTGTAGGTTGGAACAACAAAAGATGAGAAAATGGATTAAGTTTGTCCCACATGGGTGGGATAACAAAACATGAAGTGATCGCAGCGAGCCGCTTGAGAACCGCCTTTGTATTTTTGACTTTGTGCGCATGGTCTGGTACCTGGCGGAAGGTTGACGTAAACCGTCAACTACGAGTGGCGTCCGTGCGCGGATGGTCATCTGCGGATGACATGGCGATTCACATGGGATATGTGTGTGCGAAATCTGGTAGCGTCCTGATCTGCGTTGGTAGGGCGCGCGAGCATAGTTAGCTGTTAACGTGACGCGCGGACTACTGAGCTGGTACGGTTACATAGACCTTGTCAAAATGACTGTGACTGTTTCGACTCAGTCATTATGACAAATTATGTGAGTACTTAAAATCCATTAAGCATTTTTTAATTACATGTTTAATGTCATATTGATGACAATAATTAAAAATGTAATAATGTCTCAATTATTGTGAATTACTTATATATGAACGTTGGTTCATGTGAAAAGTTATATAGAGTTGTTGGAAAACTCTAGATAGAGAGACATAGAGATATCTTTGACTGTTCCAATATTGAGAAGAAAACTCTTTCGAGTTTACAACTTTCGTTTTCATATACACACGTAAAATCTCATGTTACCTCGGGCTCAAGACCATCTCCGGCAGTACGACTACTGTTCCGGTTGTTGTACCCTGGGAAACAGACCGTCTGAGAGAAGGCGCGGAATCTGTTTTAAGGGCCCCGTGTCAAACACGATCCTCAACCAAACGTCTACAACAAGTTTGTTATTCTTGCAGCGGAGTGCTACACAAGATGGTTCGGTTGAAGTTTACTAAAGTATTAGACTTGGATCAAGATTCGGTATATGTATTTGTTTTTATTTTCATTTACATTTAGTTTTGTAATCGGTATTGTACCATGGTATTTCCTACGAATAACGAGAGTATCGTTATTATTTCTTTTTATTATTAATTTAATAAAATTGTGAACCCTAATTCCTACAAAAATGAGTGTTCATTATGGATTTAAATTTTTTGCTTACGCGATTAAGTGTGCATAAATTATGGTTCAGTTGTTGTAATGAATGATTCTTACAATAGATCATTTGTTTAATTTTCCTTTTTATTAAAATGAGATGGAGACATATCATTAAAAAAAATGTTGTCTGAATTTTATTTGTACAACAAATTTACGCCTTAACATGCATATTGCGATTTGGTTTTTGTACAGATACAGGTTTGTGTATAGATCTTTCATTGTTTTTTTATATTATAGCAACGTTTTATTTTGTGGAATGCTTATAATCAACATACCGCTGTAACGTGTGGATTGGCGTTAACTCGTTGCATACAAAATATAAATGGTCTAAACTAATATAAATATTAAGTCGTTATTCATAAGACGAGACATGGGTAGCTAAATACGTATATTGTCAATAGAACAACTAGTTACAAAATTAATTAAAAAAAACTTCTTCTAGAAGTTCTATATCTATATCTATACTATATTATAAAGCATTTGAGAAAGATAACTACAAAATTTAAATAGTTACAATATCTTATACTTATGATACAATATTGAATTAACTTGTTTAAGGGTAAAAATGTCTTTCTACATAATATCAATTTGTCTTTCAAATCTAATAATTATATTTGTTAAATGTTAAATTTCATTTAAACAAAATAGTTTTATCTAAATTTCAATAAGTATAACAATAATGAAAGTTACCTCATGACTTTTGGTTAGTAAAAAGTAGTTACAAAGTAAAGTATTAAACACAATATATTGACATAAAACATTTGTTTACCAAGTATATTGTTCTTCAATGATATAAAAACCGAAACTTTTGTTTACCAAGTTTAATAATTTAATAATCAGATTAAAAAAATGAAATTAAGTATATACGTAATATAAAACATTTGATTACTTGATCTTTACAAAAACTGCCTGTTATTTAAAACCGAGCAACAAAAATATTAAGACATATGAAAATGTATATTTGCTGAAAACCTAAAAACAAAAGCTCTTTTTTTTCTTTATACATCAATATTAAACCGCCTTTAATTTTATTTAAATTTCAATAAGTGTAACAATAATTAAAGGTTAATTCATGAATTTTGATTAGTAAAAAGTTGTTAAAAATCTAAGTTAAAGATTAAGACAAAGCGAATATAATCGGCTAAATAACTAGCTTATCAATGTCATTATTACTGCAAGTTATTAGTCTTAATAACTTCAAATCATATACCACATTAACCAAACGCTCACATATATCTCTCTTACATCTCTCGGTCTGCACATGCATCGATTTGTTAATGTAGAACCTATTCCCTCAATTTCATCTGATCATAAATTCTTAGACTCAAAAACTTATAAATAGTCGCCCACCGATTCCTGCTTGATGATCTATATCAAAAATCTTTTATCAATCGAAGCATCAGGTGATAAATTTTGTACATTACTCGCAATATATACATACTAAAATATATATGATTGTGTATCTGCATGCATATGTTATCCAACATGTTCAAGTTCATTACATAGCGTACACTAATATGTTCCTTTCTTGTTTGTTGCTCATTTTATGTGATAAATAATAAGTTGATTTCTTTAATGGTGACAGTAATGATCACCATTCGATGAACTTTAAAACGGTGATATCTTAGCATATAATTCTAATCATTCGATCAGAATCAACCAAAATTCATATTTTGTATTTTGCATCTAAATTCGATCATAATAACATATTTATGGGTTGTCTAACTGTGTTAAACCCTTAGGTACTCTGCTACATGAGGTGGATGGTGATCAAGGCTTGTTGAAGAACCGAATGTGCTTAACTTGTCGGCTTCCGCAATGTTTCAAATAACTTTTATACTTGGTTATTTTGGGATGATGTTTATGTTCAAACTCTACCCAACTTATGTTTTGCACTTAACAAGGGTAGTATCTAGATGTTGATGCACTATGTAAATTATGAAATGTTTTAAACTTTAAATTCCAAACCAAGTAGATTTTCGCTTAACTACCCGAATTACGGGCAGGATCTTACATGTTTACCCGTATTACTTTCGGAATAAACTTTCTTCCTATTATAATAAAACTACCAAATCGTTCTACGTGTTTATTATTCATGACAAACTCTGCGCATTTCCTACCTATGGAAAACATGTAATTTTGGGTTGGGTGGCTTTTCACCCCTTTTAATTATTATTATTTAATTCACCCACCAAAAATCGCAAAAAAAGAAATTAATACACAAAGCCAAATTATAATCCACAATGACACAACGAACATCATTGACGTGTAAATTATCATCATATCTCACGACAAAAATAAACCTGTTATACCTATCATACACGTACTGAATAAATTTGAGCCACTTTAAGTATATGCAATTTTCTTATCTATTAACTGTTCTAAGTGACTACAATTCAAAAATCTTATTTGCATACTTCCATATATACTGATCGTTGTGCTTTACTTGCTATATGACAATACCTACGTACACCTAAACCCACCCCCATGAACACCCTCTGTATCGATGTCATTAGGTTTTAGATACTTAAAAGGGTCGGACAAAAAGACGCCATATGATCTAAGACTGTTTGCAACGGATGGTTTTCGTTACTTCCCTGACAATACTTTGAAAGGGTACAGACCTCTCCATCAGTAGTACCAACTAACCTGGAAAAACTCATGATTGGTTCCATGAGTTATTGTATCTGCTTACATACTATGTCTTCCGTAGAGTTTTTGACAACTCAAGTGGTATAACATTTTGCAAGTTAATTTTAACATATGCTTCGAATACCAGATTCTAGACAACATATGATTCATCTCTTCACCGACGTCTAAGATGAACGAGTAAAACTGAGCACTTCTTACTAACCGCTACCAAAATGACCAACACGCATTCAACTTATACAAATGTGCTACTCATATTAGATACATTATGTCAAATCTCATATATGCAGTCAAATCGATATACAACAACTACACAAGAAACTGTTGGACTTAAGGTTCAGGCTTGAGTTGATCAACTGGTGCACTATTTAACTCAATGTATGCCTTGTGATTGTTCTTAAATAATTAGCAGCCGCTACAAATGCCTTGATCAATGACGGAATCAATTCAGGTCCCTCCACAGCAAATCTGTTTAGGCCCCGAAGTCGCGGCGAGAGCAAATATGCTTTATGTACAACAACACCTTGGTATCTACAACACCTATTCAACTACACGAAAAATGACCAACATAAAATTAGTACAATAAAACGATAATAATATATTGTCCCTTTTTTTGGCTTTCAATTTTGCCATTAAACCTAATAATGATGCACTAATTGTACTCGAAAGGAGTTCAAAATGTCGGTCTTCGGTTCATTGGCAGTAGACACTTGCTTTTTCAAAAGACGACCATGGCCGGGTAAAGCTATAGTCATTGATCGATTGATGGGCTAAATTAACTAGTTCACCTATGTTATTCTCATCACCCAAGTTTTACAATTAAAGTATACTCCCTTTGAAACTTTTTTTTTTTTTTGTGTATGCAAGTGGATTATAGTGTAAATGAAGATCCTAAAATCCGAAGACAAAAAGATTTTTTGGTGTCGTGTTCTTTTGTAGAGGGTATAGGATAGAAAGTATACCTTGTATCCAACAAACATTATTTATACAATTTCTATAAACTAGAATATGATGTCAATTTAACGTGTAGCCACCATTATTAATTTACGTGTATGGATTTATTAATAGTGAACATACAAAGATCCTAATAGTGTAAATTAGAACCCTTTTGATCGACTTCTACATCCTTTATAAAAGTAGACATTATAAGATAAGAGGTTTCAAATATATTATTATCTTATAAATACTTTGAACAAAATAAACCAAAATAAGTTGCTTTGTTGGTTGGTTTCGAAGTATGATTATTACTATTATAATTATTACAAAATTCATTTAAAAAGGCGGAATCAAAGAAAGTAGATAAACACGCTAAAGCTTGTGCAGATAACCAACATGTCTTTATCCCTCTGGCCTTCGACACCTTTGGCTCCCTGGCGCCAGAAGCTATTCGTTTCTTGACCAGGGTCCAACGGGTCGTCCACAACAATGTTTCATCCCCAGGGGGGCAAGGTTTTGTCTTTAGTAGACTAGGGTTTGCAATTCAAAAAGGGGTGGCGGCGCAGCTTGTTGCCCGTCTACCTGCTATTATGATGTAACTTTCGTATTTTGTTTTAATGAGAAATAATTAAAGATAAAAAAAAAAGTTAACATTTAAAAAGGTTCATATTAATAATTTTGCAAATGAGAATACTCTTACTATTTTATTTAAAGGGGTATTAGATTTAAAGAATCTCAACTATCAACTATTGGTAACTACCAGTTCCAACTAGCAAAATATATGCTGACAGCCCACCTTTTAATATATTGGCTACCAATGGCCTGATTGGACTAAACTTTAGTCTGGAATAAACATTTGAATTTTAAGTATTTCATAACAATGGAACAAGCTTAAAGTTACACAAAACCTTATTTATGATCTCTTAATATTTTTTAATAGTTTCTTTTTATGTTCCGATATCAATTTTGTTTGGTTATCCTAATAAATATACGTTTGGACATGTATGTTTTTATCTACATTTCGATAAAGGTTTTATACAAAATCAAATGGGTTAAATATATTTGACTTTTTTGTTCTTCACCGTAATGAACTGATACAATCCAAAGTGTTTGTTTTTATAGTTTACTTGACGTTCCGGTATAAATTCCTTTGAAATGGAGTTGTAAGATTAATATATAGCTGATCTTTTTTGCACTTTACTATGAAGAATCGAAATAAGCTACCGTCCAAACAACAATGGTACAAACATTCATTTTTACGTCTCTTGTCGACGTTCCGGTTTATATGTTGTTGAAAACGAAGTTGTATTCGTAATAGAGTATCTTTTTTGTATGATCATAAGCTATAGTGAGTGTCTATATCGTATTGGTACCTTTCCAGCAAAACCAATACCCTCCAAATGGTATCAGTGCCTTCAGTTAACTTTCTTTAGAGCATTCTCAATAGCTTCCTCATCCCCCATTTACTCACAACCAATCACAACCACATATTACATTAAAAATTATTACAGTTTCTCTCTCATCCACTCACAACCACTTTCAACAAATATTAAAAAATAAATGCAGTTTTCCTGTTTTCCCTAAATGGTAGTAAATTCTCAATGAAAGCGGTGACTAAATGGTTGCAGACTAAATAGTACCAAAACGGTTACAAAAAAAGTGTAAATTTTCAATAAAAATGATGTCTAAATGGTGGCAATATCGGTGGCTAAATGGTACCAAAACGGTAGCAAATGACCTTACTAAAATATTGTAGGAGTGGTGGAAATATTGTAACCGTTTTTATAGTGACAAAAATATGGTAGCAAAATATAAAAGTGGTAGCTATTTGGTGACATTAGGGCAACAGAGACGTGTGTTTTTGCTACCACATTCTCGGTTGCAAAATGGTGGGTACAGAGCAATTGCTACCGTTATGTAACCGAAAATGTGGTGACAAAAGCCTAATTTTCTAGTAGTGTTCACTCACAACCATTTTCAACCCCATAAAAAACTATTGGGTTTTGTCTCACAAAAAATAAGGGCACTACTGTGAATGCTCTAAGCATTAAAAGAGGTTGAAACTGTTTACTTCTTTTATCCTTTTTTATTAAGTAATATTAGATTTTTCAACCCTGGAACACTCCCGGGGTAATCGGCTAGTGTATTCATATATTGTTTTCTTGTGTGTTTAGGTGCCTATTTGAGCATACAGATTTGAAGCTTTGCATGGAATGAATCGAAGCTTGGTTCTTGAAAAATTGCCGGGCTTTGCATAAATTCGTTAAAAGCTTCAATCTTTAGTTTGTACGTATTTGAATAAGGTTTTTTTTTTATACTTGATACGTTTCAGGTGTGTGCAAAAATAAAATCAAACCTCTTAAAGATCAATACAATGTAATTAAAATTCCTAACACCGAAAATTAAAGTGTTGTATATTTTAAAAATTTTGCAGAATGCTTATTTATATATTTAAAAAGTTTGATTTTTTTTTTTTAGAAAGTATGATTATTTCCTATTATGAAAGTAAGGAAAATGAAGGGGGTGTTTTGAAGTTGAAGGAATTCTATTGGGTCGAAATGAATCCGATGGCCTAAAATGCTGCCACGTGGAGGAAATCTAGCAATAGTCATAATGGTCCCACATACTAAAGTCTCAACAATAAAATGTTTTGTTAGAGAAAATGACAAAAAAAAAAAAAAAAAAAAAGTTATTGTTTAAAAAATTAGGGCTTGTCGTAAACGTTGCGTTTTGTTAGATTTAAATTTTCATGTCATCCAAGAAAAAGGGGTTAAGCACACAAAGATGTCAATAAAGAGTTTGACGTTGAAGAGAAGATGGAAAAACAAGAAAATTTATGTAATTTATATGTGAATGGGACCGTTTCAAATTTGTTGATAATATCTATTAATCTATTAATTAATATATATAAAAGAATTGAACATTGCTGACGTGGCGTGCAATGGTGCCTTCAACCTCTACATGAAACTGTCACGTGACATCATAAATGAAAGATTTTAGTGTTTTTGAATTATTTCATTTTTTAATTAAAAAAAAAAGATAAAAATAAAACCCTAAATTTATCTCTCTATTTCTTAATTCTCAATTACTAAAATTAAATTGAGTTATTTTAGGAAAAAAGAATTTAAAAACAAATTTAAATTTTTCTCTCTTATGTTCCTCCCATAATTTTTAAAGGTTAATATCTTTTATATTCGAGATTTTTTAAATAAAAAAATTACACAAAATTAACGAGCGTTTTATTATCTTTCCAACGAGTACCATAGTGTTATATAAAAAACAGAGAAAAAACGACTATTTTTTGTGGGATTATGTTCATACAGAAAAAAAAATACAAAGTGTTCAGGTTATTCATTAATCATGTTTTTTTTCTTTTCAACCGGGTTCTTATCTACGATGTTGAAATTCAGCCCAATCATCATGCTACCATTGGAATTTTACTCTTCTAAAGATGGATACGTATACTTCATCAAGAGAAGCTAGGAGAAAGAATCGCGCAACACTGCAACACATGGTGTCACCTTATAACAAGTTTTTTTTTATTTATTTAATTAGAAGAGTAATAATTATTACTATTAGTATTAATATTATTAGAATGGTTATATTTTTCAACCTCTATCACGAATTCTACATCTATATAAGTCAAAGTCAAATTGTAACATATTTTAAATTACGTGAAAATGATTATATGTTGAATGTTATCCTTTTAATACTGTATTATGTTTAATATGGTTTATTCTTTTTTTTTTTAATTTTTTAAATAAATGTTTTTTAACTAAGATTGATTATGTTTAAGTTATTTACGTTTTTCGTGATTTGAGTTTTCTTCTTTTATCATCTTTTATTAAATCATATTAAATTTTTCAACTCCGGGACCTTCCCGGGGTAATCAGCTAGTGTATTATAAGTTAAAAAAGTTTTTGATTGAAAACATCAAGACATATTTCAAGGACAAATAGAATTTTTGAGTGGTTGGCCCTTGTTATAGAAGATTCTAAGGAAAATGGCATGCAAAATAATAATAACGGTTTTAAAGAAAAAGGATTAATATGGCTAATAGGCGTGTTTAATAATATGCTTGAGAACGAGATTGAAACGGATATAGAAATAGATATAGAAGACATGGTCAAGTAAATCAACAAATGATAATGAAGTTTGCATCTTGTACCTAGCTGGTTTGTTTGCTCACTTAGGCTTGTGATGTGTGGCATTTGATTGCGTTATGCTCAATCAAATGACTCGATGTGAAAACCAATATGCTCGTCACAAATTTACGATAACATTATTAAGAAACAACAACCGTAACAACAGAGAGTGTTACCACCATCGGGCATATTATATACCTAGCTAATGATTAGGATTAGAACCAACCTGACCAATTAGCTAGGTGATCCTTACATAGCTAAAAAACTGAACTGAGCACATGTAAACAGTTATATTGGACTTATTTCATTCAATGAGTAACTGTAACACTTTAACCAATAATAAGTTGATGTAGGACCGGCTCAACTGTTTTGGAGGCCTAAAGCGAAATAAAATTATAGGGCCTCCAATTTTTTTTTTAATTTTATTTGGTTCTGTTGTATTGGCTATTCATTATATCATGTAGTTGCTCTTCAAGTTTAAACCGAAAATTAAAAAAAAAAAAAAAGAAGAAGAAAAGAACGTTTAATGAAGAGGAGGCCTTGGATGCTCATCTATCTATATCTATATCTATATCTATATCTATATCTATATATATATATATATATATATATTGCAAAGTGATTAATCCTACATGTCACACTCTTATGCAATCTCTCCTTTGAGAGATGCCACATAGGATGTGATGTGGCAACTCTAAACCAATTAAAAAAAAAGAAATAGATATGATTTAACCTAATCTATTATAATCTTTAACCTAATCTATTAAATACTTAATCTACTAAATCTAAATATTAAACCTTTATTATTTTATCTCTCGTGTTTCCTCCCATAACTTTTAAACGTTAATATCTTTTATATACGAGATTTTTTAAAGAAAAAAATTACACCAAATTAACGAGCGTTTTATTATCTTTCCAACGGGTACCATAGTGCTATATAAAAATCGGAGAAAAAAATGACTATTTTTTGTAACCCGACAGGTATTGTGTCGGGTTTGGGATTAGTTTAAAAAAAATGTGGGTTTGGGTCGGGTCTGGGATTAGGTGATACCCGACCCGATTACCCGAAACAACATACCCAAATACCCGAACTACATACCCGATCATATACCCATGAATTTTTTAACGCATCACATAACCCTTAGACTAATGTGTTCGATATTTCAATAATTAACTTTTTTTTTCTTATTTCATGTTAGTTCTTTTTAGAATGATCGGTTACAAACTTCCGAATTCATTTGCAATGGCACTAGATTTATACCTCGGCGCAAAGATTCGGTTTTTTTTTTATATTTGAATATGATAACTTATGGCAGAGATTTGTTTAAAATAATAATAATAATAATAATAATAATAATAATATATTTTATTATTTTATATTAGATATTTCAACCCGGGACGCTCCCGGGATAAAAACTAGTAGGAGTATAATTTAAAAAACCTATCAGCAATTTATTAGATTGTTGTGAATCGAACTCAGGTTTATGTTGAACAAAAATAGGAATGTTACCACCGGACTACACCACCACTTTCTAAATATTTTAGCAAGTATTTCTAATATTGAGAATACTAGTTTTTATCCCGGGAGCGTCACGGGTTGAAATATCTAATATAACATAATAAAATATATTATTATTATTATTTTAAACAAATCTCTGCCATAAGTTATAATATTCAAATATAAAAAAAAAAATGAATCTCTGCGCCCGGGTATAAATCTAGTGCCATTACAAATGAATTCGGAAGTTTGTAATCGATCATTCTAAAAAGAACTAACATGAAATAAGAAAAAAAAAGTTAATTATTGAAATATCGAACGCATCAGTCTAAGGGTTATGTGATGCGTTAAAAAATTCATGGGTATATGATCGGGTATGTAGCTCGGGTATTTGGGTATGTTGTTTCGGGTAATCGGGTCGGGTATCACCTAATCCCAGACCCAACCCAAACCTACAATTTTTTTAAACTAATTACAAACCCGACACAATACATGTCGGGTTCCAAAAAATAGTCATTTTTTTCTCCGATCTTTATATAGCACTATGGTACTCGTTGGAAAGATAATAAAACGCTCGTTAATTTGGTGTAATTTTTTTTCTTTAAAAAATCTCGTATATAAAAGATATTAACGTTTAAAAGTTATGGGAGGAAACACAAGAGATAAAATAATAAAGGTTTAATATTTAGATTTAGTAGATTATATGTATTTAATAGATTAGGTTAAAGATTATAATAGATTAGGTTAAATCATATTTTTTTTTAATTGGTTTAAAGTTGCCACATCACATCCTATGTGACATCTCTCAAAGAAGAGATTGCATAAGAGTATGACATGTAGGATTAATCCCTTTGCAATATATATATACTAGCTTATACCCCGGGAGCGTCCCGGGTTGAGAAATCTAAGTAAAGTGAATAAAATTAGAAGTATCTAAACTATAAAAATGACATCTATGTATCAACTTACATTAGATACTTTTAAAAAATATATACCAAAAGATCCATTTCACCTTACAACATCAACACCTAAAACAGAATATTAAGATCCCAAGCACTTCAAGGGGACAAAGATTGTTTAGCACCAATACATTCAGTCAAAGGTCTTTAACTGCATACAATAAGATTTGAGCTATTTCAGAATATGGTAGAAAAAGAAAACATATCAATTACCTGTTGGAGAGCGTCTCAGATTGAAATATCTAATATGACATAATAAAATATCTAATATGACAACATAATTAATGACTTGCCAATATATGATTAATGATTATTATTATTATTATTATTATTATTATTATTATTATTATTATTATTATTATTTTAAACAAATCTCTGCCATAAGTTATCATATTCTAATATAAAAAGGGGTAATTGGGTCAGGTATCACCTAATCCCAGGCCCGACCCAAACCCACAATTTTTTTTTAAACTAATATATCTCGAGAGCGTCCCGGGTTGAGAAATCTAATTTGAAATATCAATTTTACACCTGAAATAGACTGACGCGTTTTACAGTTACATGCAGGAAAGCTTCGGGTAGCACTTAACCTAAAACAATTAACAATGTATCTTCAATGTTAGTGCATAACCTTAAACAATGTATAACTCTAATATTAAACCTAACCTAAAACAATGTACAACTCCAATGTTAACACATGTTGTAAATAAAAATCATATTTACTGGTTTGAACATAACTAATGACTTGCCTATACATGATTAATGAATAACCTGAACACTTTGTGTTTTTTTCCTGTATGAACAAAACCACGCAAAAAATAGTCGTTTTTTTCTCCGTTTTTTTATATAGCACTATGGTACCCGTTGGAAAGATAATAAAACGCTCGTTAATTTGGTGTAATTTTTTTCTTTAAAAAATCTCGTATATAAAAGATATTAACGTTTAAAAGTTATGGGAAAAAATATTAGAGATAAAAATATAATTTTGTTTTTAAATTTTAAATTATTATTTTCTTAAAATAAAGCCTTTGCCACATGGGATGACACATGGCACACTCAATGAAGAGAATACCCTCTTTGAGTGCCATGTCATTAAAATGGCTTTGGTTTATTATATGTATAGATATATATATATATATATATATAGATAGATATAGAATATAGATTTATATATTTTATAAACTAATGGGGCCCTAAAAATTTGAAGGCCCAAAGCCCTAGCTTTAATATAATTGGGTTTGGGCCGGCCTGAGTTGATGTTTCACACTGTCATATTTACAACAAAAGTAAAACTAATAATAAAAATTTAGAAAACTTAAATATAAAACAGAATATCTAACACAGTGGTACAATCACGTAACTTATAAACCAAAAAATAAACAAACTAATTTTAATTACTGTCTTGTAATTGCTCTAGCTAGGGTGCGTATTGTTCATAGTTTTCCAAGATGTAACACATTGCTTGTCACGAAAAAAGCGAAAGAAACACGAGTGAGCGCAACTCCCACATGTAGCTAGCATAAGAAGACGGTACACGAGTTATCATGTTTTGGCAAGCATCTTTCGTGTGTTACTCCTACAATCCTACTACACCTATGACTCTATGAGAACAGGAGTTTGTTAATGCATGTCTTCCAGATGGCTTAAAAATTGCGATCTCGCAACCTATGAAAAAGAGCTTTGCAATTAATTAATGAGATTTAATTTTTTTAACAAAAATTCTCAGGCTATGAGAACACAAATCCGAACCAAAATTACCACATGCTTAAGCTGGCCGTATCATAACTTATATATTGTCATTAACTTGAAAACAAACTACGTAATATTAATCCGTTTAAATTATATATGTATTTAAAGTGTAGTTTAGATTCAGTTATCTACTTCACACAACAAAAATACCACAAACACAAACCTTAACAAGACAATATATTAAAATATGTTTCAATATGTGGTATGCTGCGATCTCTTGTCATATTTATCGATCAAAACTGAATTATCTATTGCAGTCATTTTCGCTCACTAGATTAATTAAAGTAGGAATTTAGTTATTTAGGTTGTTTTATTGTTAATCATAGGTTTGTCATTAACTCGATATTAATTTAGAGAGAAAATGTGGAGATGTGATTATTTGGGTGTATAATTGTAGTATTACGTACAATTGGATCTTCCTCTCTATTCTATTTATAGACAAACTAACAACTCTAACCATCTTAACTAACTATCTCTTATTACTCTCTAATAACTCCAAAACAAACCACAAACTAATCCCTTTAAATTGTACGTGTATTTAAAGTGTTTTAAGGCTAATTTAAAACCCTTTTATTTTATTTATTTTCTAATTTGTTTATAGGAGGGATTTTGTATTCTTGAGCCATAGTTTCTCGTTCTATAACATTCTAGGACTTAACTGATTCAAAAACCAAGACCAGCCTAATTAGTTTATCCCAACTCAGTGCTAAGTTCTAGTTCTATTAGACCACCCGTGTTGAGGGGTTAATTGGGCGTGAAATGCCTCATTAGCACCCCAAATACCGACCCCTGGGGCACGAATGCTCTTCAAAATCAAAGGGGCGTGATTTGTTTCACGCCCCTTTTTTTTCTCTATCTTTGTGCAGCCAATTAAATTCATACATGTGGAGTGAAGGGGCTTGAAATTACTTGACCATATACATACATATGGTCGTACGGTTTAAAATTATTGCTCCTCGTAATCATACTCTCTTTGTAAAATAAAAGAAAAACATAAACAGTATGTCAAGCAACAGATACGGAGATAAAAACAACAAAATTCACCCAAGATCCAAACATTCTAGTTACAATCTCAAAATCCAATTGGCACCACAGGTTACTAGATCGAACAACTACCACAATCACTTGAAATCCACTCAACAAACGGTAACCATAAACCAAACCGATTAACCCAACACATCCACATAGGGCACAAAAGAAGTTTGTCACCTTTGCTCAATTATTGGATACAGCGGTGCCGGGCCACTTGCTATATCACAATAAAAATAAATGCCGGAGAAAAAGGATTCCATGTTATCCTTTGTGAGGACGTGAACTCCCCATACATAGTCGTCACCAACACGTACGGCTCACTTAGTGCATGTAGGAGGGAACTTAGTTCCTCCGGCCTCATGTAGCTTTCTGTAGCAGGGAAATGGATGGTGCTGGACAAAACGTCTTGGTTGGCCATCGCTTTTTGGGTGACCGATCGAGTTGCTCACATTGAACGTACCCTTGTCTCCTCTGAGAGCGAGAGTGTACCGGACGGACATTACCCGGGTACACGGTCATGTGCTTAAGCACATCGAACCTCGACTTCAGCCCCTGCGAAGGTGGAATAATAGCCCTAGGCATGCAGGTGCTTCATCAGCACCATCCTGATGTGCCATCGATGCGAAACCTCCAGATCCAACGTAGAAGTAGAGGCTCAGAACATCGAGGGTTCTGAGGCGGGGTTTGTGGGTCTTCACTGATTTGATTGCCAGCTCTCTCATCAGGATACAAGCACGATCATCACAAGACCAGCAATTGTAATGCAATTGAGTGTGAACCTTCGATCATTCTTGACGGTACTCGAATCAGACCCCTTAGAAGCAGTTTAAAATATGATAAAGTTAGTAAAAACATGAAATATATGAAGTTAAGCATGCAAAATAACACATAATTAACACTTACCGATTCGGAAATATGATGTTAGTAAAAACATGAAATATTGTTAATTGACTTAGTTATACAAAACTAAAGCTGGAACTTTATCATCTTGAAACCATCAACCACAAAACTAAAGCTGGAACTTTTTCATCATGAAACCACAAACAAAAACTCTTTCTTTTCCGGCAACCACCGGACACCACCGCAGTCACCATATAGCACCGCCAACAACTCACTGGACACCACCGCAGTCACCATATAGCACCGCCAACAACTCATTACCTCACATTTCCTTCTTTCCGTCAGAAATCAGAGTGGCGTACTCACCGGAAGGTGCTGGAAACTCTAAAAAAACGTACCCAAACAAGGAAATGTTTGCAGAAACGACGTTGACTTAGCGAATTGGTCAAAGAATCGGCTTGGAAACGTTTCATGCCGTACCCGTACACGTTTCGGTCCCCTGAAGGTTTCGGGGACGGGAAATGGCACCTGGTTCACGTTTCGGTGCATCAGAGATTGACCCCTCCATTATTACAGTTTAGATTCTAAGCCCCTTAACTATCTTTTATATATGGTGCTTGTAATTAGGGGTGTTTAAAAAAATCCGAATCCGAATTATTCGAAATTTTGGATAATCCGATTTTCGGATATCCGAAAAGCAGATAATCATATCCGAAAATCGGATTATCCAACATTTCGGATTCGGATTCGAATCCTGATTTTGATAACTTTCCAACATTCAATTGGCACCATAGGTTACTAGATCGAACAACTACTATATATGATAACAGAACTTACTTATTATTATAAAAAAAAGAGCATAGCTTTATATACCTAGCCTAATATCACTTAAAATCCACTCAACAAACGGTAACCATAAACCAAACCGATTAACCCAACACATCCACATAGGGCACAAAAGAAGTTTGACACCTTTGCTCAATTATTGGATACAGCGGTGCCGGGCCACTTGCTATATCACAATAAAAATAAATGCCGGAGAAAAAGGATTCCATGTTATCCTTTGTGAGGACGTGAACTCCCCATACATAGTCGTCACCCACACGTACGGCTCACTTAGTGCATGTAGGAGGGAACTTAGTTCCTCCGGCCTCATGTAGCTTTCTGTAGCACGGAAATGGATGGTGCTGGACAAAACGTCTTGGTTGGCCACCGCCTTTTGGGTGACCGATCGAGCTGCTCACATTGAACGTACCCTTGTCTCCTCTGAGAGAGAGAGTATACCGGACGGACATTACCCGGTTACACAGTCATGTGCTTAGGCACATCGAACCTCGACTTCAGCCCATGCGAAGGTGGAATAATAGCCCCGGGCATGCAGGTGCTTCATCAGCACCATCCTGATGTGCCATCGATGCGAAACCTCCAGATCCAACGTAGAAGTAGAGGTTCAGAACATCGAGGGTTCTGAGGTAGGGTTTGTGGGTCTTCACTAATTTGATTGCCAGCTCTCTCATCAGGATACAAGCACGATCATCACAAGACCAGCAATTGTAATGCAATTGAGTGTGAGCCTTCGATCATTGTTGACGGTACTCGAATCAGACCCCTTAGAAGCAGTTTAAAATATGATAAAGTTAGTAAAAACATGAAATATATGATGTTAAGCATGCAAAATAACACATAATTAACACTTACCGATTCGGAAATATGATGTTAGTAAAAACATGAAATATTGTTAATTGACTTAGTTATATAATAGAAATATATTAAATTTAGATATTATCATATTATATTTGAGATATATAAAAAGTCAAATATACAAAACTAAAGCTGGAACTTTATCATCTTGAAACCCTCAACCACAAAGCTAAGGCTGGAACTTTTTCATCTTGAAACCACAAACAAAAACTCTTTCTTTTCCGGCAACCAGCGGACACCACCGCAGTCACCATATAGCACCGCCAACAACTCACCGGACACCACTGCAGTCACCATATAGCACCGCCAACAACTCATTACCTCACATTTCCTTCTTTCCGTCAGAAATCAGAGTGGCGTACTCGCCGGAATCGTCGCCGGAAGGTGCTGGAAACTCTAAAAAACGTACCCAAACAAGGAAACGTTTGCAGAAACGACGTTGACTTAGCGAATCGGTCAAAGAATTGGTTTGGAAACGTTTCATGCCGTACCCGTACACGTTTCGGTCCCCTGAAGGTTTCGGGGACGGGAAACAGCACTTGGTTCACGTTTCGGTGCATCAGAGATCGACCCCTCCATTATTACAGTTTAGATTCTAAGCCCCTTTACTATCTTTTATATATGGTGCTTGTAATTAGGGGTGTTCAAAAAAATCCGAATCCGAATTCGAATCCGAAAAATCCGAAATTTTGGATAATCCGAAAATCGGATTATCCAACATTTTGGATTAGGATTCGGTTCCT
The DNA here is from genome assembly GCA_028751855.1 of Ambrosia trifida. Taxonomy (NCBI): domain Eukaryota; kingdom Viridiplantae; phylum Streptophyta; class Magnoliopsida; order Asterales; family Asteraceae; genus Ambrosia; species Ambrosia trifida. The sequence goes on along the minus strand of CM054122.1, from coordinate 99,605,447 downwards.
GATTTTGAAAATTTTCCAACATTCTATTGGCACCACAGGTTACTAGATCGAACAACTACTATATATGATGACAGAACTTACTTATTATTATAAAAAAAGAGCATGGCTTTATATAGCTAGCCTAATATCACTTGAAATCCACTCAACAAACGGTAACCATAAACCAAACCGATTAACCCAAAACATCCACCTAGGGCACAGAAGAAGTTTGACACCTTTGCTCAATTATTGGATACAGCGGTGCTGGGCCACTTGCTATATCACAATAAAAATAAATGCCGGAGAAAAAGGATTCCATGTATCATTTGTGAGGACGTGAACTCCCCATACATAGTCGTCACCCACACGTACGACTCATGTAACATCCAGTGATTTTTACTTTTCATGTATTTTAAATTCTATAGTTAACGAATTCCAAGTTCGCCTTTATTGGTTTCTTTTATGTTACTCCTACCAATTCGTGACGAGTCATCATTATAATTTACCCTATTCAATTTAGGCACCATTACAAGAAACTCATTTAGTTAAAATTTTAATATATATTTATTTCTAAAATAAAAGCATATATATTTAGTTAACATCATAGTACTTTAAGATTTAAAAAAAAAAGAAAAATAAAAGAAACGTGATATAAGTTTGAGTTTTGACAAAACAACTACAACAATAACATGCAATATCCGTTCGTTTTTTTATTTTTATTGTTATTATTTTTTTTTCTTTTAAAAGATATATATCCCACCTAACTCACTCCTAACCACCTTATTAACTTTATTTAATACCCAACCCCTTCACCCCAACTATAAATACACCACTACTACCCATTCTAACACTTGCTCATTCCTAAATCCTCTCTAAACCTCTCAATTCTTCAAAGATATCTCAAGTGTGGAAGTCCACTTCTAAGTGAGTTTTCTCATAAACTCCAACCTTATTATTCTTTCTTCACTTCTTTTCTTCTTCTAACCCCTTGGGAAAACCTCTAGGACCTTGCTCTTGTTTGCTATGGCAAATGAATACGAGTAGGACACCAAAATGAGGCCTCAAAGGTGGTTCATCTTCTATTGTTTTTATGCAATAGAAGGTTAGTTGAAGTGATACCAACCAAGTTCACCAATAACTTAATATGGACTTATGCTATGGTTAATGGTTGACAAAGGAAAGCCAAGGCTCTTCCAAACTAAGTCACCATACACTACTTTAACCCTATAGTTATATTATGTAAATACTAAAATATATACTTTCAAAACTCTACTAATCTAATAACTTGGTAGGTTTGTGGATACATCCCTACCTTACCAATACTTGACTCTCTTGACCATCCGAATCACCTTTATGGTGGTTTGTGTTTTGGTTAGCCTTAAAGGCACTACTTGACTCTCATGACCATCCAAATCACCTTTAGGGTGGTTTGTGTTTTGGTTCGCCTAAAAGGCTTGCTTGACTCTCTTGAATCTAATAATCCAACTCTTGAATCTAAAACGCTTTCCTTTCTAATTCTAGTTATTCGGAGCTAAAATCTTCAATTCTCAAGACCCGTTTTTGGGAACTAAATAACACACCCTAAGGTGAGTTCATACTTGTCCCCCTTTTATCCTTTATTCTTTGGGGCTCAACATGTATCACTATCAAAACTCAAACGATTTTAAACTCTACAATCTATTATGCTTAGTCTAAAGTCTATCATATTCTAAATTCTATCATGCGCAATCTAAAGTCTATTATATGCTTGTACGCTATGCTATGTAGAATTATTTACTCTAACATACAAATGTTTATATAGTTGACAACCCACCTTGCATGTATAGCGCTATAGGATTGGCTATCCGCCCCCTACATGGGTCATGTTAAGCAAAATTCTTCGTGGCTAGTCGCCGTTTGTATGGTTCTCTTGCATATGCCTATAAGCAAAACTTTATTATACTATGTATGTATGTCAAAACTAGTATGCTCACCAATGCTTTATGTGTTGACGGATATTTTATACATGTTGCAGGAAATATTTATTGCAGGACATTCAAGAAAACTACTTAGGATTGGACATAGAAACTCACTCTAGTTCAAGTTATCATATTCTTGTTGTTGTATTTTTCGTTATATGAACTACTTGTATTTCTATTTTTAGACAATAAATGAAATTCTATCTTTAAACTATATTGTCACAAAATCTAGTGTCATGAAGTCTTTGAACAATCTATACCAAGTCTCGCCCCGATGTTTTCCGCCATCGGTTGGGGTGTGACAACTCACTTAGTGCATGTAGGAGGGAACTTAGTTCACATTTTAGACATAAAGTAGAACGTTTTTTATTATTTATTTATTTATTTTTTTATTTTTTTAAAAAGTTTTGGATTATCCGTTGGATGATCCGAATCCGAAATTTGGATTATGCGAGTTTCGGATATCGAAAATTTCGAATCCGGATTCGGATCCCAATATTGACTATCCGGAATTCGGATTATCCGATTTTGAACACCCCTACTTGTAATTAACCACTTACCGATTCGGAAGCAACATCCACATTGTAGCTTGTATGGAAGGTTTGTTTTATCTTGTTCAAAGTTCCCCGAACGAAATCATTGTAGGTTGAAGTATGGAAGGTTTGTTTTATCTTGTTCAAAGAGTGATGAAAGGAATCCATAACAATAAACTTTGATAACTTAAAATAAAGAATTGAACATGTATATATAGACTGAATCAATTATATTAGCTGGCTTACTTAAAATGGATTTTCTTACTTGATAATTTAAGAATAAAACACTTTTATTTTTTTCTATATCAATCCCCTACCTCAACATCTCCTTTTATTTCCGGTCGATCTAATTGCACCTATGTTTAGTAATCCAAATTCTTGCAGATAAATAAAAGCAAAATACGTCCTCTTTATATCCTGACAGTTTGAATTCACAAAATATAGGTCTCCCACCTGTTTTTGAGAAAATATATGATATAAAGTTCCTTTACGTGAGAAGTGTAAGAAGCCACCAGAGATTGACACCTATCAATTTAACCTAACCACAGTTAAACCACAATTAAATCTATCTTCCCTGTTCTAAACCTAACCCATCCTCATTTTGAAACAAACCAATCGAGATCTGACCACCACCACCACTAGCAGCAGAACCGTCGATAACCCACCGCCCTCTCTCTCCGCCTGCCTAATCCGCCGCTCTTTCATGATAAAAACAGAGCTGCTACTAATTAAATTAAAAAATCTTGTTTCATAAACATCTCTGACACCAAGAATAAGCCAAATTTGGAAATATCTTTATCAAGAGAAAAGCAAAACTATGCTATGTGTTCTGAGGATTAACATAAGCAACAATTTGGATTTTGGAGGACCACACCTAATAAGGAAGCATTTGATTGGGTGGCGTCTTCAAAGCTTAAGAAAAGAAAAGATGAAGGCGACCAGACCAGCTGAGATTTACTTTTGCAATCTCAAAAGGAGGGATATTTACTTTTGTAATCTCAAAAGTTGTGTTTGTGTATTTGTTTCTTGGGTTGAAAATTTTAAAGGTGCGTTTGAATATTTTCATCAACTTATCAAAAGTGCGTTTAACTTTCAATGTGGTGATTTTTCATTTTTTTCAAAGGTGCGTCCAAAATAAATTATTACATAATGAGTGCGTCCAAAAATATGTTCTGGACCAAAAATTCTCTGCAAAAATTAACAAACAATGAGTGCTTCCAAACTTTTAATGAGTGCTTCTAAATTTCAGTGAGTGCTTCCAAACTTTTTTAATGAGTGCTTCTAAATTTTTAATGAGTGCTTCCAAACTTTTTAGCGAGTGCTTCTAAATTTCAATGTGTGCGTCTGAAAATTTGATAAGTGCGTCTGAAATTTTGATGAGTGCGTCTGAAAATTTTGATGAGTGCGTCTGTAAATTTGATGAGTGCGTCTGAGATTTAAAAGTGCTCTGTTTTTTCACCAACTTCATCTTCTTCCTCTGCAACTTTTTTTAACCTAATTTTTATGTTTAATCATCCTTATTGAAACAAAATCGAGAGCATTTCGACAACTATTAGATTCATAATTGTTCATATGATTATTTGATCTTACATGTTCGTTCGATTACGTTTTTTTTGAATTATGTAATCATTCTGAACATGAATCGATCTGAAAACAATGAAAAATCAGTGTTCAAATTAGTTCTGTTGTTACGATTTGAAAAAAAAATTAGACGGTTTTTCCTATTTTACCCTTGGTTAGTTTTACCCAAGTATGATTAGGGTTTTTAATCTGCATCCAGACATCTTGTTAATCTAATGGCTAAGATTGCTTCTTACGCTTCTTACATTAAGAAACTTTATACGTTATCTCTTCCCCCAGTTTTTATGCTTTTAAGACCCCATTTTGTGTCTTATGGGACATGTCTTAATCATAAGTGAAGTTGTAATTTTTTTTTGAACATTCAAACGAAACTTTATATCACCAAACATTATAACTACAATTATTTCACCCAGGCACATTAAGCAAGTAGCTACCTGGGCCGACCCACAAGACTACTAAACATACATAAATTGAATATAATTACATCACCTCAATCAATAAACGGAACCCACGGCCCTACAAGTGTTGGATATTTTAGTGTAATTGGATTGACTGGTTGATCAATATATTCATAATAAGACATGATATAGGTATGGTGGTGCAGAGTGCGCTTTGAATTTATTATGAACTTAGACGGGGTCCGGGGGCAGCGCCCCTGGGAGCAGGGTCCAAGGGGCGGCAGCCCCTGGCTCTTCTCTCAAATTGCTATGGTAAAAAATGTCTCAGAAAATTAATTTTCGGAAATAGAGGGACTATTTTGGCAATTTTGAAAACCTGTGATAACTGCCTTTTAGGCAGTTAATAACCCTGGTATCAATCACGAATTCATAATATTGATAAAAAACTCTCTGGTTCTTCTCTCAAAGATCACATACTGAAAATTCTCGATCTCTGATTGTATCCGATTGAATATTCGATTGAACCGTCGAATTGATTCAATCTGAAAGCGATTACGTGCCTTCAGAGATTTCTGATCCGGTTGTTCGTTTATTTACTGTATTTCCCCAACAAAGATTGAATCAATTATTTGAAGATGACGAACAATGAATCTGTGAAAGATATGACGAAGAACTTTACAAAATTGGACAAGTTTTCTGGACAGGATTTCCGATGCTGGTAGTCTGGCAGAAGAAGAGGCACTTCTATCTCATGAGTCTGAAAGTTGTGTATGCTCTGAGCACTCCTTGTCCCGAAATTATTGAGAATGAAACCCTGGATCAAACCAGAGCACGTTCAAAGTGGGAAAACGCAGACTACATCTGTCATGGTCACATTCTTAATGGTATGTTTGATTCTTTATTTGATGTTTATCAAAACGTAGAGTCTGCAAAAGAATTATGGGATTCCCTTGAAGCAAAATACATGGCAGAAGATGCGTCTAGTAAGAAATTTCTGGTTGGTAATTTTATTAACTATAAAATGGTAGACACTAGGCCTGTCATGGAACAATATCATGAATTGCAATGAATATTAGGGCAGTTTGCATAATTTGGAATGAAGATGGATGAATCTATTTCTGTCTCTAGTATTATTGATAAACTTCCCCCCTCTTGGAAAGATTTTAAGAACAATCTGAAACATAAGAAAGAGGAATTGAATCTGGTTGAATTAGGAAGTCATTTCCAAATTGAACAATCCATACGTGATATGGAAAAGGGTTCTGTTGTTGGTACTAAAACCATGGCTGGTTGTTCTTCTGTGAACATGGTGGAGGAGGGTGAATCCTCCAAGGCTTGGAAAGGGAAACGAAAGTTTGAAGGGAACAACAATAAGGGTGGTTCTGATAAGAAACCTAAAAAGGTTTGTTGGAAGTGTAATAAACCTGGTCACTTCAAGAAAGACTGCAGGTCTGGTAAGAGTGGAGGAAAAGGCAAAAACGTGGTTGATACAAGTGGATCCAAGGATCCAGGAAAGCAATCTGGTTCGTTTTTGGTACCATGTGATCATTATATTGAGAATTATTATGTATCAACAATCTTTGAAGCATTTTATGTGCAGGATGATGATATTTCATGGTGGATGGATTCGGGAGCAACATGTCATGTATGTAAAAATCTTCAATGGTTCAAGGATTTCAAGCCAATTGAAGATGGATCTTCACTAAAGATGGGCAATGTTGCCACTGAACCAATTAAAGGAATATGATCTATTCTTTTAGTCTTTACTTCTGGAAACTCTTTACTATTAAATAATGTTCTATATGTACCTGGGATTCGTAAGAACTTAGTATCTGGTATTATATTGAATAATTGTTGTTACAAGCAGGTCTTGAAAAGTGCAAGTATATCTTGTCAAGACATAGAATCTTTATTGGATTTGGTTATTTGAATGTCATGTTTAAGTTAAATTTGGATGTCCCTTTTGTTAATAATTCTGTGTTTATCGCTTCTACTAGTTCTAGCAATGATTTTAGTAAATCAGAATTATGGCATGCTAGATTAGGTCACGTTAATTATTGCAGAATGAAAGATATGTCTAACATGAGTCTTATACCCGATTTTGACATACAAGAACGTAATGATTGTCATACTTGTAAATTGACTAAAATTACAAGAAAACCATTTAAAGATGTCAAAAGGAATTCTAATGTGTTGGAATTGATTCATTCTGATTTATGTGACATTCATAGTACTCCTTCTCAGTGGCGAAGCTTGACCCGAAGGTTTGGGGGGTCGGAAGACATCGGGGGGTCGGAAGTCACTGGTTTCGGGGATCGAAAAGCAGTTCCGGGGGGTCGAAACCCTATATTTCCAAAATTTTCTATACGAATACTATATAATCGAAACTTCTGCGCGAAAATTCAGGGGGTCGGCCGCCCCCTCCCGCCCTACAATGCTACGCCCCTGCTCCTTCTCTAGGAAATAAGAAGTATGTTGTAACCTTTATTGATGATGCAACTAGATTTTGTCATGTCTATCTATTGCATTCAAAGGATGAAGCTCTTGATAAATTTAAAGTTTATAAACAAGAGGTTGAGCTTCATAGAAATGGTTTGATTAAAAACCTCCGTACAGATAGAGGTGGTGAGTATTAAGATCTAGTTTATTTTCAATCTACTGGTATAATACATCAAACAACTGCTCCTTATACACCACAACAAAATGGTGTGGCTGAAAGGAAGAATAGGTCATTGAAAGAAACGGTTAATTCCATGTTGTCCTATTCTGGTTTAAGTGATGGATTTTGGGGTGAGGCTATGTTGACAGCCTGTTACTTATTGAACCGAGCACCTAATAAAAGGTCTAAGGTGACCCCATATGAACTTTGGTACAAAAAGGTACCAGATTTGAGTTATCTTAAAGTCTGGGGATGTAGAGATGTTGTGAGGCTTACTATGCCCAAAATGAGTACCATTGGTAAAAGAGGCATAGATTGCATATTTATTGGATATGCTGAACATTCCCCTGTTTATAGGTTCTATGTCATAGAACCAAATGATTATGTATCTGTTCATTCTGTTATTGAGTCAAGAGATGCTAACTTTGGGAATGAGGATAGATTTTCTTCTGTTCCTCGATTGAAGGATATGCCTCAGTGTCTTAAAAATTATGAACAAATAATTACTTGTGGTGACAATTCAGGTAATTGTTATGATGTACCTTCTACTAGTACCGAGCCCAGAAAAAGTACTAGAGTCAGAAAACCAAAGTCCTTTGGTGCTGACTTTCATCTTTATTTAGTAGAAGGAACCAGGAATGATGTTGAATATCAGTTTCAATATTGTTTTAATATTGATGAGGATCCTAAGACATTCAATGATGCTATGTCTTCTAGGGACGCTGCATTTTTGAAGGATGCAATCCAAGATGAGATTGACTCTATAATGCACAATAATACTTGGAAATTGGCTTATTTACCCCATGGGTGTAAACCTTTGGGTAGTAAATGGATCTTCAATAGGAAGATGAAGGTGGATGGTAGCATAGACAAATATAAAGCTAGCTTGGTGATCCAAGGCTTTAGGCAAAAGGAAGGTATTGACTATTTTGATACCTATGCTCCTGTTGCTAGGATAACCACCATTAGATTATTGTTGGCACTTGCTGCTATACATAATCTTGTAATTCAACAAATGGATGTTAAAACTGCGTTTTTGAATGGTGAATTAGATGTAGAGATTTACATGAAACAACCTGAAGGTTTTGTCATGCCTGGATATGAACATAAGGTTTGTAAATTGGTAATATCTCTTTATGGCTTGAAACAAGCCCCTAAACAGTGGCATCAGAAGTTTGATGATGTGGTGTTGTCTAATGGTTTTGCATGTCTAATGGTTTTGCATTAAACCAAGTAGACAAATGTGTTTATAGCAAATTTGATACTTCTGGAAAAGGAGTAATTATTTGCTTGTATGTTGATGACATGTTGATATTTCGTACTAACCAAATGGAAGTGGATAAACCTAAGAAATTTATGTCATATAAGTTTGATATGAAAGACATGGGGGAGGTAGACGTGATTCTTGGTATTAAGATCATACGTGGAGAACATGGCATATCTATCTCTCAATCACATTATATTGAGAAGATGTTGGAAAAGTTTAATCACAAAGATAGTTCTCCAATGGGTACTCCTATAGATCCTACTGTAAAACTCGTGCCTAATAAAGGAGTTGCTGTGAATCAACTTGAATATTCAAAGGCTATTGGATCTCTCATGTATGTCATGATTAGTACTAGACCTGATATAGCCTTTGCTGTTGGAAAACTGAGTAGATATACTCACAATCCAAGCTTCATTCATTGGCAAGCTATAAATCGAGTATTTAGGTACTTGAAAGGACCCATAGATTTTGGTTTGCCTTATACTGGATTTCCTTCTGTCCTTGAAGGTTATTCTGGTGCAAGTTGGATTACTAATTTGGAAGATCATTCTTCCACAAGTGGTTGGGTAATCCTTCTTGGAGGTGGTGCTATATGTTGGGCATCAAAGAAACAAACTTGCATTACTAACTCAATAATGGAAGATGAGTTTGTGGCATTAGCAGCAGCTAGCAAAGAAGCTGAATGACTAAGAAATGTGATTTATAAAATTCCATTATGGCCGAAACCGATATCACCATTATCTATTAGATGTGATAGTGAATCTACCTTGGCTAAGGCATATAGTCAAGTGTATAATGGAAAGTTTAGACACTTAGGTGTTAGACACAACATGGTACGTGGGCTTATCACGAATGGTGTGATATCTGTGGTGTTTGTTAGAACTCAAAACAATTTAGCCGATCATTTAACCAAGGGGTTAAGTAGAGATCTCGTGAAAAAGTCGGCTATAGGGATGGGATTAAAGTCCACTAAAAATCTCTGATGTTAAGATACCCAATCCCCATCTAGTACAACTCTAGATGCAAAATTTAATGCGGAAAGCTTAATATGTAGAGATTGGAACACATTAGAAGATTCATCCCAAGGTATGTGTTCAGACCTGCAAGTTAAGGAGGTTGAATGTATATATTCTTAATAGCTCTTTTGACAAATTGCATTGCAGGTGCAAGAATAAAAGAGCTACCTATGTAAGTATGAAGTTTAGCCGCTTCAAGAAGCTGGGACTTGGCGTTGACATGCTTATGAATGATAAGGACATAGGCTAGTAAAAGATTATGTCAAGATAGAACTACTAAGTATGTAAACTTTTGTGTACATTATCTTTGTGTATTCAAGACGAGTTCCCAAGGTTAAATCCTAAGCGACACCCTGGTATTCGAATATTCAGAATGTGTAATGTACTAATGTGAAATTCAATCGTCACGACATTTCATTTAAGCAAAAGTTTGAATGTTTGAGATTACTTGTTTTAGTTAATCAAGGATTACACTAAAATAGGGGAGGATTGTTGGATATTTTAGTGTAATTGGATTGACTGGTGATCAATATCTTCATAATAAGACATCATATAGGTATGGTTGATGTGTTACAAAACACATCTCTTTTCCTATGTATTTTGTATATTATTTGGTCAGGTTTTTATTTGTTTCGTTTTTATTATGTATTTATTTATTTTATTATTTTATAGGTGTTCGTGGAAATTGAGCTCAAAACGAAAGGATTTTAATCAAGACACGAACACTTGAAAGCAGTTGTTCATGGACGTTGAAGCGTAAACGAGGAATTTTGATCGAGCCAAGAACACTCAAGTCGGGAGAATGGAGTTATAATAATAATAATAATAAGATGTTAGTATACCTTGATGTCTAAAGTCACGACAAAAAAAAATGCAAGGAAGGAAGGGCTTCGGCCATAATTCGAGAGGCCCAATACAACAAAAAAAGAAAATGCATATTATAAATAAGGGCAAAACATTATTCACGAGGAACACATCTCGTAGCCGCGAAAAGGGAATCAATCGACAGCAGCAGCTTTAATCTAATAGAGAGGATTAATTGAAGTCCAGGAAGGCTTGGGTTCAAGAGTGAGGCTACGGGTTTGATCACTAAAAATTTTAGTTTTTATATTTATTTAATTCGTGTTCATGAAGATTGAGACCATGATTAATTTTTATTTTGAACCTGTGTTTTTATCACTTTCCATGACTATGAGTTGCTAAATCTTGAACCACTACCTAGGTTGTATGATGACTGCATGTTAATTTTATATTTCTCGGTTTATGGATTATTTATTGAATGGTTAATGTTTTGGTAACGATTTGGTTGGTGTTTATTATGATGTGTGTGCGTACTTAAGTCTAATTTATTATTTTTGAGAGTTCCATAGACGTCTTAGTGAATGTCTTTCATGTTTGGATGTTTATTAGGGTTACCTGCTAGGTGCTTGTAGCTTATTTTATGGTTTTGTGCACGAAAGCCATAGGAACTTGATTAGAGAATTTAGAGGACTTTTGTATTCTTCCATTCTTGAGACCGGGAGGTGATGGAATGTTGGGTTGTCTAGAGCTTTAGGTGTTAGGTTTAGGTGAGACCGGGAGGTGATCCTATCCTAGTTGTCTTTAGTTTCTTGCAATTCCAAGTCATAGTTAACCCAATTAAATTACTCCTTTACATCTTCGGTGTCTTGTGATTAGAGAGACCGGGAGGTGATCGAGTCATTTGAGTACCTTTACATTCTTAGTTAGGTGAGACCGGAAGGTGATCCGAGCTAGATAGCCAGTGTTTTATTATTTAGGATTCTTTGGGGGTGTGTTGGTGAGACCGGGAGGAGATCTAGCACGTCTTAGGGTTTCTTAAATTATCTCATTTGAGTACCTTTACATTCTTAGTTAGGTGAGACCGGAAGGTGATCCGAGCTAGATAGCCAGTGTTTTATTATTTAGGATTCTTTGGGGTGTGTTGGTGAGACCGGGAGGAGATCTAGCACGTCTTAGGGTTTCTTAAATTATCTTTAGAATCTGGTATCCATTCAGTTTTCTATTACCGAGAGTTGTGAGTTTTCATGTAGGATTCTTGACCTAGGTAGTTGCCTTCCTACCCTGATATTTTCCTCAATTATCCTTGCTGTCAGTTTATCTTGTTTATTTACTTTATTTAATTATTAAAAAACCAAAAAACCATTTTAAAAATCATTTAGTTTAAGTCTTAGTCGAGTCTAGTTTTGTCTTCTATTAGTGTCCTGTGGGTTCGATACTCGGACTTACTTGGTCTGTACTGCATTGATAGGTACACTTGCCTGTCGTGTGGTCTAGTTTAGTTGAGTCTGTTTTATATTACTAGGTGTCTAGGTTAGGTAGTTATTTTTAGACCATACATAGCACATCAATGGTGGTGCGGAGTGCACCCCTATTTGAATTTATTATGAACTTAGGGGCGAAGCCCCTAAGGGACGGGGTCCAAAGGGCAACGCCCCTGGGAGCAAGGTCCAAGGGCGGCAAGTAAAAATGTCTCAGAATATTATTTTTCGGAAATAGAGAGACTATTTTGGTAATTTTGAAAACCTGTGATAACTGCCTTTTAGGCAGTTAATAACCCTGGTATCAATCACGAATTCATAATATTGATAAAAAACTCTCTGGTTCTTCTCTCAAAGATCACATACTGAAAATTCTCGATTTCTGATTGTATCAGATTGAATATTCCATTGAACCGTTGAATTGATTCAATCTGAAAGCGATTACGTGCCTTCAGAGATTTCTGATCCTGTTGTTCGTTTATTTACTGTATTTCCCCAACAACAAGTCCACCCACAACCAGATCCCATCAATCTTCCTTCAACCATTATCAAATAGTGAGAAATCCCGCCATGACACCTTTTCTAGCCCTTCGAATCTTCCACGTTTAACCATCCACCAATATGAGTCAATTTTGATATCTTCCAATAGAGCCGGTGTTGCCGTATTCACATCTCTAAAAATCTTCTCATTTCTTTTAATCCAAAGCTTCCAAAGAGTCAAGCAAACAACTGCAGTGACAACCTTCGTTTTCTTGTCTACTGTCTTCGAGGAGCCATACAGCTCTATTATCCTCTCAACCGGCTCACCTGATTTTAAGTCATTCACCTTCAGCCACTCTCCCACGTTCCACCAGATCGCTCTCGCCCAGACACAACCTGAAAAAATATGATTCAATGTTTCTAATTAAGTACCACAGCGTTTGCAAAGGCCATCACCAATCTGAACGCCCCTAAACGCTAAAGCCTTAGCTGTGGGAACACCGTTCCTGACAATCCTCCATATAAAGGTCATGATTTTTGGTGGTACACGTTTGTTCCAACAGAATCCCGATGGCTGCTGTGCACCCTACGCGATTTTCTCCAACTCCTTTCTGACCCGCTTGACAGAAAATTCTTTCACCTCCCCATCCAAATCCCATAACCATTTATCCGACCTGCAACAAAGATTTTGCTTGCTGAGCAATAACCAGAACCGATTCATCTCACCCCACTCCACTTCATAATTTGGAAGTCTACTCCAAGGTATATCCCACCATGTAATACCGTTCAGCTTCTTGTAGCAGTCACTAACCATCGGTTGCTTGACACTACACAACTGCGCTAAACCAGGGAATTGGTCCAGCAGCCGAGTATTTGAAACCCATTTGTCTTCCCATAGTCGGACAGAATCACCCTTACCCACAGAGCACGAAAACTTCTCCTCGATGACCATGACACGATCAGCGGCCGTTTTCTTGATAGCCACGATGTTGGACCAGACCCCAACGAATGATTTCTTCCCAGGTATGAATCCCGAGTTGCTTCTGCCCCTGTGTATCAACTTAATAACCTTGCACCAAAGCTGCTCATTGGATGATTTATACCTCCACCACCACTTAATCAATAAGGCTATGTTTAAATCTTCTATGCTTCCCACACCCAACCCCCCAATATTCTTTGGTTTTATTATATTTCCCAAGCCACCCATCTGATTTTGTTCCGAGCTAATGCTCCACCCCAAAGGAATTGTCTCCGCAACCCCTCCAATGTCTTGATTATGACCACAGGTGCTTTGAATAGAGATAAATAGTAATTAAGGACAGCTCCCAACACCGCCTTTATTAAAACCGCTCTACCTGCAAAAGAAAGAAACTCCGACTTCCAAGAAGACTTAGAGTGAAATTTATCTATTACCAATTTCCAGCTTGCCAACTTTTTCATGTTAAAACCAACTGGCAGCCCCAAGTATATAAAAGGAAGATTGCCTTTTTTACACCTAAGGTGATTTGCCATCGTTTCCACCTCGTCATCCCCAACATTTACACCATAGATGTTACTTTTAAGCAAATTAACATTTAAACCCGAAGCCATAGAAAAGCACCTCAAGATTCTATTTAGATTCATCACATTACCTTCCGACCACTCACCCATGAAAAGTGCGTCATCCGCATAGAGCATGTGTGATATCAACGACCCTTGATTAGGTAGCTCAACCCCTTTAAAAGTTCCCACCGAGACCGCCCTACTCATCATAACATTTAAAGCTTCCATAATCATCGCGAATAGGAAAGGAGACAACGGGTCCCCTTGCCTAAGTCCCCGCTTAAGCCGAAATTCTTCTGTTGGAGATCCGTTAACGAGCACGGACGCTTTACCCGTGACAAGAAGACCCATTATCCACGTCTTCCATTTGGAGGGAAATCCCATGTGATGCATAACAGTGATAAGGAATTTCCACGAAACACAATCGTACGCCTTCTCGAAATCCACCTTGAATAAGAGTAGCTTCTTCTTCTTGCGCTTAGCCCATGACACTAACTCGTTAGCAATAACGTTCGGAATCACACTACCAAGAACCTTCTTCAATCGACTTACCAAAACCTTAGATATAATTTTGCCAATTACCCCAATAAGGGAGATTGGCCTGAAATCCGAAAGCACCAAAGGATCATTAACCTTCGGAATCAATGCTATGAATGATGAATTGCAAGATGCATGAAGAGAACCGTGAATAAAGAATTCATCCATAATCGCTACCATGTGATCCTCCAATTTTGCCCAATATTTCTTAACAAAAGCGAACGAAAAGCCGTCCGAACCCGGAGACTTTTCACCCCCACAATCTTTTATAGCCTCCCAAATTTCTTCCTTAGTGAATGGGACCACTAGCGCATTTGCCTCTTGTTCTGAAATCTTGTTGAAACCTGCCCCTGACAACCTCGGCCTTGACGGCATTGGCTCGTCAAACTTGTTTTTAAAAATCTCAATCGCCTTTTTCTTAATTAATTCCGGGTCTTCCACCCAATTCCCATCTATATGTAACCCAACAATGTTATTACGAGCTTTTCTATTATTTATTGCCCCATGAAATAAAGTAGAGTTCTCATCCCCTTTTAGTACCCATTCAAGTTTTGCTTTTTGCCGAAGATCTTTTAATCTATTCCATTCCCATTTTTAAATCAATAACTTAGCCGCCTTCCACGATTCCCTCTCTGCCTCATCCAACATTCTAGCTTCAGCCACGTTTTCTAGTACTTTCAAATTATTCCGAGCACCCAAAATCTCCCCATCCTCAGCATCTACAACCTCAAGCCTCCACTTCCTGATATTTGACTTGACCATCTTCAGTTTCTGTAACAAGGTTACATCCATACGATTTGCCTCCACAACCGAGTTTAAACCCCCATTGACAACCTCATCAATACCATCTTTCGCCAATCATGAGTTGCAAAACCGGAACGGGCAAGGCCCAAACTTTTCACCTGAAATGGATAGAACCACCGGAGAATGATCTGATACATCCCTGTCAAGAGCAGTCACTTTCGCATTTGGCCATTTACCCATGAAACTATCACAAACAAGGACCTTGTCTAGCTTGCTGAGTTTTAACCCATCCATAGACATAAAAGTAAATTTCCTACCTCCCATATTATATTCAAGTAGTCCTGCTTCGGCGATAAAATTTATTAAACGTCAACGCATTGGCTACCACAAAAACAGAATTCAATCTCTCACCTTCATTCCTTACATCATTAAAATCTCCTAAGAATACCCATCTCCCAATAAATTCATTTTCCCCCAATAACTCCGTCCACAAATCCCTCCTCGCATTTGGATCATTCGGAGCATAAACATTGACTACAAACAACATTTCTGTTTCACCCCCACAAATGCCCCCAACCATAATATAATTTCGCCCTTTTCTCACAACCGTAACATTAAAGACCAAGGAATTCCATATAGTGATTAACCCACCCGACCTCTCATTAGCATCAACTATTATTTTCTCACAAGAATAAATTAAAGAAATATTACTTAAATTTGTAAAATTTAAATTACAATTAATTCACAAACTACGACGCAAAATCACAAGTCATTAAAGATTTCCTTGTAACCACATTTGTTGTATTATTTGTATTAAATATGTAAAATTTAAATTTAAATTACAATCATAAACAAATAAGCAAAATCATAAAGATCTAAGGATTTCATTCTACACCACATCTTTTGTCTTATTTGTAAGTTTTTCATCTGTCTAAATTCAATAGTTTGATTCGGTCTCTCCTTTGTATTCTTGATAATTCGACATAGAAATGGCCATGGGTGAAAATCGGTTCTTTCAAGTACAAACCAACACTCTTTAAAGATTATCTTTGCCTTTTGTTAATTGTCATTGCAAAATATGTAGACAATAGAAATTGCCTTCTCTGAAACTTAAAAAAAATCATTTCATCTGAAGGTTAAAATTATATCTAGTAATAAACATGTTAGTCTCAATATTACCTTCAAATATTATTTTGGCTTATATTACTTCTTTATTAAATGTAAAAAATACAAACCTTGTTGCCCAACTCATGATGCGTCTTAGTTTTGTTTGTGTATCCGTGTTGCAATAGAATAAGTGGAATAAGGTACATTAAACCATTTGAAAATTATGGAACGCAACTACCTGGTCATACCACCAAATCTTTAACAAAAAGAGTCATTATAAAATGCATTGTCAATAATAAGTTTAAATATAGAAGAAGCATAGAAGGAATAAATGTATGAAAAACATCAGATTTGGATGGCAGATGTAGCAAATTTTGGTTGATTATATTGCATCTATTATAGTAGGAAAGATGAGAGGCCAGAGCTCGAGAGTATTTGAATCCGGAATATAGGATTACCTTAACCCAAAAATGCATTCATCACAACCAACCACATATATTTACTGATAGATGATATTCAACTTTATTGATTTCATTAATAATATTCACAATATATAACAATACAACGGAATCTCCTATTGTTCAGGAAATATACTCTAATTATGATTTATAATCGTTTTCTTATTATACATAATCGATTACACCCCCGCAGTCGAAGCGAAGGGTGGCCGAAGACTGAGACTGGATCGAAAATCATAAAATGGAACTCTGGTAACCCTTTGGTGAAGATGTTAGCGATCTGGTGACGAGAAGGAACATGTAAGACTCGAACATTTCCACGCTGGACCTATTCACGAACGAAGTGGATGTCGAGTTCAATATGCTTTGTCCGCTGATGTTAAACCGGATTCCCTGATAAATATATGGCACTGACGTTGTCACAGTAGACAGTGGTGGCACGTGTGAGGGGATGGTGGAGTTCTAAAAGAAGATTACGTAGCCAGCAGAGTTCAGCAACAACATTAACGACCCCACGATATTCTGCCTCTGCACTAGAACGCGAGACGGTCGACTGACGCTTGGACGACCAAGAAATAAGATTATCCCCGAGATAGACACAGTAACCTGAAGTAGAACGCCTAGTGTTAGGGCAGCCTGCCCAGTCAGCATCTGTGTATGCATGAAGAGAAATAGAGGAGGTAGGCGTGAGGTGAAGACCTAAAGCAATGGTACCCTGAATATACCCGAGAATACGTTTTAAGGCATTCCAGCGCGACTCCCGAGGGGCATGCATATGCATACAGATTTGCTGAACAGCATAGGAGATGTCTGGGCGGGTGAAGGTGAGATACTGTAAGGCACATGTGAGGCTGCGGTAAGAGGAAGGGTCTTCATATAACGGGCCAGTGTCAGTGCTCAGTTTGGACTGAGTATCAACTGGAGTGGCGACCGGTTTACACGAATCCATGGCAGCTCGGTGTATAATGTCCTTAGCATAAGCCGCTTGAGACAAAAATAAGTGGTTCTCCTTACGCTGAACCAGAATGCCGAGGAAATAAGGGAGAGGGCCCAAATCTTTCATTGCAAACTCACTTGCTAAGGTGGTCATCAACCTGTGCCGAAGAGTCTCATTAGATGTGATAAGAATAATGTCGTCGACATAAATAAGAAGATACGCTATGTCGTTTCCGTGATGATGAACAAATAGAGAATTGTCCGATTTGCTTTGGCGAAACCCATGGAGAGTGATAAAATTCGTGAATCGTTGGTACCATGCACGTGGAGCCTGTTTGAGGCTATAGAGGGACCGTTTGAGGCCATAGAGGGATCGTTTGAGTCGACAAACATGGTTAGGAAAATCCTTGTGACGGAACCCCAAAGGCTGATGCATGTAAACAGTTTCATCCAAATTTCCATGAAGAAAAGCAGTCATGACATCCAGTTGGTGAATAGACCAGGACTGTGCAAGAGCAAGTGATAATACTGTACGAATGGTGGTCGGTTTGACAACCGGACTGAATGTTTCCCCACAGTCGATACCTACCTGTTGACTTTGACCATCACATACAAGGTTAGCTTTATACCGTTCCAACGAGCCATCCAATCTGAATTTATGTTTAAAAAGCCACATGCTGCGTATAATATTCATATTAGGGTGACGTGGTACTAACTCCCAAGTCTGATTTTTAATAAGTGCACTAAACTCGTGGTGCATGGCATTGTACCATTCCGGTTTGGATAAGGCAAGTTGTGGGTTTTTAGGAATAGGTGATATGGTGGATGTGTTTAGATTAAAGAGTTGCTTTGGTTTGACAATTCCGCTCATGGAGCGTGTCTGTATGGTTCGAGGTTGGTTAGGTGTTGGGACGGGATTTGTATTCGGTAGGGTGGTCGAAGGTGGGTTTGCTCGATTGGATTGGGTTTGGTTGGAAGGGTCCAGGTCCAGTGGTGGTGTTGGGCCGTGAAGGTGGGCCGGAGTTGGCTGGCGTTGACAGTTGGTTGAGGGGTGGACGGGATACAGTTGGGACTCAGTGTTGGGCCATGGGGCGGTGGGGGGCAGAATGGTTGTGGGACGGTAGGCGAATGGAGTGGTGGGCCGATAGGTGTTTGAGGGGGAGTAGGTTGTGGGCAGGTAGGAGAATGGTCTAGTGGGTCGGTAGGTGAATGAGAGGGAGTGGGCTGTGGGCCAATGGAATTGGTGTGTGGAGTGGACTCAATGGAAATAGAGATGTACAAACCGGTTTTTTTTCTCAAACCGTTCCGGTTTTTAACCCGAACCGGTTCTTGGTGTTGAAGGTGAGACCGGTTTTTTTCTAAAACCGGTCCGGTTTTAGAACCGGTTTTCAGGACCCAAAACCCCCGTTTTCCAAACCGATTAGGACCGGTTCCAAAACCGGTTTTTTTGCCAAACCGGTCATCCAAAATCCAAATACATTGCCTAAATCGGTTTTTTCCTCAAAAACCGGTTTTTTCCCAAACCGGTTTGTTCCTAAAACCGGTTTTCAACCCGGTCTAATCTCCAAAACCTATAACCTATACAGAACCGGTGACTCGGGTCGGTTTGGGAACGGTTTGAACAAAAACCGGTTTTTGTCTAACCGGTTTTCCGGTTTTTTTTCCGGTTCGGTTTTCAAAACCGTTTTTTTTTGTACACGTCTAAGTGGAAACATGGTTCCACAAAAGGGGATTTAGAGGTGTGTTGAGAAATTCATAGTTGGGTGGGGTAGTGGTGGATTGAATTTGGTAAGGGAAAATGGACTCCTCAAAGTATATGTGTCTAGATATAAATATGCGATTGGTAGCAAGGTCTAGACATTTATACCCACGATGATTAGAGGGGTATCCTAGAAATACACAAGGTTGAGAGCGGTTGGTTAGTTTGTTTATGGTGGTGGATGGAGTGATGGGGAAGCACAGGCAACCAAACACGCGAAGGTGAGTGTATTCGGGAATGCTATGGTAGAGAAGGTAGGTGTGAGATAGAAATCGTGGTGTTTGTTGGGTAGGATATTGAGAAGGTATGTGGCGGTCTCAAGAGCATGATGCCACAGGTTAGGGGGTAAAGAGGCTTGGGCTAGAAGTGTGCGGAGCACGTTATTAATGGTACGGATTTTGCGCTCCGCCTTGCCGTTTTGAGAAGAGGTGTGAGGGCATGAGAAGCGAAATTGCATACCGTTTTGATTGCAAAAATTATAAAAATTATTGTTTGCATATTCTTTACCATTGTCACACTGAAATTGTTTAATTTTGCGTTCAAATTGGGTGTAGATGAGGTTGTGAAAGGCGGTGAAGATGGCAAAGACTTGTGACTTGTGACTAATGGGAAAGGTCCACAAAAAATTGGTGAAGTCATCAAAAAAAAAAAAAAAAGAATGTAGTAACGATGACCACCCGTGCTGAGCACGGGGGAGATCCACAAATCACTGTGAATTATATCAAATGGCAAACGAGTAGAGTTAACAGAAGCAAAAAATGACAATTTAGTTTTTTTTTTTCAAACACACACGATTGACAAAGTTTATTATTTATTTTGCCAGCATCAATAAAAGAAGAATGTTTTAATGAACGTAAAAGGTTGTTGCCGAGGTTTCTTAAGCATTGATGCCAACAATCTTGAGACACAGCAGCAAGAGCAGTGGGGTTGTTGAAGTTGGTGGAGAATTGTTGCGTGAGGGGATAGAGGTCGCCTGTGCTATTGCATCTGAGGATAGGAGCCTTGGTTTTGAGATCCTTAACAAGAAAACCAAATGGGTCAAACTCAATGGAAACTAAATTATCAGTTGTAAGGCGTCTCACAGGTATTAGGTTTTTAATTATTTTGGTGCAAAAAGGACGTTATTTAGTTTGAGTGGTGGGAAGGGTGGGGGTAGGACTTAGTTACCTTGTGCCAGTACCGGAATAGACATCCCATTACCCACAATAATATTTTTATTAATGCATTTATTAAAATTGGACGGAGAGTAAATACCTTGCTCGTTGGCCGAGGCACCAGTGTCCATAACTCCGTGATCAGGCGGGTTTAATGCCATCGAGTACAGTGCTTGTTCGATGTCCGTTGGTGTGTAGCCGGCGGTGAATGCTTGATCTGGTCTTGGGCAGAGAACTCCTTGTCCAGAATAGGGGTTGTTAGGCCTGGTAGGATATGGGCAAGGAGGAACAGTGTTGGGCCGATTGTGTTGTTGCTGCTGCCCATTAAGTAAAGCACCCCACTGAGATGCAGCCCATGAATTTGGGAATACAATGTAGGGATGTGTCCCAGCCGGCTGTGAGTAGGAGTTATTATTGGTGCGACCCCGGTTATAATTGGCACGACCACGACCACGATCTCTGCCCCGGCTCCGTCCACGTCATGGGACCGGTCATCAGTGGAGGAAGAGGAGACGGACGCGGAGAGAGCTGTTGCCGAAGCATGAGCAGCCGAGGATGTGTGGCGTTTCTTCTTCCGTTCTTCCATGTTAAGACGAGAACGGACTTCCGTAAAATCAGGGAGAGGATCCTTGTTACCCAGCACGGTTGAAATACCGTCATAGAGTTCTGTGAGACCTGCCAAAACTTGATGAACCAATCGATCATTGTCAACAGGCGAACCTATTCTGGCAAGTTGATCCGAAAAAAGCTTCGCGTGTTGACAGTAAGCGGCCATGGAAGAAAAGTTTGCGAGATTTAAGTTTGCAAATTCCTGAGTCAAAAAGATCGACCGAGTGTGTTTGTTATTGTTGAAATGGTTTTGGAGAGAGATCCATGCATCATGTGCGGTCTGACCTGGTGTCATAATGGTGTGAACGAGGGGTTGTGAGATCGTACCGTATTTCCACTGCAGTACTATGGCATCCAACCGGGACCATAGTGCTTCAGCGGGATTCGGTGTGGTCTGTTTACCCTCGACTGAGGAAGAAGAAGATGCAGCAGGAACCGTTCATGGTAGAAGATGATCAAAGACATCATCAGCACGACAATGGATCTAAAAGAGTTCAGACCATGTGATGTAGTGGGAGGTTTCGTCTTCGAGGGTGATAGGAATGAAGTTCCGTATATTAGATACGGTCATCGCCGGGTGTATTTTTGCATCCATAAAGAGCAGATAGAAGAGATAGGAGACTCGGAGGGAGGCAGGAAATAAAGAAGCAGAGTGACAGACGGATGGGAGGGCTGGCGGCGATGAGAACATGAATTTTTAGGGTGAGGATCGATATAGGAAGGATGATACCATGATAGATGATATTTAACTTTATTGATTTCATTACAATATTCACAATATATAACATTACAACCGAATCTCCTATAGTTCGGGAAATATACTCTAATTATGATTTGCAATCGTTTCCTTATTATACAAAATCTATTATTTACCAGGCTAAACAACCCATGAATCTTCAGACGTGTAGCACCCATATACTAAAACGCCTTACATAAAGTCGCAATATCAACGCAATCCCCTACAGTCAATCAATAACTTGGGCGTTTACTAAGAATCTTGATTGTGGAATGAACCATATAGTCTCTGGTTATTTATCTCACGGGTCAAGGTAAATTGGGCAATTACACGTGAACCCGACTCATTTTGCCTTGCACGAAACAGTTACCATATTAATCCAAAACCCAAACCCATTTTGGTTTGTTATTCAACCCGCTTCTTAAAACCAATTTACCTTGGTCTATTTCTCACTTGTAAGTTTGTTTTTATCTGCAACATCTTTGGTTAACTGTGTTGATTCCTTTCACTTTCTGATTCACTAAACACATAACTACCATGTAACTCATCCTCTAGTAATTGACTCTTTTAAGATTCTACTTTATTGGTTATACACAAACTCAAGAATATAAAAGTATTTGAAATTTTTCTTAATATATTGATATAAAAAAGAAAATTAAAGTTTCAGGTATTACACACTTTTATCTTCTTCCTAGCTTGATTGAAAATTTAAATTATGAATGAATATGTCGCCTTACACCCTACTTATAAGGCAATAAGTATCTACACCAAGTCAACATAGTTTATTTTATAATGTTTTCAATATGTAGCAAATGAACCCAAGTAATAGCATGTATAAAGAACATGATTCTGAGCTTTCTTCCATGCACTTCTCTGTTTGACAATTTCTTGAATGTTGGTTTTTTAAAATCCTAAAAGATGAACATAGGAATGAAAATCATGATTACAGTCACAACCGTATTGACAATCCACCTACCTTAAACCTGAATTGTAAGTTGTAAAAAACCTAAAATTCAATCCGAGAACGTAAACAATAGCAAATAACTACATATTCAAAGTATCCAATTTGGGATAACCCCTGCTAAAGAAGAAAAAAAACCCTTAAAATGTAAATAATAAAAACCCTTGATTTTAAGATACAAAATTTGTTTAAAATATGAAACCATAAATTAAATAACACATACTAGAGCTGTCATATCCTCCAACAGCATCCTTACCAAACACACCGTAAAATGATGTTGCTGATAATACCGGATTTCATCCTATAAGTGTAATCATCAAATGAATTTAGGTTTAAAAAATAAACATTCGGAGTGTTGTTGTTGGTTTATGCGCTCCAATTCAGAGTTTAGTTTGGAGAAAGTGAGGAGGCAAATGAAACAACGAAAAAAGGGTAATAAATAAAGAGTCCTTGGGTTTCCGAAATAGTGTAAAAAGAAGTGCTTCAAATCATTGCTATTTGACTCGGACCTGTTCTAAAAAGTCGAGGTATTTCGAATTGTTTGTTGACACGGACAAAGTCAGGGAAAACCTCTGAAATTTTTTCAATATTGAACCTTGGACATATAAGAGTTCCGAATCGAATCTCTTTAGAAAGAAGATCTTTTGTCTCATGGTAGCCTGCTCCAGTCCCCTTACGAAACTTTCGTTATTGGGTTAGCCATACACTTCACATGTTTCTAGCGATTCACATGGCATCATTAAATGATACAAGTCTTGGATAAGAACAGATATCTAAAGTTTTTCTTTTTAGATACTTTTTCAGACCTATTGCCGATACTAAGTAGCAGCCAAAGATTTGTATCCATTTTTCATGATATTATGCATGGATCAGATATATCATGGCGAAATGGGCTTGGGTTATGAACTTATAATCTATAATCTGATGATCAAGTCGATACGGGTAAGGGCCGGATCTTAGTTCCGATTGAAGACACGTGTCCAAAGTTTTGGGCAGTATTACACAAAGAGAATAGCTTTAAGTCTATGCCACGTGGACAAAAGTATTTTGTTTTATTATATTTTATTTATAATAATAACTAGGATTTTATTACCCCGCGCTTCGCGGCGGTAACTCCTGTTGCGTTGAGGATTTAGTGGACGTTAAAGATCGTGCGTCGCTGTGGGAGCTCCTGCTGCGTGGAGAGTTTCGTGGACATAAAAGATAATATTAAGTAATTGTTATTCTCGCGTGGGCTTCAAAAAAATATTCGCGGCTAAAAGCTAAAAGTTTGATGGTCAAAGTTTGAAATCCTAGAAGATAAAAGTTTGGCCAAAGTGCAATGCAAGTTTAAAAAAGTTGGGTGGTCAAAGTTTGAAATCCTAAAAGCTAAAAGTTTGGTGGTTAAATTAGAAGAAAATAAAATTATGCTAAAAGTTTGGTGATCAAATTGAAAGATAATAAAGTTAACCTAAAAGTATGTGTGTATATATATATATATATATATATATATATATATATATATATATATATAGGGGATGGATAAAAAGGAAACCTCATCTTCATGAAAAACCTTGTAAACTCTATGGTGACCATTGATCAAACTTGATCAATGGTCCTTAATTAATTGTTTATAATAATAGAAAGCCACTTGCATTTGTGTGGTTGTAATGAGATCAAGGGCAAATGAGTCATTAAAGCAAGTGGGCCAATTTAATTTCTGAATCCTAGGTTTAAAAAGGTTGATTTGACACTTGTCAAGTCACCTCTCTCCTACTTTATGGCACTTTCTCCAGCACGAAAAATTAACATACGTTAGTGTTGTGATGCAAAATTCTGACCTCATGTGAGACATCGCTAACATGTGTTACCAGGCATATACTAAAAGAACATAATAAAAGATCACATAAAATGTGTATTTATTTAATAAATGATAAAAACGATCATTACAATCAATACTAAAAATGTATCAAAAAAGTTTTCATACATACATAATTATTTGTGAATGATAAAAAACTATCATAACAACATAAAAAAGATCTAGCTATGCTTCGTTCTTGATACCCATCTTCATCTTTAACACAAAACATCTCTTCATCTACAAAAAAAAGATAACACGTGTTAGTTGGGCTCTCCGAAACATATAATGAGACATCACTAACATGTGTAGTGTATTCTAAAAACATATGTTTTACTAATATAACGTATGTCATCTGAACCCTAACACACGTTAGTTAGGCATATACTACGTATGTCATATGAACCCTAACACCTGTTAGTTAGGTATATACTAGCATGTGTTAGTATCACTAACATGTGTATAAACAATACCAAATCTACAATGCCATGTGTATCGTACTAAAATTGAAGTGCCAAGTTTATAATACTCAAACATGTGTATAAACAACACTAAACGCGATTTTTACAACTATGTTAATACAACTACTCAAATACGATTAATATGGTTTGAAATCCAACAATACAGCAGTAGCATGTGTTAGCATATTCTAAAACATATGTTATACTGAAAATAACGTATGTCATATGGACCATAACAACTGTTAGTTGGGTATATACTAGCATGTGTTAGCATTACTAACGTGTGTGAGCATACAAGACTCGGACCGTAAAAAATAATCTTTATAAAAAACATCACTTACCACAGCCACATCACCAACGCCTTCTTCTTCCAAATAGCCTACTCGTGAAAACCAACACTGGAACAGATACACATGTTAGTTTGGGATCCTTAAACACATAATGGGGCATCACTAACATGTGTTAGCATATTCTAAAACATATGTTATACTGAAAATAACGTATGTCATATGGACCATAACAACTGTTAGTTGGGTATATACTAGCATGTGTGAGCATACAAGACTCGGACCGTAAAATATAGATACGAGTTCATAACAATTTCACTTGCCAAAAATTTATTAAACAGAATACAAAAATTATTTAAACACCATATTCACCAAAAGATTAAAAATTTATAATCTTTATAAAAAACATCACTTACCACAGCCACATCACCAACGCCTTCTTCTTCCAAATAGCCTACTCGTGAAAACCAACACTGGAACAGATACACATGCTAGTTTGGGATCCTCAAACACATAATGGGGCATCACTAACATGTGTTAGCATATACTAACATAAAAAGACTACAAATTTATTCATCAATCACATGTGATCTATCAACCTCATGTCCCCAATCTAATAAAAATCTAACATAAACAAATTAATAATAAAAAAAATAAATAAAAAAGGTTAACATAAGTTTTTTTTTTCATTCAAGCATTTGATCGAACACTTGGTATGCGAACAAAAACTGCAAATATATAAGGATTTGAAGGACATGGCTCGAATACCACTGATCACATCAAAACACATCCATACTCCCCTTAAAACCGAGTATTAAATCAAATCACACTCTTAACACTAACAACCAAAAAAAAAAAAAAACGAGTATTATTAGTAATTTTTACATACATCTTATTCATGGTACTATTTTGTTTAAAAAATAACAATAGAATGGTTTTAATTTCATGGTACTGTTTTGGGTTTTGCTTATTCCTAAACCACACACACTGTCCCGCATGTATGGCCCCAGCCTTAAAGGAATTTCAATGTTAAAAAAAAGAACATCCTAACTGAGTGTGTGTATATATATTATGTGATGATTGAAAAAAAAAAAGAAACAGATCTATGAAAAGCAAAAGAAAGAAATATATATTTTTGAACGGAAAAAGTAAAACAATGTTTAAACTTCTTATTTTAAACATATATAAGCAAAGCAAAAGAAAAAAAATTACTCACTTTTTTGGGACATCATATTTGTTCCACCGGAATTCGGTCGGAGAAACAGAGGCACATCATCGTTCAGATCTGGTTCAAATATTTATTATCATAGAATGAGAGAGTGGGTGAGATGATGGTCGGAGGTGGTGGCTGTGGTGGTAGTTGTGATGGTGGTGGTGGTTCTAGAGAGAGGGAGGGGAAGGTAGAGAGAGGATTGCTTTGAATTTGAAAAAAAAAATGAAGAAAGAGAGGAGGGAAAACATATATATATGGAGAGAGATAAGGGGGGTAGTGTAAATGACTAAGTTACCCTTCTTACTATAATATTATGCAATATTGGCTTGTTGATGTGGATGAATATTGTCCACTCAATGGGTTTATTGGAGTTTTTCATCTAAAATGGGTTTTTTCCATATACTTCCCATATATATATATATATATATATATATATATATATATATATATATATATATATATATATATATATATATATAGGGGAAAGTTAATTTGAGAACACCTATATTTCGTGCGAACCGTAAGAACGGCATCTAAAACCATTCAAATTCAAAATTTCTTTTTACACTTGTCTTTATTACTAAAATACAATCTCAAAAACACAATTTACGCGTAAAAATTCAAACGTATACGAAAATAATTTGTTTTTACACATGTGTAAATTTACTGTTTATACATGTGTAAACTGTTTCATTTACACATGTGTAAAAAGTTAATTTAAAAGTGTTTTTGCAAGAAAAGATGAATTATTTGGAAAGAAAATTCGTTTATTAATGTTGTATTTTGATTATAATGAGGTTTGTATTAAAAAATTTTGAGTTTGATTAATTATTTTACTTGTTCTCACGGTTCTCACAATATTTAGGGTTCTCAAGATAACCCTCCCCTATATATATATATATAGGCTAAGTATTTAATGAAAACCCAAAAATTTGAAGAAACCCATGGAAACCCATCTAGTGGCTCACATTGTTCCACATCACCCAATTTGCAATATATTATTCTATGTCTTGAAGGGCATACTTGTCATTTTATCTTTCCCCTCATTTAATAGTTTGAAATTTTTATTCTCCCTCCTATATAAAGACATCCCTCTCTCTTTCATACACACACACACACACACACACACACACACACACACACTTTCTCTCTCCATCTCTCTCTTCTCTGTTTTAACATCAGAGACACCAACATCCCCATCCTCCATCCACCATCGATCCACCACCGTCCCCATCCTACATCTCCTCCGTCGATACACCACCGTCGCCATCCTCCATCCACCATCATCCACCACCGTCCCCATCCTCCATCCACCATCATCCACTACCGTCTTCATGTCATTTTTTTTGTTACTTTACTCCATTGGCAGGAAGGAGCAAGCAAATAAATGTCAGATTTAGTATTTTAATCTCAAGCCTCTTATTCATGTCATTGTTTTTGTTACTTTACTCCCATCGTCAAAAGCTTCTCCATTTTCTCTGTTTTCTGTTTTGGAGATGGGTTAAACAGAGTATGCTCTGTTTTTTGTTTTGGAGATGGGTTAAACAGAGTATGCTCTGTTTTCTGTTTTGGAGATGGGTTAAAAGTAGCAAAAAATGTGGAACTTAAAGCAACCACATTTCATTACAGAACATTTATACGTTTAGGATTTTGCATCCCAGATGCTTGAAAACTAAAGAATTATTAATAAAGGGTTAATGGAAACAAGAAGCTTTCTATTTTTATTTTTATTTTTTTGTAAATAGATAAAACAGAGGCAGAAAGTAAAGAATTATTTAAGTTTTTTTGGGCTGTTTTTGGTTGAAGAATAATGTGGAATTTGATGAATTTGTTATTTATATGATTTGGACCTAATTTGGACTCTATAGATGTGTGTGAATTAAAATCTGAAGTATGTTGTTTCATATGTAACACTGTATCTTTTTTCTTAAATATTGTTTTTAATCTAATTTTCACAAACCATATCAGTTAACATGTTACTAAGGAAGGCTGATATATATTTTAATGGTTTGTTGTTATTATTGTTATTATTATTATTATTTTGTTATTGTTGTTGAAGAACACGTTTTTGTCGATGATGAGTTAAGCTTTTGAATAAAAAAAGTAGTGAATTTTAAAAAGTAAATTCATATGGAGTGTGTGCAATGGTACACATTTTTGTTAAGTTGCATATGACACACATCTATGCAGTTGCGTATGATACAAATAGTGAATTTTAAAAAGTAGTGAATCTAAGTTGCAGTTTTTTATAAAAAAGTAGTGAATTTTAAAAAGTAGTGAATCTATGTTGCGTATGATACACATCTAAGCTTTTGAATAAAAAAGTAGTGAATTTTAAAAAGCAGTGAATCTATGTTACGTCTGTTTCGTATGTAACAGAACTAAGTTGCAGTTTTTATAAAAAAAAGTAGTGAATCTATGTTGCGTATGATACACATCTAAGCTTTTGAATAAAAAAGTAGTGAATTTTAAAAAGTAGTGAATCTATGTTGCGTATGATACACATCTATGCAGTTTTTATAACATTCCTCCTAAGTTAAGTTTGATAATTTTTTTATAACTAAATGGATAAAACAATGTTTACTTTCAACACTAGTTGCATATGTTAATACGAGGGGGGTGGGGGTTTACATGTAAATTGATGATTTTGTTTTCTTTTTGCATGTGAACATATTTGTTGAATTAAAGATGAAGATGATTATCAAGAATGAAGTGTAGACAAATTTTTTTTATGATAGTTTTTTTTAGTATTTGTTGATTGTAATGACCGTTTTGATTGTTTTTAGCATTTGAAAGAAACATTCTTGTGTACTTTTGAATGGTTTTTGTTCTGTAAAGTTTTTAAGTGATTTTATACATTCTATCTATTTTAACGTATGCAACAAGACATCACATATGAGACTAGAGTATGTGCAATTTTAACGTATACAACACTACATATGTTTACATATGCAACACTACACATGTTACATATGTAACACGACGTCCTAACAGATTTAGGACAATTGTCACAAAAGTATGAGAGAGATGATGTGACATGTGTCAGGTCAACTTGTCAAAGATGCTTTTTTCAGAAAAATGTCATTTGTCTATTATACCCTTTTTTTTGTCCACTAGTATACAATTAATTAATATAATAAGCTTGATTAAACAAGAGCCATTGATCTTAGAGATCAATGGATAGGATGAGGTTTCTATGGGTTTCTTCAACTTTTTGAGGTTTTCATTCTAACCCTTCCCTATATATATAGGGAAGGGTTAGAATGAAAACCCCAAAAATTTGAAGAAATCCATGGAAACTTCATCACAACCATTGATCTCCAAGATCAATGGCTACAATTGATTCTTGGTTATTTTACTAATTAAAATAATACACAAGTGGGCAAAAGGGTATTATAGCCATTTGGCTTTAAGCATGCTTCTCTCTCCTCTGTTGCATGTCAGCCATCAACATCAAGGTCATCTCCAACCTATATAAACATGCTTCTCTCTCATCTTTCAATCCAAAATTCAAATTCCCCTAAAGCTTTGAAGCTCCATAAACAACCTGTTCACACATCCAACCCTCGTCGGTCATCAACCTCCATAAAACAACCTGTTAATCCCTTCCTTCTACGTCCATCATCGACCAACATCAAAGACCTTTAATCGTTGCACTGTACGTAGATAAACAAAGCCCTGTACAACGATTAAGATAATAATGAAACATCTTTTCTGGTCAATGTCTTCAAAGAGAAGATACTGGAAGCTAAAGAAATCTGATCGCAGGTATGTTCTTTGGATGTACTGTTAGTATTGATTTTATTATTATTTTCATATTTTTTATGATGTTCGTGTGTTTGGGGGGTATAAGCATGATTATAAAACAGGGGTTGTTAATATAGTGTGTAACATTGTTCATATAGTGTGTTTTTTGGGGTAATCGTTCATGATGATGTTAAATAGGGGGGTTGTTAGTGTCTTATAAACAAGAGATCAAATGGAGGGGGGGGGGGGTGGGTATAAGCATGATTATGAACACAAAGGTTAAATGTTATTGTTAAATAGGGGGTTGTATTTGTTCTGGGTATGATGATAAACTGAAAACACATTGGAGGTTGTTGCTAATAAACCCGCCTTCCGTATTTGAGGCAACCCTACTACCAGTGTACAGAAGGCGTAGGAGTCATGTTGTACTTCAGGCATTGCAGATGAAGTTACGTATGCAACATGATGGCATGGGTGCGTCGGGACAGGATATAAATAGTGATAAGGACGTTAATGACCATAAAGGTTGCAACCTGAAATGAATTGAACAATAAATTAGTTTTTGAGGTGTGTTATAAATGTGTTGTTTGCGTGTCATAGAAACAGGTGAAGCTGAAGGGAGCGAAGAGGCTGGAATGACGCCAGCGGATGTGGAAAGTCTGGTACAGACAATAGTCAACATAGAGAGTAGTGCGATTGGAAAAACAACGTCAAATGAGGGGTACGATGGGCCCAGCTTCAGTGTTGGCTTAACACAGTTGGACGTGGATGTTACGGATCAGCTGACATGTATGTGTTGATTATGAAATAAAATCGTTTCATATGTTAAGATATTAATGTGATTTGCAAACATGAAGTGGGCGCTAAAGGCGAGCTACCAAATGAAGAAGGAGATGCTAAGCCGTGTGAAAAGACCGGTGAGTTTTGTATGTCCTCAAGGTTTGCATATGTAACACTTATATGTAAAACTTGTATATGATTGTGCTTGCAACTCTGCAAATAATCAAGGTATGAATAAAGCGTGACTTTGCATATGTAACACTTATATATATGCCTGAGTTTATCTTAAAAAAAGTACGTACTAACCTGAGGCTGGTGTCTTTGTTCTGTGTACATCAACAGGCAAGCATGTCGATGTTTTGGCAGTTTCAAAGAGGGTAGCAAGATCTACACCTAAGGACAACGAACCTGTGGATGAGCTAGTTGGACCTAGTAAGCGAAAGAGAAGTAAAAGGACGGAAGCTAGTAAGGCGAAGAGAAAAGGGAGTGGTAAAGCGGCGCGTGAAAAGATTGAACCTGGTAAACAACGTAAATGAAGGAAGAAGGATGAATGCCCTGGTATACGTATGAGGTCTTCGCCATTCCAGTTTGCAAGGTGCATAAGTATTTTGAGTGAAGAACAACGTCGTGCTATGAAAGAGATGGGGTTTGGTAGACTACTTCACTTCAAGATGGATGGTGGTGTATTTTGCCTAACAAACTAATGTTAGATAAGTTAACGTAGGTTAATGGTACTAATTAAACATTCTGGTTGGTTTATTTTTGCGTATGGGGCTGTTATGTATGAACGTATGTTTTCAGGTATTAAAGTTAATTACAATGTTGCATGTCTAAACAAATTCTAAAATAGATTTAGTTAATTACACATATTGCATGTGGGTTAATGGTAATAACCAACATTATGGTTGGTTTGTTTTGCTAAATGGTGAGGCAACAATTAATTTTAATTACAATGTTGCATGTGTAAAACAACAATAAATAGGTTTAGTGCAAATTAACCCTTAATGCATGTCTGCATTATTTCATAAAAGTAAAATATGTACATTCTATGTGAGGGGCTTGTATGTGATAAATATGCACGTATTAACATATTTTGCAAGTTAAGTTTACCCATATTGTTGCATGTGTAACAAAGTGTAGTATGGTGAATGTTACATATTTTACAAGTTAAGCTTGCACAGATTGCATGTGCCAGACCATAAATGAGGGTAATAGGCACATGTTGTATATGTTAAATTAACCATAAAAATATTGCATGTGTAACAAAGTGTAGTATGAAAAAATGTTGCATATTTTACATGTTAAGCTTACACATATTGCATGTGCTAGAAAAAAAAATGCATCGTAAGTAGGCATCTGTTGCATATGTTAAATTAACCATAAAAATGTTGCATGTGTAACAAAGTGTAGTATGGAAAATGTTGCATATTTTACATGTTAAGCTTGCACATATTGCATGTGCTAGAAAAAAAAATGCATGGTAAGTAGACACCTGCTGCACATGTTAATGTTGCATAAAATGTTGCATGTGTAACAAAGTGTAAAAACAATGCAAGGTAAGTATGTGCTATAGAATGATGCAAGGTAAGTATGCACCTGATGCATATGTTAAATCTAATTATGGTGCTGCATGTGTTACAAGGTGCTAAAATTTGGCTTTGCATGAACTTCTTCATTTTTCCTTGCAAGTATTACACGTTGATCAAAACCCACACACCTAAATCGATGTACTTAAAAAAACATATTGTGCCCCCTTACACCCTCTCGCTCTCCCCTCAATTTGATATTAAAAAGACGTTTGAGTTTTTATTACTCAATTGTACACGGGATTGCAAAAGGTGTACTTGGAAAAAAGCGAAAAAGGCTATCTACCGTTGGACGGTTGTAGGTGGCATGCCTACTAATTGAAGAGATGTTGAGCTGGAGTGCTGGCAGTCAAATTGAGAAGGCGAAAGGTTGTTAAACGTAAAAGAAGATTCGGTTTACGTTACATATGCTACAAAAAATATGTCTAAGTAAATATAAAGCACATCATACAAATTAGTTTAATGGAAAAAATTCAAACATGTTATATTCAAACATAAGTTGTAGGCAAAAGAGGTGGACAGAGATGCAAGTTTAGCAGGTACATATATATAAAAAAAGTACGCAACGTAGTTAGTTGCTGAGCAAAAAGATCTGGCATCCAAAATAGTAATGATGTTATGCACATAACAGCAATGATAAGGCCACTAACAGGTTCTTTTTGTCCAACCATGTCAGGGACGAACAATGGACCTGCACAAGTTGCAAGCATAATCATATATAAGTTTTTCATATTCAACCCTTTTGCACATTTGCAACCGCTTAAACTTGATACAATGTAAAAGTCAATAACTTAAACCATACCAGTTTGGGGAAATCTGGCTGGCCATGTAAATTCATGTTGCTTCAACACTTTTCCATTCAGCTATGCCGCCTAAGGGATCAATAGAACCTGTCACAACAAACATTTACGTAAGCAACAAGGCATGCATAACGCAATCGTCCATGTGTGCCAAAAAAATACACTTACGGTTCTTTTCAGCAATATCAACATTAAGAGGTTCTTTTTGTCCAACCATGTCAAGGACAAACAATGGACCTGCACAAGTTGCAAGCATAATCATATATAAGTTTTTCATATTCAACCCTTTTGCACAGTTGCAACCTCTTAATCTTGATACAATGAAAAAGTCAATAACTTAAACCATACCAGTTTGGGGAAATCTCGCTGGCCATGTAAATTCCTGTTGCTTCAACACTTTTCCATTCAGCTATGCCGCCTAAGGGATCAATAGAATCTGTCACAACCAACATTTACGTAAGCAACAAGGCATGCATAACGCAATTGTCCATGTGTGCCAACAAAATAAACTTACGGTTCTTTTCGGCAATATCAACATTAAGAGGTTCTTTTTGTCCAACGACATCAGGGACGAAGTGTTACATATGCAAACCGTCAACATGAAATAATAAACAACTTTAAAATCATCATTTTTATAATTGAAACCTTTTATAAACAATAGGCTGAGTCCAAATTACTATTTACCTAGTGCACGCTTTGTTCTTCCAATACGCCTTTGTGTTGTATTGTCGTCAGTAACGGCAATGATCTTCTGTTTCCGTTTCTTCTTTGATTTGGTCACGTCATCAGTTAATACCACAACATTTCTTTCGACGCTTGGTGATACGTTACTATCAACCACATTAACAAGTTCTTTTTGTCCAACCATGTCAGGGACGAACAATGGACCTGCATAAGTTGCAAGCATAATCATATATAAGTTTTTCATATTCAACCCTTTTGCACATTTGCAACCGCTTAAACTTGATACAATGTAAAAGTCAATAACTTAAACCATACCAGTTTGGGGAATCTGGCTGGCCATGTAAATTCATGTTGCTTCAACACTTTTCCATTCAGCTATGCCGCCTAAGGGATCAATAGAACCTGTCACAACCAACATTTACGTAAGCAACAAGGCATGCATAACGCAATCGTCCATGTGTGCCAAAAAAATAAACTTACGGTTCTTTTCAGCAATATCAACATTAAGAGGTTCTTTTTGTCCAACCATGTCAAGGACAAACAATGGACCTGCACAAGTTGCAAGCATAATCATATATAAGTTTTTCATATTCAACCCTTTTGCACAGTTGCAACCTCTTAAACTTGATACAATGAAAAAGTCAATAACTTAAACCATACCAGTTTGGGGAAATCTCGCTGGCCATGTAAATTCCTGTTGCTTCAACACTTTTCCATTCAGCTATGCCGCCTAAGGGATCAATAGAATCTGTCACAACCAACATTTACGTAAGCAACAAGGCATGCATAACGCAATTGTCCATGTGTGCCAACAAAATAAACTTACGGTTCTTTTTGGCAATATCAACATTAAGAGGTTCTTTTTGTCCAACGACATCAGGGACGAAGTGTTACATATGCAAACCGTCAACATGAAACAATAAACAACTTTAAAATCATCATTTTTATAATTGAAACCTTTTATAAACAATAGGCTGAGTCCAAATTACTATTTACCTAGTGCACGCTTTGTTCTTCCAATACGCCTTTGTGTTGTATCGTCATCAGTAACGGCAATGATCTTCTGTTTCCGTTTCTTCTTTGATTTGGTCACGTCATCAGTTAATAACACAACATTTCTTTCGACGCTTGGTGATACGCTACTATGAACCACATTAGCAATTTTACGTCTTTCCCTGATTCAAAATACAGTACATAAACAATTGATCATCATACACACCAAACCCCTATTAAGTGCAATGTTTAAATATTACCTGATTTGGGATCAACAGATAGATTCATAAATCCATGACATGAGAACGAAAACCCCCCAATTAATAAAGGCATCTAAGAATACCAAACATCTAAAACTGCATAATCCAATAAAAGCACAGACAAAACTATTGAAGACCAAAATTTACATACCCTAGGTTGTACACATATTGTCTTGGTCCTATGTACATGTGAAATATGTATGATTATCATCCTATAAATTTGCCAGCCATCTAATAATAAACAAACCCATAATAAACAATAAACAACCTATTTCACATGGCCTTTATTTTTGACTTTTTAACTCTTCTCGAGACCACAACTTCTTCACTTTCATGCCACCGCTAAAAGACCTATAAATCTCTAATTTTTTTAACAACCAAATATAGCATATATTATGCACCAAAAGACAGAACCATGGCAAAATGCTAGGATTCAAGTCAAAAGAGTACCCAATACATCACCCACAACACCAAATAAAAACCCAAAAAAAAAACACAGCAAGCCAGCTGGAACACCAAAAATCATAGACTTTTAAAGGATTTCGTTGTAAACCCACAAACATACCTTTAGATTTGGCTAAAAAACGAACATGTAGATCCAAATGATCACCACCGTTTCTGGTCTGAACCATAACTTGTTCGGCCACCTTTGAACCATTGTTGCAAGTCGAATGCCGCAATAGATGTTGTCGATGATTGTTTGAAGATCTCATGCAATGAAATCCAATCCAGTTATGGATGAAATGAAAACTTGCTATGGATCTTCATTTCAAAATTTTAAAGAGAGAGAGAGAAAGAGAAATGGTGAATGAATGTGGCGTGTCAGGAAAAGTAAATAAGAGAGAGAGAGAGATGATTCAAAAAGGCTATAATGCCCTTTTGCTTATTAAAATTATGGGGTGATGTGGCTAAATGTGAGCCACTAGATGGGTTTGCAAGGGTTTCTTCAAATTTTTGGGTTTTCTTTAAATACTTAGCCTATATATATATATATATATATATATATATATATATATATATATATATATAGGCTAAGTATACACAAAAAATCCATTTAGATGAAAAAACCCAAATAAACTCATCTAATGGCTATTATTCAACCACATCACCCACTAACATATATATTATTTTATATCTTTAGGATCAATTTAGTCATATTACTTTTTTCCCTATTTTGAAAATTTGAATATTCTTTTCTCCTTCATATATAAAGAAGAACATACACACACACACACACACACACACACACACACACTCTCTCTATCTCTCTCTCTCTCTCTCTCTCTCTCCCCCTCTATCTTACACACAATCAAAATTCTTCTACCACCATTAAAACCACCAATGCCACCCTCAACACCACCGTTGCCACCGTCTTCGTCAACCGTTTGCCACCGTCTGCGTCTATTTTTGCCACTGAGGAGAGGGTCGTGGCTCCAAGTCTGTGAAGGTTGACCGGAGCTATTAAGGTTAACCAAAGAAGACGACCGGAGCTATAAAGGTTGACCGAAATTGTAGCCCTGTTTGATTCTGATCAGTTGTCTGGTGACCCTGCTCATTGGCTCTAGGTTTGCACAGATCTAGAAAACCTCAAGTATGACTTTTTTTCTTTTTTATTTTATTTTTGCACTTTTATGTTTTTGTTTTTGTTCCTTTTTTGTTATGGTGACCCTGTTCACTCCTTCTTCATTTTTTTTAATATAATTTTTTTTAGTTTTTTCCTCAAATAGTATTCAGTAAACCATTAGGTAGTTTTATGGTGGGTAGCTAAATGATTTTTCAAGAATCAATTTAATGGTTTGGTTAAACCATTAGAATTAATGTTTTTGAGGTTTACAAAAATATAAATCTGGGAAGAAAGAGCATGGCTACTAGTTTGGGGTTTAAAAATATAAATATGGGGTTTAAAAAAAATTTCTAAACAAATTTGTAGTGTAATCGATATATGGTTATGTGTAGTGTGTATGTGTTACTTTGAGTATTGTTTGATGATGGAAGGGTTTAGAATTTAGAGTTTTAACATTTAGAAAAACAAAAGAACAAAAGATATTGTTTGGTTGTAAGTTTGAAATCTTGAATTTTTATTTGATATGATATGTTTTTCATATGTTTAACACAAATGTTTTTTATGCATATGAAAATGTTTCATATGTAAAACTGATGTTTTTATCACAACCCACATTATATATAAGATAACATGTTTTCACATGTTACAAAGGGTGGATTTTTGTTTAGAACTAATTTGCTTAACCTTTTTTTATGTAATTTTAATTTTGGTATTTAATGTTTATGAATATGGATGGTATGACACTAGTTGTATTTTGATTTAACATTTTAAATGAAATAAAATTGTCATATACAAAGTTTGGTTGATTCTAGTTGCATATGTTTGATAAGTTATATGTTAGGACTAAGTTGGGTTGAGTCGAGTTACATATGTTAATGAATGTTACCTCTGTTTTATATGTTAATGAATGTTACATCTGTTTCATATGCTACACATGTTAGGACTAAATTGGGTTGATTTCAGTTTGCATATGTTTGATAAGTATAAGTTATGACTAAGTTGGGTTGATTTCAGTTGCATATGTTAATAGAAACAAAAGTCATTTTTCATATGAATTTTTTAACATGGATAGAATGCATGTTTACCTC
This sequence comes from Ambrosia trifida, assembly GCA_028751855.1. Lineage (NCBI taxonomy): Eukaryota > Viridiplantae > Streptophyta > Magnoliopsida > Asterales > Asteraceae > Ambrosia > Ambrosia trifida. The sequence goes on along the minus strand of CM054122.1, from coordinate 99,567,454 downwards.
TGTTTCATATGTTACACATGTTAGGACTAAGTTAGGTTGATTCCAGTTTGCATATATTTGATAAGTTATAAGTTATGATTAAGTTGGGCTGATTCTAGTTGCACATGTTAATGGAAGCAAAACTCATTTTTTCATATGGATTTTTTAACATGGATGGATTGAATGTTTCATCTGTTTCATATGTTACATTGGAACTAATTTTGCATATGTTACACATCTATGCAGTCATTATGAACTTTTTCATATTAAATTACCAAAACCGTCCCTAAGGTTTGGGCCAATATGTCTGTCCAGTCCAATCTTTAAAAAATTGCATGAACACTCCTTGATCTTTCAGAAAATAGGCCTAAACAGTCCAACGATTGGACTGGACAGGCATATATGGCCCAAACCTCAAGGACTATTTTGGCCTATTTTCTGAAAGATCAAGGAGTGTTCATGCAATTTTTAAAAGATTGGACTGGACAGGCATATTGGCTCAAACCTCAGGGACGGTTTTGTTAATTTACTCGGATTTTTTTATAGTCTTTGAAAACTAGGCTATATGTTAAACGTTTTGAATATGTAAATTAATGAATTTCTTTTCTTTACAGATGAAGAGATTTTGGTGCGCAAAGATGAAGATGATTACCAAGAGTGAAGCATAGTTTAGATTTTTTTTGTTATCATAGTTTTTTTAGCACGATTGATTTGTAATGTTACCTCTGTTTCATATGTTACTATTGTTTGTCATTTGTAAGAACATTTTTTGTGTACATTTGAATGTTTGATCTGTAATGTTTTTTAATTAATGTATACATTTTATGTGTTTTTTAGCAACTCTAACATATGTATCAATTTTAACGTATGCAACAAGACATCACGTATGAGACCAGAGTCTGTACAATTTTTAACGTATGAAACTATAGGTCATTAACGTATGTAACAAGACGTCTGACAGACCTAGGAGAGAGAATATTGGAAAGAGAAAAGTCAAAAAGTATGAGAGGGAAAATTAGAGAGAGAAAGTTAAAAAGTAGGAGAGAGAGGTGATAAGATGGAGAGAGGATAATAAAAATGTATATTGTTTTTTATACCTTTTTTGTCTTCTAGTATATACTTTATATAATAAAATAATCATGAATGAATAAGAGCCATTGATCTTAGAGATCAATGGTTAGGATGAAGTTTATTAGAGTTTCTTCAAATAATAGGGGTTTTATTTTTTTTGCTCGAAACTCTTAAAAACATGTTTGTTACATTGTGTAATCTATCTATATATATATAAAAAGAAAACGTATATGCTGACGTGGAGTGCAATGAAGGCCTCAACCTCCCCTTGAGAGTGCCACGTGACATTATAATTGAAAGATTTTAGTGTTTTTGAATTATTTTCTTTTTTTAATTAAAAAAAGATAAACATAAAACCCTAATTTCTCAATTACTAAAACTAAATTGAGTTATTTTAGGAAAAAGAATTTAAAAATAAATTTAAAATTTTTTCTCTCATGTTTCTTCCCATAATTTTTAAACGTTTATATCTTTTATATACGGGATTTTTTAAAGAAAAAAATTACACCAAATTAACGAGCGTTTTATTATCTTTCCAACGAGTACCATAGTGCTATATAAAAAACGGAGAAAAAATCGACTATTTTTTGTGGGGTTTCGTTTATACATGAAAAAAAAACACACAAAGTGTTCATGTTATTCATTAATCATGTTTTTTCTTTTAAACCAGGTTCTTATCTACGATGTTGAAAATCAGCCCAATCGCCATGTTATCATTTAAAATACTATGAAAATGCAATGATTGAGAGATTTTGTGGTTAGTTAATTTAAGCCATTTGTAATAGGTTATCACGTAAAATTAGATTTTTCAACTCCGGGACCCTTTCGGGGTAATCAGCTAGTTTTTTCATAAAGAAAAAATTTTGTAACTTCAGTTTTCATGGGTTTTTTTTTTTTAACTCAAAGAGGTTTTCAATTTATACTTTCACAAAATCACATAATCATAAGATAGTTGGCCCATTTTAACTCAATGACCACTAATTCTATTGCTACAATCCTTTATGTTTTAATAATCATTGATTACAACAACATTTTCTTCGTCTACATAGTGAATATCTTTATGACTGTATTCTTGTGATTTCTATGTGTTGCCTGTTATTATTGGAAGCTTCATAGGTATTTTTTTGAACGATCAACTAAAGTATTGTCGGGTACTCTGTACGCGGCCCCCAATGGCCGAAAGGGGCCCCAGACGGCCTCTAGTCCGTACGGACAGAGCCCTTCGGCCCACCCATCTCCTGTTCCAGGGAAAACCCGGCCCACAAACCCGTCCGAAGGCACGACGGTAGTGAACCAGTAAAACCTGGAGGGATTACGAGTCGAACCCATGACCACAAGGGTCAAGGGTCTCTCCATCACTTCCCAACCACCTACCCCACCACAAGGGTGGGGGTATTATATTTATTTATTTATTTTCTGTCATTAGGGTCCCAATTAACGAACTCGTTTTAGGCCATCAAAGATGTTAAGCCGACCCTGTTGACAACCGCACATTTTGATGATTTTGAGTGTGATTTTGACATGACAAAGAGGGATTGAACGTGACTCGACAATTTTGCCGTGAGTGCCCACTTATAACCAAGAGTCCTTTCGAAACTTCGTGATGAAGGCGAGCAGCATGGTAACTCGACAGTTGGAAATAAGATGACACGTTTTGAAAATTCTGCGACAGTTGGAAATAAGATGACACGTTTTGAAAATTCTGCGTTAGCATATGACTCGATGTGTACATCCTTAACTAATTTTATCCATATTCTTGTCGGTCATATTTTTCAAATAAAGTTTTCTTTTCCTTTTTATTCTCAGAATTGTAATTGTTCCTTGCATTTTATAAAACTTTCTTGATCTATATTTTGTTTTGAACGTAAGTCTTAAACAAATTATTGTTATTTATTAATTTACTAGTTTATACCCGGGAATGTCCCGGGGTTGAGATACCTAATATAACATATTAATTTTACATATGAAATACAATGATGCGCTTTACGATTACATGCAGGAAAGCTTCGGGTAACACCTAACCTAAAACAATTAACAACGTATATCCAATGTTAACGCCTAAGCTTAAACAATGTATAACTCTAATATTAATACTTAACCTAAAACAATGTACAACTCCAATTCTAACACATGTTGAAAATACGTCACGGGATTGAGAAATCAAATATGGCATCTATCTATCTATATCTATATATATATATATATATATATATATATATATATATATATATATAAAAACGTATATGCTGACGTGGCGTGCAATGGAGGCATCAACCTCCCATTGAGAGTGCCACGTGGCATCATAATTGAAACATTTTAGTGTTTTTGAACTATTTCCTTTTAATTAAAAAAAAAGATAAAATAAAACCCTAAATTAAATTGAGATATTTTAGGAAAAAAAGAATTTAAAAATAAATTTAAAATTTTCTCTCTCATGTTTCCTCCCATAATTTTTAAACGTCTATATCTTTTATATACGAGATTTTTTTAAAGAAAAAAATTACATCAAATTAACGAGCGTTTTATTATCTTTCCAACGAGTACCATAGTCCTATATAAAAAACGGAGAAAAATCGACTATTTTTTGTAGGGTTTCGTTCATACAGGGAAAAAACACACAAAGTGTTCATGTTATTCATTAATCATGTTTTTTTCTTTTAAACCAGGTTCTTATCTACGATGTTGAAAATCAGCCCAATCGCCATGGTTAGGAGAAAGAATCGCGCAACACTGCAACACATGGTGTCACCTTATAGCAAGGTTATTTTTTTATTTATTTAATTACAAGAGTAATAATTATTACTATTAGTATTAGTATTATTAGAATGGTTATAATTTTTTAACCCCGGGACGCTCCCGGAAAGAATTGATAGTTACCGACGTGGCCTTCAATGGTGGCCTTAACCATCTCTTGATTACGCCATGTGGCATAATGAGATGCAATGATTACAACTTCCAACTTAAGTGTTTGTTTAGTTGATTAGGTTAGGAATTTTTTTTTTTTTTTGAGAATTGAACTTCATTAAAATCAACCAAAACCGATGCCTATCTCCAAGACGGAGAAAGACGCCAAAAGCCAAACAAATACATCACAATCCTTTACGTTACATCAAATAAACACCATCGATGCCAATTCACTACCCCCTCTTTAAACCTATGTTTGTACCAAAGAAATCCCAAAGACTTGATCTCCGCCACCAAGCCCACCACGTTAGAATCCTTACTGTTGAACACCTTGTCGTTCCTCGCTCTCCAAAGACTCCAACAAGTAATGATAATGATACCGTGTATAAGCGCTTTCTTGACACCCGACACACCACAATGCTCATGCAGATTAACCAAGTCCGTAACATGAAACACAAACGACCTAGGAATATTACACCAAGACACAATCGCATTCCACACCCCCGTCGACAGAACACACCCAGTTAGAATATGCTCTGTAGACTCCCCGTATTCTTCACACCAAACACACAATTGATTCTCAATGACGATGTTTCTACGCGCCAACGCCAACTTGGTCGGGAGACGGTCCAAAAACGCACGCCACATGAAGATATTGCATTTGGTTGGCACCCACGAGCTCCAACGAAAACCAAACTCCTGGACACTAATTACCGGCCCTCTAATCCACCTTTTAACCGCTGCAACCTCAAATGTGTTATCCGGCCCATTAGACCAGGCCCAACTGTCCTCCGACCCATCTATAGAGACCGTCTGAAGCAATGTTTCCAAAATCGTTTTCTCAGCCAACTCTTCTGCGCTAAAAGAAGCTCTAGACCACTCCCAACAGATGGTCCTAATACCCCCTACAATCTTCAGGCGAGAAGAAACCACCACTCGTTTAGCTTTCTCTAAATCGAACAAAGCAGGAAAGCTATCTCTAAGCGTGTCAGTCCCCACCCACAAGTCAAGCCAAAAGCGGATTTGCATACCATTCCCAGGAATACCGCGAATAACTCTATTCAGACCTCTACCATTGACTTTCAAGTTGTTCCATAAAGATGCGCAATTTTTCCACACTCCTGAAAAAGCGTTGTTACATGGCACCATACCCCAACTCCGCGACGACCCATGAATAGAAAATATAACTCTTCTCCATAACGCGCTAGAATCGTTAAGAAACCTCCAAAGCCATTTTACTAACATAGCATTATTATTGATCTCAAGAGGTATTATTCCCAATCCCCCATCTTTGATACGTTTTGTGACATTCTCCCAAGCCACCCAACACATCTTACGAACCTCATCCGAACCACCCCATAAGAAGCGTCTCATCAACCCTTCAAGATCACCTACAACCTTCTTGGGAGCCTTAAAGAGAGAAAAGTAATACGTCGGTAAGCTATCCAACACCGATTTTATCAACGTTAACCGCCCCGCAATAGAAAGGTTATTTGCTTTCCATTTCGACAAGCGTCGTTTAAATGTATCTACAATTGGGTCCCAGTTCTTCACTCGATTCATATTTGCCCCTACTTTGATGCCCAAATATGTGAAAGGTAATGTACCTTTCTTACATCCAAACTCATCAGCCATACCAGAAACCTCGTCATCACTAACACCCACATCAAAGAGCACCGATTTATGTAGATTGATCTTCAGCCCGGAGCACATATAAAAAATACGAAGAATACGTCTCATGTTAGAAAAATTAAAAGAAGACCACTCCCCCATAATCATAGCATCGTCAGCGTAGAGAAGATGAGACATGATTGGCCCGGTATTAGGAAGTTTGACCCCATGGAAGGCACCTATGTCACACGCCTATTTCAACATCCCCGAAAAAGCCTCCATTAAAATGATAAATAAAAATGGTGATAACGGGTCGCCTTGACGGATGCCTTTCTGACAACCAAATTCAAAAGTAGGCGACCCGTTCACCAACACAGCAGCTCTAGAAGACTCAAGAATGCCCTGAACCCAATCGCACCAAGCCTCGGGAAACCCCATCTGCGTCATGACATCCAACAAAAATACCCAATTCACATTATCGTACGCCTTATCAAAGTCAATCTTAAAAAAAAATATTTTCCTGTCTCTCTTCTTAGCCCAAGTAATAACCTCATTGGTTATTAAAGAACCATCTACAATATACCTGCCTGATAAAAATGCCGACTGGTTCTCAGACACTAAGCCACCCAATACCACCTTTAGCCGATTAGCCAACACCATAGAGACCACTTTAATGATACACCCAATTAAACTGATAGGTCTAAAATCTCCCAAACTCACCGGGCCGCTAACTTTAGGAATCAAAGTAATAAATGACGACCCAACCCCCGGACTGAACCGTTTCACCTCATAAAAATACCCCATAATAGCAGCGAAATCAGACTCGAATAATCCCCAAAAATGTCTGATGAACCTAAAATTAAATCCATCAGGACCCGGGGCTTTATCCGCACCACAATCGAAGACCGCACTCTTAATTTCCTAAGCTGAAAACTGCGCAACTAACCCTTCGGCGCCCTCCACATTCAACCTGGTCAACCTATAACACTTAAGAGTAGGCCGAATCCCCACGGATTCTTTGAATTTTTTCTGAAAAAAACCCATAACTTCCCTTTTAATAATAACTGGCTTCGTCTCCCACCTCCCATTAATCTCCAACCCAGGAATAAAATTCGATGCCTGATGTGTGTAAATGTATATATATAAAAATAACACAAGTTCTAATTAAAACGACTCACCTAAAAACTACACACGCACGGCAAGTGTACCGGTCGCAAAGTAGTAAACAGATAAGACCGAGTATCGAACCCAAAGACGCGAATGCAACTCTAGATCACAACCTCTACCGAATACTAGCCTAAATAAATATATACTTAAATTGGTGGTATTTTAAACTACTAATTATAAACTTAAAAGAAACTAAATATAAATAAAATAACCTTAGCTGCTTATAGGAACTAGAAACTTGGAGAAATTGGATAGGAAGAAGGTTGGTTACTTAGGTAAAATCCCTAGACACTAGCAATAAATCATGAATCTGGTAATTAACTTGAGACCCTATTCTTATCTAATAAACCTCCTGTCAAGGATAGCTCACCAGACTCAAGGCGGGACAAGTGTAGAAATGCTAAAATGGATCCGGATCGCCCTAGCGTACCAAAATCCCATAGAAATCAGATTAAAACCTCTCCTGGATTAAAACCCTCAAACTATGAAGCAGACTTAAACTCTACTGAAGAAAACCTAGGAAAACTCTAAACACGGACAAGTAGCGACTCCCGCCCTAGCGCTTGCCAACTACCGAACAATGCCTAGTTAGTTACCTAGCACTCTCGAGTTAGATTTCTCACCCTCAAGAATGGACTGCACGTCTTAGTTAATTTATTATATTAGTTTGTTATACTTGTGTCGTACTCCAACTCCAAATACTAGCACGCTAACTTATGTTGACGAACTAGATTGATTTAAAGACCTAGGGGGTATCTCTACATGCCTAGTTCCACAAAACCAATAAACAAACTTCAAATAAAATCAACACCAACACACATATATCAAATCCAACAATAAAATTAAAGTCATGTAATCCTACACATCAAGATTAAAAACCAAAAATCATTAAATACTGCAAAAAACGTATCTAGTTCATAAACCTAAGCAACCATAAAAGTCTAGCTACTCATAATATTTAGAAACATAAATTCAAAGTTTATAAAAAACAATTTCATCATGTCTATAAAAATATAGAGCGAAAACTAAACCTAACCCAAGGCTCGTTGGCTTTTGATCTTTAACGTGCCCGTGGCCTTTTCTCCTTCCGTGCTCGTTCGATCGTCACCGTATTTGGCCGGTCGCCTTTTGTTCCTATGCTGTGCGACTCCCACTGTATATTTTGAATTGTGAAATCGCATGAATGAATGATATATTAATTCTCCTCCACTCACCGCTTCATTAATATATTGTCCCTTTTTTTTTAGGTTGAATATAATTGTTTGACTTGGGCTCGGCCCAAAGTCACAAAACCATTTTTTTTTAATTATTATTATTATTATTATTATTATTATTATTATTATTATTATTATATAGCATTTTAGCTCCGTGCTCTTAACTCGGGTGTTCTTGGCTCGACCAAAATTTCTCGTTTACGCTCCAACGTCCATGAACACCTACAAAAATATAAAAACGAGTACTAAAAGTACCAAAAACTAACAAAAAGTATACAATGATAAAAATAGGCCAACAAACGAATACACGCCTAAAACCACTAAAAACTATATACAAACGACTCAATTATGACTCAAAATACATAGGAGAATAGATGTGTTTTACGACACATCAAACATCCCCACACTTAAACCTTTTTCGTCCGTGAAAAAGAATTATGCTATGGAATCACAGTTAGGTTTACATCCAGTTTCAAAACATAGGTTACATAATTAATAATCTACTAACGTGTTGATTGCGATTGCAGGTATATTGATCCTCTTAAACCCACACCGGTTTCCAAGCCCCTTTTTATTTATGTTAAGTTCATGTTGATTAGTCTATTTAGGGTCTCACTCGAAGGAAGCCACAGTTCCTCCTAATCCCGCCTTAAGCTTATGAAGCTAAAGGAACGACCAATTGACCATTTCCCAACCGTCTTATGTAGAAAACCAAGAGAATTTAAAATCACTTTTTTTTTTTTTTTTTTTTTTTTGCATACTTAACTCAGAGGGTGTGACCAATCCAAGTCGCTATCCCAGTGGCCAGGCACCTTAAGCTTCAGCATTTTTTTTTTTTCATCTCAGCATACTTAACTCAGAGGGTGTGACCAATCCAAGTCGCTATCCCAGTGGCCAGGCACCTTAAGCTTCAGCATTTTTGCTTTGATTTCTATATTTTTTTAAGTGATTAGAAATTCTAACGGTTTTCTACTTATAACGGTGCTTCTTATACTATTTTTGGCGGTTTTGGTCTCCCCGTTTCTCCTACATGAGAACCCACAAAATAGCCTAACATAATTAATTTATTACTTTTCAAAGGAAACCTTTCTACCGGCCGAGCCTACCCACATATCCCAAATCAGACACGTTTTCAATCAATTTTAATCTCTTATTATACATACTATTTGAAAACCGGACACCTAACTTTACCTATCATTTTCCATATTTTATATAATGCAAACTTCAAAATCAGGGACTTTTTTTTCAGTTTTTTTTTCTTTTGTTTTGTTTTTTTTTAAACGACTCTGTATACAGACTAAACGACAGTTTCCCATCCCCACACTTAAATTCTACATTGCCCTCAATGTAGGAATAGAAAACGACACAAAACAAAAAATAAATTCCGAATACAAAATAAAAAAAACCGAGGGAAAATTGAAAAGGACTTAGCTGGTTAATTTTTCTTCGTAAGCTCTAGTCCAATCCAGCTCGATCGTATAGCATTTTGGTCGCGATCGGCTCTGACACAATGGTAAACTCTCGGGTTGCTTCAATATAACGTACAGGTCCAGAATCACCCGAATGGAGATTGAGTACGGGTGGTGCAATCCAAACCTGCGCAAAACAAAACAAACAAAACCCGAGCATAATACCGAACCACACAGAAATAAAAAGACTCAAACTACTAACTTAGACTCAAAATATAACAACAAACAAGAAGACGTACCTGCTTGGCAAAATGGCGGTGAATGGTGGTAGAACCAAATGGGTAGAAAAAAAATCTGATTCTCGCTCAACGTGAAGGACACTGGTGATCACAACACGCGTTGCAAGCGAAAAAAAAATATATAACTTTCCGGGGTAATAGCTGGTCGCATGGGGCGAACAGGTCAGCCCAGACTCCTCACATTACGTAAAAAGTCTTTTTTCAGAGAAAGTTAATTATTTTTTATTTATTTTTTTTTTAAAGAAAAATTCTCTTATTACCCAAACCTTTACCAAAACTCCCAATCATAAAATATATATAAAGATAAATACATGGGATCCGCTCATGGTGAAATTTCCTCTACCTAAGCAAACACGCAAACTTGCAAACAGACTCAAAGACACAAAAAATTAAAAAAATAAAAACCTATGAACCACTACCGATTGATAGACCACAAAAAAAAAAAAAAATGAAAAGCTAGAAAAAAATAGGTATAAATATAAATTTACAAACTCTACAGAGCCTCCCCACACTTAAACTTAATCAGGGGGCTTCTCTTTTATCTGGACCCGATCCAACCCATTTAATTCCACCCGGTCCATATTATTTAGAAAAATTACATTAGTGGAATTTAAAAATATTTTATCGAATTTAAATGGGTCGGGCCACCAATATTTAAATTTACCTGGACCAAACCTGATTCTTGGCATGTAATGAGGGGACTTGTTATCTCTACAACTCCTGACCCTCACCCTGTGTCGGTCCAGGTGCCTCTTCGCCTTCTCCCGTGGTGGTGGCCATGGTGGTGGCACTAGTAGCAGTGTAATATCCAATGCCTGCACGGGCCGGCTGTGGTGTTCTTCTTCTTCCACCACTGCTTCTTTCTCATCTTCCTTGTTTGGTGACACTTGTTCAAAATCTTTGTCCACTTCTGGAGCTGTCAAATCAACCAACTCGTCACCAAACTCTGCTTCTCCATCAGCTGCTTCTTCAAGCAGGTCAGTGGTGTCTTCCTCTTCCACCACTTCTTCCTCAAACAGCCAGCCTGTGGATTCTGAAAAGTCCATATCTTCCTCAGTCTCCCCTATCTTCTCCATCATGGCTTTCCTGTGCGCGTCCCACTCTATCCTTTCTATCTCCTCATCATCACTCCAGACATCTGCCTCCCAAGGGTATGCTACTGAACTAGAGATCTGGCAAGGCTGCTCATCCTGCTGAACCAATGGTGGGACTAAGGCGTCCGTTATGGTCTCTGACTCTAACCCTGAATCCTGCAAAATATCATCCTCACAAAACAAGTGTAAAGAATCATATGGGTCAGTTAAATCATGCACAGAATCAGATGAGTAAGGACAAACAGTTTCAGCAACGGGACTAATACAATCAGGTAATGTAAATGTTACCATCTCGTCCGGGTCATCATTTGTGAAATAAACCTGCTGAACTGGAGGTGGGACTTCAACGTCCATTATGGTCTTCAGTTCATCCACATGAGCCTCTAGCCTTTTAAGTGCCGCATCTTGTTCCCTCAAAGAGTCGGTGCGCTTGGATAGCAAAGAATCGATATCCTCGAGCATGAGCTGTTGTTTAGCAAGTAAGGCGGCAAAATCGGGTCTAGTGTGAGACGAGACATCCCGATAATCGGGATGTTGATGAAAATGTTGGCTAGGTGGATACTCTGACGAGCTCCCACCATGCCTTTCCTCATACATCTTAGCTTGTAGACGATCAGGCCGACTTTTTATTCTATCTAGTGACTCAGATGTTGCAGGGTTAAACCACCGGTTAGCCTGCGGGTATGAAGGCTGGTATGACTGATATGGCCGCGGCTGCAAATACGTGTTAGAATAATAATCCGTGGAATACCCCGATAAATATGAATGAGAGCATCTTATGGTAAAATGGGGTCCTCCGCAGATCTCGCACATGATAAAAAAAATTATTTATTATGAATCAAAAATAATAATAAGAAGAAAAAATGAAAAATAAAAACAAAAATTATTCACAAAATAGTAGACCAGAAACGGATTGGATAATTCTCAAGAGTGCCAATTGCGTCTCCGGCAACGACGCCAAAAACTTGATGTGTGTAAATGTATATATATAAAAATAACACAAGTTCTAATTAAAACGACTCACCTAAAAACTACACACGCACGGCAAGTGTACCGGTCGCAAAGTAGTAAACAGATAAGACCGAGTATCGAACCCAAAGACGCGAATGCAACTCTAGATCACAACCTCTACCGAATACTAGCCTAAATAAATATATACTTAAATTGGTGGTATTTTAAACTACTAATTATAAACTTAAAAGAAACTAAATATAAATAAAATAACCTTAGCTGCTTATAGGAACTAGAAACTTGGAGAAATCGGATAGGAAGAAGGTTGGTTACTTAGGTAAAATCCCTAGACACTAGCAATAAATCATGAATCTGGTAATTAACTTGAGACCCTATTCTTATCTAATAAACCTCCTGTCAAGGATAGCTCACCAGACTCAAGGCGGGACAAGTGTAGAAATGCTAAAATGGATCCGGATCGCCCTAGCGTACCAAAATCCCATAGAAATCAGATTAAAACCTCTCCTGGATTAAAACCCTCAAACTATGAAGCAGACTTAAACTCTACTGAAGAAAACCTAGGAAAACTCTAAACACGGACAAGTAGCGACTCCCGCCCTAGCGCTTGCCAACTACCGAACAATGCCTAGTTAGTTACCTAGCACTCTCGAGTTAGATTTCTCACCCTCAAGAATGGACTGCACGTCTTAGTTAATTTATTATATTAGTTTGTTATACTTGTGTCGTACTCCAACTCCAAATACTAGCACGCTAACTTAAGTTGACGAACTAGATTGATTTAAAGACATAGGGGGTATCTCTACATGCCTAGTTCCACAAAACCAATAAACAAACTTCAAATAAAATCAACACCAACACACATATATCAAATCCAACAATAAAATTAAAGTCATGTAATCCTACACATCAAGATTAAAAACCAAAAATCATTAAATACTGCAAAAAACGTATCTAGTTCATAAACCTAAGCAACCATAAAAGTCTAGCTACACATAATATTTAGAAACATAAATTCAAAGTTTATAAAAAACAATTTCATCATGTCTATAAAAATATAGAGTGAAAACTAAACCTAACCCAAGGCTCGTTGGCTTTTGATCTTTAACGTGCCCGTGGCCTTTTCTCCTTCCGTGCTCGTTTGATCGTCACCGTATTTGGCCGGTCGCCTTTTGTTCCTATGCTGTGCGACTCCCACTGTATATTTTGAATTGTGAAATCGCATGAATGAATGATATATTAATTCTCCTCCACTCACCGCTTCATTAATATATTGTCCCCTTTTTTTTTTTTAGGTTGAATATAATTGTTTGACTTGGGCTCGGCCCAAAGTCACAAAATCATTTTTTTTAATTATTATTATTATTATTATTATTATTATTATTATTATTATTATTATTATTATATAGCATTTTAGCTCCGTGCTCTTAACTCGGGTGTTCTTGGCTCGACCAAAATTTCTCGTTTACGCTCCAACGTCCATGAACACCTACAAAAATATAAAAACGAGTACTAAAAGTACCAAAAACTAACAAAAAGTATACAATGATAAAAATAGGCCAACAAACGAATACACGCCTAAAACCACTAAAAACTATATACAAACGACTCAATTATGACTCAAAATACATAGGAGAATAGATGTGTTTTACGACACATCAATGCCTTTCTTTTATTAATGAAACCATGAAAATACCTCGAGTTGTCATCCCCATGCTTAGCCCAGTTGCACCTAGCTTTCTGCTTTAAATCACGCTGTTTGAATTCCTCTAACTCACCAAGGCGACTCTTGATTTCCGCCAACGACCAAGTCTCCTCTTCGGATAAAGATCTACTCTCCAAAGCTTGATCCAAGTCATTCAGCTCAGCTAGAAGAACCCGACGCTCCTCCAACTCTCGAGTTTTAACTCCTTCATCCCAAACCGTTATACTCCTACGAAGACTCTTGAGTTTAGATAACAAAATAGCGTCCGGATTACCAGAAAATGAACCGTCCTCTAGAGTATTTTTTACAACCGCCTCAAAATCTCCCCGACCAAGCCAAGAATTATAGAATTTGAACGGCTTTGGACCAAAATTTCTCGAGCTTATCTTCAACAAAAGTGGGCTATGGTCCGATTTATACCGTTCCAGAGCAATGTATTCAGCGCAAGGCCAAGCCATGAAAACCTCCCAGCTCACAAAAATCCTATCAATCCGACTTAACTTTTCACCTGCGCAAAAGGTAAAACGCCTCCCTTTCAAGGAGTACTCATGTAAATCCGAGTCATCAATAAAAGTATTAAATTTGTTTGCCTCAACAGTATTAAAAATGGAGTTTCGCCTTTCATCCTCATATCTAACCGAATTAAAGTCTCCGGCTACTATCCATCTACCACCCCCCCTCATCAACCATACTCTTAATGTCCGCCCATAACACCCTTTTAGAACCAATATTATGAGAAGCATAAACGTTAAGCATATGATAATGACATCCACTACTTTTATCCACCCCAGAAATAAGAAGCCAGTTGGAATTCTTAACCACCCTATCCATCACAAACATTTTAGAGTCCCAAATCGACAATAAACCTCCCGATCTACCCGTAGAAGGAACCCAGTCGTAAGCAAAATCGCCACGACCCCAAAAACTACCTATATTCACCGAATCCAGCGAAGTGTATTGGGTTTCCTGTAACAAAAGAAAACTAACCTCGTTCTTAGCCCGAAGACCTCGAACCCAATATGCTTTTCCACTATCCCCTATACCCCGAATATTCAATGAAATAACATTCATTGAGCAACCCCTTGATAACCTTCGCTATGCAATACCTCAATGATGTTTGGAACAAACTGGTGTAAATTTTCGGCCCCCAAGGCTCTTCCCAATTCAACCGTTTTCAATGCCTCAATATCTATAGGATTTGCCATTGATTCCTCCAGCCTAGTACCCACATCAACACGTGACCCTCCACCTTCACTACCTGCAAACCCACCATGAGCCCTTTGGTTAAGATCCGGTGTCAAAAACTCAGCATCCCCGTCCAACACATTCATGTTATCGCCAACAGTATCATCAACAGACTCCGCACCATTAGAATCATTGAGAATACCAATCAACCTATCCACCCCGAACAAGTCGTCGTTGTTTTCCCTTGGTCGTTTCTTCGGGCGCTCTGTGGAACTACTACCTTCACCCCTATTTTTAAACAAAGATTTACGTCGGAACTTTTTCCTATTGTTTACATGTGCCGATTGTTCACCCGAACCAGCGCCCCTTACTTCAGCATCAACATTCCTACTACCCACCTCGGTACCCCCTACAGAATCAGCGGCATTATTCACATTGCCGATCTCAACTTCCTCAACATGCACCACTTGCTCAACCCTTGGACACTCTCCTTCCTCACTTTGCACCGTAATATCTTCAAAATGTAGCACAGACTCATCGCCGTTCCCCTCCTCAGCAGACATAGACCCTTCATCCTCGTCAAGTTCCACGACACATTTAGGAATCCATTCGCCTACGTCTTCGTCTACCCACACCTTAAAAAACTTTCCTCTCCAGCCAATATCTAACCGGTCCCCAACCCGTTTACACTCTTTAGTTAAAACAGCAATAAGAGCATACGATAAATTGTTATCATCTCCAGAAAGCGAAGCGGATTGAACCACCTTACCAAACCTGCTACCAATCAAATCGTACACCTCATCGAGCGCCAACTGAGCCGGAACGCCATGCACTTGGAGCCATGCAATACGTCCCTCCTCCACACTTTCAGTACCTGCCCAACATTCTAAACTCTCGAACCATTCGGACCATCGGACCTTGTCATCATAGAAACTCTCTTTATCCCTGCTATCGTAAAAAACCAAGACGACAGTGAGGCCTCCCAAGTATTTGATGTCTAAAGAATTCCACCCATGTTTCCGCACCAGCTTTTTCAACGAGGTCAATGTTTGAAAATCGATCACCCTACCCACAAGTGCACTTCCACACCAATGGGAAAATCGTTCGACGTTATCATCCACTTTAAGAACGTCCACTTTGTTCCGATTCAACAAAGAATCCAAGAAAGAACGACCATTACCAACTGCCGCATTACTAGAACCATTCCCATCTGATCCCTCTGAACTAGGGTTTGCATGTTCATTCGTATTCGCAGTATCCACCTTCTTCCTCTGCTCACTAACTGGCCGAGCCACTTTCTCACCATCCACGAACCGGGCTAACGTGATAAACAACTTGTACGTACCAATCCACACGTCCGATAAGTCCTCCTCCAATCGTTTGGCATCTCTAACCTCCGAATACGACACAAACGAAAACCTCTTACCCCATTTATCCAACTTTCTAGCAATATATGAGCCTTCGTAACGACCATACCTACCCATTACCTGTTTCAAATCCTCCGACGAGCACTTTGGTGGTAAATTCGACACAAAAAACTTCGTAAGAACCTTGTTAGTACCTTGCGCATGATGATCAGTTTGCTTGCCTTTACGTTGTCGAGGTTGTTCCCATTCTTCGTCATCCATTCCGCCGCCGTTTGATCGCCCGAAGTAGTCAATTATAAGAGCCATTAGAATGTGAGAAATTAGAGAGATGTGATGAGTTTTTTTAATAGTTGCAGCTTACATAAGTGATTCTTTAGATGATTACTGATTAGGTTTTAGATTAGGGAATATGAGTTATTACTGATTAGAATACTATGAACATGCAATGATTGAGAGATTTTGTGGTTAGTTAACTTGAGCCATTTGCAATAGGTTATCACGTAAAATTAGATTTTTCAACCCCGGGACCCTCCCGGGATAATCAGCTAGTATCAATTATACATATGAAATAGAATGATGCGATTTACAGTTACATGCAAGAAAGCTTCGAGTAGCACCCAACCTAAAGCAATTAACAATGTATCTCCAATGTTAACGTTTATTTTTAAACAATGTATAACTTTAATATTAATACCTAACCTAAAACAATGTACAACTCCAATGCTATCACATGTTAAAAATAAAATTCATATTTACTGATTTGAACATAATTAGTGACTTGCCTATACATGATTAATGAATTATCTGAACACTCCGTGTTTTTTTTCCTTTATGAACAAAACCCCACAAAAAAATAGTCATTTTTTCTCCGTTTTTATATAGCACTATGGTACTTGTTGGAAAGATAATAAAACGGTCGTTAATTTGGTGTAATTTTTTTCTTTAAAAAATCTCGTATATAAAAGATATTAACGTTTAAAAATAATGGGAGGAAACATGAGAGAGCAAAATCCAATTTTTTTTTATTTTTTTCTTTCTAAAATCAATTAATGCCACATGACACACTAAAAAAGGAGGATGCTCTCTTTGAATGTCATGTAAGATTTATTGCTTTCAATTATATAATAGACTAGCTGATTACCCCGGAAGGTCCCGGGGTTGAAAAATCTAATATGACTTAATAAAAAAATGATAAAAGAAGAAAACATATCAAACGTAAACTCAGTCATACGGATCAACATTCAACCACAGGACATTCATGCAATGCAACACTATCAAAATAAAAGGTTACATTTAGTTTTGAAATTATATAAGTTGGAACAAAAATTGTAGTTGGGGTAATAGAGTCCTATAGGGTTGGTGGTCCAATGATTTTGTTGTGAATGTAGCACAGAAGACTGCAGTTAAGAATTTACATATCAAAAAAAATTTAGACTATGTGAAGTAAATTGTAGCTAACCTTTGAGTAACCAAAATCACATATCTTCAATTTGGGAGCAGGGCTTCCATCTATCAATGTGTTTTCTAGCTTCAAGTCTCGATGACAAACTTGCTGCAACCAACCGAGGTAATAGAATTGTTAAATGCGTTCATATCATTACATCTTTAAGTTCTATAAATAGCATATTGCACAAACCATAGCATGACAATAGCTGAATCCAGATATTAACTGTTGAAAGAAGAATCGGGCCTGCACAAAAACTAAATTAGCAAGTCTGCTTAGCCGCTTTTGTTAGCTTTTCATGTTTTATATAATTACTTATTATTCAACATTAAAGAAAGCTATGCGTGACATGATAAAATTACCTCATCCTCACTGAAAACGCTCTGCATTACAAATCCTGTCGAATAACTCCCCTCCAGCAATGTATTCCATAACAATTGCTAGATGAGTTGGGGTCAATATGACCTTTAAAGCATCAAAATATGAACATAATTAGTATTCAAATCCCAGTTTAAAGGATAAAAATCAAATCCAGTAAGGATGAATGCTATTAAACCTCTTTAAACTGCACTATATTAGGATGTCTCAAAGGCCCGTGATTGATGATTTCTCTTTGAACATTCTCGTCTATCTGAAATTAAACAACAAAGATTATTTAACTTGCTAAACAACATTATTGATTTCAATTTTTATAATTTTATACCGAAAGTTTGTTTCATGTTAAAAACTTTATATCATCAACATATGAATATTAGTTCTTTTTAAAGATATAATATAAACCTCTAATAAGAAACATTCATGATTTTATTATTATGTTTTTTTGATTATTAGTTTAACAAATAAATACCAAACATGACACTAAAGCATGTAAGATTACAAAAAAAAAAAAAAAAAAGATAATAAAAAACAACTTGCCAACAGAACAACGGAAATTTTGGAATATGAACGATCCTTTAAACTTTTACAAATTGTTATTGTTATCAGTGATGTCAACGGTATTCAGCCCTTGTTGTTTAGTCAGATCTAAGATAAAGGAGTATTTTGCAAAAGTATACTAAAAAGACAAGAAATAAAAGATATAAAAATAAAGACATGGGAGACGATCGATAATCAATTGGCCATGAATCCCATTGATGTAATAAATAAAATTTGAAGTTATTTGAGTTGTGAGGTATATAGGGGATTCCATCTTGAAAGGAGAAAGACCACATCGAAGGAGAATATACCTAAACTTTTTCATACACATGCATAAAAGGGAGATACCATATCTGGCGTGCATTCCTCTTCCGGTTGCTTTCTCTCTCTTCCTATTCCGACTCCCTCTCTCGGCTCTCCATAAATCTGAGTTGTGTCTTGACAGAAAAACTGTGAATTTTGTGTGGAGATTAATTAGGTGTTTAGGGTTATTGTGATGGTGAAGAGAGAGAGAGAGGTGAAGATTAATTAGGTGTTTAGGGTTTGGGTTAAAAGAGAAGATGTTTTATAGGTATGTTTTTTTTTTTTAAATTAATAGAGAGTGCCACGTGACACATTCAAAGGAGGGTTGATGCCACCATTGAATGCCACGTCAGCAAACATTAATTCTTTTATATATATTTATATATTATAGATTTTTATTTTGTTGTATCGGTAAGGATTTTAACAACGTGTTTATTATTAATATTATCGACAATTTATAATTTAACGGGTATCACATAAACCCTCTTCTTCTCCCCATAATTTACTAATTTCATTTACTTATGTTGTTGATTGATAATGATGAGAAACAAATCGATTTTGTTTATCAGACCACATAAAATAATCAATCGACCCTTTCCTCGTGACTGTTCGGTCAACTGCCAATATCGATTGGTATATCACGCGTTGACGTTTCACACAACCTTTTTTTTTGTTTAATTAAGGTTAAACAATTGAACTAACTAAATGGATTTAGACCTCCCAATGATCTCCAGCCCAGCTGGTTTGAGGTGGGAAGGATTACCTCCTTGGAGGGTTCCTGCCCGGGTTGGTATCAGGTTCGAATCTCACGCTCCACCGAAAAAATAACCACTTGGGTTTGAAAGGAGAAACCCGTTTGGTGCTATGGGATTCGATCCTGGGCAGTGGGCGCTTTGCAACATATGGGATTTACCGCTGAAACATTACTCTCCAAAAAAATGGATTTGGACCTATAAGGGTTATTGGGTTAATTTTTTTTTTAAAACACGGGTCTTTAATCATTTAAAGTTTACTATTAAAATTAAGTAATTGGGCTTAATCTTGTTTTTTTTTAAGTAAAAACCCAATATTTCATTTCTTAAACTTGTCATGTTACATCAAAATAGAAGGTAGGCGGACAATAATTAATCTCCAGGGGGCAATGTATTTGGTAGATTAGGGTTGGTAATTCAAAAAAGGGTGGCAACACGACTTAATCTCTATAAATTTGTGCATTATGTAAAATGGTTTGAAAAAACCAATGTCGTCGTTTGTAAAAATCAATGGTGCCGCGTGTATATTTCTATTACACATTGCATATAATACGTTAATTTCAACTATGTCGGGTGACACCGTTGTACATAAGGTGGCTCCGCCATGTGAAAGATGATCAGGTGCAGATTTAGGTAGAGCCGAACGGGTTTAGCCGAACACAATGGGTTTTCGATTTTCAGTAGAAATATATAGGAAAAATGAGCCATGAACCCATAAGAAATTTTGGCATGAACCCATTGCTATATCATGTGAGTAGCTCAATGGTTAAGTCTCTCACCCTCTAAAGAGTAGGTCCCCAGTTCTATACATGCTGGACGCGTTTTTTTAGTAACATAATTACAAAATTGACCCAACCCTTTTTAGGGTTCTCTTATCTTCTGCAACCTCCTAAATAAAACACAACAACTGTCACCCCCTCAAATTCCACGTGCGGGGTTTTACCGCGAGGCGCGTGACACACCAGGATCTCAGTCAACGATCACAATAAACATACAACAAACATGCATTCATATATATATTTAAAACCAAAATATCATGCTTTGAGCCGTAAACCAGCAGCGGAAGCATTTCTTGTTTACAACCAAAAGACATATTGTAGTTTACAAAACATTGTTTAATATGCTTCAAAATATTAGACGCTGTGCATGACTTCGTGTGCCTAGCCCATTGACTGCTACCTTAGCGACCTGAGAAAACATGCCAAAAATGTCAACATATAATGCTGGTGAGTTCACAGGTTTTCTTTTATAAAAGTGTTGTTACAAGTTCGCAAAGATCATTCCCGTTAATACTATGTCATAAGAACGTTAGCTAGACGTTAAGTGTTTTTACTACTACGGTTGGGAATCCATTACTAAACATGTACCAAAAGATGAATCCAGCCCAGATTGACTGGGTTACCGATGCCTCGATAACCCGAGAGTTAGAGACAATATGCACCCGCCCGACATCCCCGCCGTCGAGTGGGGTTTGTGAGGCCCAATAGATCTATCCACATTTCCCTCGTTGTGCATCCCCGCACATTCATGGTTTCCCCCTGGGACTTTCCATAAAGCCGTATAGTAACATAAAGTGCCCATAGTATAACATGACCTTTAATAAGTTCGTAAGTAGCATGTTTCTCCCCCGAAAGCAAAACGGTAAAAGTGGGGCTGTGAAACTCACCTTAGATTGTGTTACTTGAAAACAGTTAAGTAATGTTGATGCATTTTGCGACTAAGGATTGGATATACTATTAATTAACATGTGTTAGTGGATAGGCGAAGGTACATCAGGATGGGCGAATGTAGATAATTTGGGCGAAGGTGAATCAAGAATGGGCGAAGGTAGACTTGAACCGGACGAAGGTAGAAGGGACATGGAATGAAGACACATTCGACCACTCTTAGTGGGCGAATGTGGAAATTGCTCACATTCGACCAGAAGAAAGGGGCGAATGTGCAGAGCCTATATATAGTTTTTGAGTTTTTGATTATGTAAGAGAGTTATCATTTGTGTCCAGGTTCAGTTCAGGTTTAGGAGTGTTTTTGAGAAAGTGTCTTTGTGATTCTAGATTAACATAAACAGTGTAAATGCTTATTGATTGAAAGTTAATCTATGAAAATGATATTGAAAATGATCTTGATTGTGTCGTGATTAGTATCTTATCAATTTGTTCAGATCTAGGGTTTCCGCACCTAGATGTGTGACTTGTATGATCATAGAATCCTGTTTTAGATAAAATCCAAAGATCTTTAATGACAAAACCTTAAGTTACCGAATGAGGAACTTAACATGTGTGATGATAATCAAAGATTATCTAATGCATCGTATCCAATCAATGATGCAAATCATGATTGATATTAGTCCTCACCCTGGTTGAGTGCATAAGTCGCTTTGAAGCATTAATTTGCTGACCTGTCACCACTGTGCCTCATACCTTGTAACTAACAGATAACTACAGTATAATCACGTGTTACAATGAAACTTTGTGCAATTCTTGATACGGGAATGTGTCGCGAATGCGGGGACCATAGATTTTTCAGTATCTAATATTACCATAATGTATCTAAAGTGCTGAACAATGAATGATGATATTGAGTTTAAGTGGACAAACATACTGGTAATGGTTGTAGGATGCTCAATGACAAAAACAGAAAATTGATCAAAAAGAGTTATGACTGACTGTTTCAATACTGATATGATCCTCTTAACCGGAAAAATTCACAAAAATATGTTGAATTTACTTTTATGCAATTACATTGGAAAATTCAAAAAGATTTTTGGTGTGTTTTAGCTTAAATTTTGAAAAATCAAAAAGTTTTGTTTCAACTTTATTTTCGATAACCGATGTTGGGATGGTGATTGATTCAGTTTCTGATGTTCCCGAGGAGTGTAAATCAGTCTATTCAGACTCTGAGAGCGAATCAGACACATAGGGAAGTGTTGATTCTTTGGATGATGATATTGACCAGTTGCTGGCAGAAGCTGACTTTTTGATGACGAGGAAGTCGTGCATAGCTGATGATGCTTTCACTAAGATCGACTACTCAAAGTTTTTCACTGGAAAGGAAGCTCATTTTGCTTTGATGGCCATGACCGAACCGCCAAAACCTGTAAGTTCTGAATCTAGCACTGATGTCATGAGTGATAAATACTGTGGGACTTGTGATAGGTTGACAGAGGAGAATAAACAACTCCGAATTTCACGTGATAGTGCTATTCAAAACTGTCAATCTACTCGCAAAGAGTTAAATGCTTTTAACAAAGTATTAGATGGCTATAAAAAGGACATTTCTGACTTGAAAAACACTTTGTCATTGAAACAATTGGCCATAAATAACTACATCAATGAAATTGAAAACACCAAGTTAGAAATGGCTGCCATTAAATGCTTTGCTGAAAAGGTTAACAAGAAGTTAGAAAGCTATAAGAATGTTGCTTATGTCGTGGATCATATAATTGATGATAACACCACCAACTACAAGTCTGTACCATCTCCGGTTCTTTTTGAGAACCATAACTATCATCAAGTGATACCGGAGAGTTCGGTGAAATCAGACTCATCATCAGATATGGAATCTAATACCTCGAGTATTGGTGATCCATATCCTGAAGATGTGAGACCGATTTTGGGCTTGAACAATGAGGGTGTTTATGCTGAGAGTGATAGTTCAGACTCAGATAATGATGATACTGGTAGTGATAAATCTGATAATGAATGTGAGATTCCAAAAGAAAATCACATCATTACTACCGAACCAGTGTCACCATCTGATCATATTCATCCAATGGCAAAGGCTATTCATGATAAAAAGTCTGAAAAGGTTGATGTTAAGAAAAAGAATGTTGTTAAGAATGTGATTGAAAAGAATGAGCTGAATGAACCAAGTGACAAACCTGTAAAGGTGTTTTATCGGATGGAAGGATCCGATAAAATCATTGCTGATGAGGAATTTCCGATTAAAAACGTTAACTATTCTAAACTTGATAAAATCTGGCAAGAAAGCACAATTTGGTTTCCAAAACATGAAAGAACCAATGAAATTCCACCAGAAATCTTAAAGAAACTGTTTTCAGAAGTTCCTCAAGAGCCAAAAATCCATGTCACTGAGTTTATTCGACCTGATGATAAAGCAAATGGTTTTCATGAACCTTCTTACTCGAAAGGACCACTTCCTGAGAGTTTAAGAAATCAACAATATAATGATCAATTTCCTGTAAGATCATTTGCTTCACCAAATGCTCATTATGTGTTTGAGGAATATAGAAAATGCTTTAAATGTGGAGAACGTGGGCATTTACTTGCTCAGTGTCCATATGTAAGGCACAAGAGACATGAAGTTGAGGTTAAGAATTCATTGAAAAAGCCGATTGATCATTATGTTCCACCGCATAGACGGACTGTTCCTCAACAACAACATTTTCATAATCAAAACAATTTTCAAATGAGAAACAACCGTCCATTTCATTATGATCGAAGGAATCGGATTGCAATGGAACAATCTTGGAGAAAACCAGTGGTGAACACAACAGCTGATAGACAAAAGGTTCCACAAAAACCAATTGTCAAGTCAAATGTTGGACCTAAATCTGTTAATTCAGATAAGGTTGCTAAGAAAGTTACTTTCAGTAACAATGTTCAGAAACCTATTGAGAAACCAAAATCTCAAATTCGTATTCTCAAAAGGTCTGAACAATCTTGGACACCTAATGGTTCTCCAGGAGCCTCTACGTCAAAGGTGAGTGAGAAAAGTGAAACTGTTTTGAAAAATCGGAAAACGGTTGATTCAAAATAGAAAGTTGTTGAGAAAGTCATTGAGAATGATTCTTTGAAAGCCAAAGTTCAAAGGCCCAAGACTCAGGCTTGGGTCCCCCGAAAGAACTAATTGTTTACTTTTTGTGTGCAGGGAGCTTCAGTTGGCCCTATTAGCAGTCTCTGGATTGTTGATAGTGGAGCTTCAGGCCACATGACGGGGGATTTGGCGTTGCTGTTCGATGTGAAGAATATTAATGGAGGATATGTTGCGTTCGCGGGTAATAAAGGAGGTTATATTACGATGGAAGGAAGCCTGAGTAACGGGATTGTGACTTTCGAGCGGATTTCTTATGTCAAACAAATAGACTATAATCTGTTGAGCGTCAGTCAAATATGCGATAAACAATTTTCTGTGCATTTTGATGACAAATCCTGCTACATACTCAAACCGGGTTTCAAGATTCCAAAGGAGTGGGTTATGTTGATGGCACCTCGAGTCAACAATCTTTATATTCTTGATATGTCCAAGGCAATGACACCACAGGGGCAGATAACATGCTTTCTATCCAAGGCGACCGAAAAAGAATCGATAATGTGGCACCGAAGGATGGGGCACATTCATCTGAGGAAAATGAATCAGTTAGTGAGAAATGGACTTGTCGATGGAGTAAACGTGAAACATTTCCATCTTAACGACAAGTGTGTGAGCTGCATGAAAGGAAAACAACACAGACAATCCCATAAAGTGAAGAAGGTTAACTCTGTTGAGATGCCGCTTGAGCGATTGCACATGGACCTATTTGGACCGGTCAAGCGCAAAAGTCATCTTGGAGAGCTTTATTGTTTAGTCGTCACTGATGACTATTCACGATTTTCATGGGTGATGTGTTTGAAGAATAAAAGCGACACTTTTACAAATTTACAAGTTCTGTTCACTCGGCTGGAGAATATCTACAACTTGAAGATAAAAAGAATCAGGAGTGACAACGGGACGGAGTTTAAAAATGCAAAGATGGATGAACTTTGTGAAAGCAAAGGGATTCATCATGAATATTCAGCTCCGTATACCCCGCAACAGAACGGTGTTGCTGAAAGAAAGAATAGGACTCTGATTGAGGCTGCAAGAACAATGCTCGCTGATTCACATCTTCCAGTAATGTTCTGGAATGAGGCGATTTATGCAGCAAACTATACATTAAATCGGGTTTTGACAGTGAAGAAGTTTGGAAAAACATCTTATGAGCTGTTACACCGACGAAAGCCCAATTTAGAGTATCTAGAACCATTTGGGGCGCCATGTACGATGTTGAATCCAAGCGAGAAGTTTAGTCCTAAAGCTGAAGAGGGATATTTTGTTGGATATGCAACCCCGCTCAAACGGGTATTCAACAAGAGAACTCGTCAAGTGGAGGATTGGGCTAACGTGGAAGTTCAACGTTACACTCAAAATTTGCAAGGCACGGGCCCTGATTGGATGTTTGATTACAAAGATTTCTTTGAATCATTCAATCTAGATAGCCTGGTTGAAGAAGCTGTGATCAGATTACTTTACGAGTGTGAAAACGCGGCAACTTCACCGATGATGCGTCCAATCACCGTAAACCCCACACCAGCTTCTAGTGATACTAGTGCTCCTACACAAGAAGAAGAGTTGTTTCAAGAAGCTTCAACTTCATTAGACACTTCAGAATCTGAAGATGAACAATTTGAAGAAGCTGTTCTTGAAAATGCAGAAGACTTAGAAGAGCAAACTGTGAACCCAACTCCAAATCCAGACGTTGCTTCATCGTCTAACACGGGTCATGATCAGGATGCTGTAGAGAACTTGACTGCTCAGACAGGAGTGATTGTACCTGTTAATCCGGAATCTCGGATTCATCGTATTCATCCGCTGGAGCAAGTAATCGGTGATCCTGGTAATGGAGTGATGACCAGAGGGCAGCTTAAAAGCGTTAATACGCCAGAGAGTTTTGGTGCTTTAGCATTGTATGCCAAAATTCAGAAATCTGGTGACCAAAATGATTGGTCGTTTGCATGTTATGTGTCGCAGGTAGAGCCAAGGACATACAAAGACGCTTTGCAAGAAGATGCCTGGGTTGAGGCAATGCAGGAGGAGTTATTACAATTCCAGAAATTGGGAGTCTGGACGCTCACAGATTTGCCGCAGGGACGAAAGAAAATAGGCACTAAGTGGGTGTTTAAGTGCAAAAAGGATGATCGTGGAGTTATTGTAAGGAACAAAGCCAGATTGGTTGTGCAGGGTTTCCATCAGATTGAAGGAATTGATTACAATGAAATCTATGCACCAGTAGCACGAATGGAAGCTATTCGGATGTTCCTTGCGTTTGCTTCGTATAAGAAATTCAAAGTCTATCAAATGGACGTCAAGAGCGCATTTTTGTTCGGTAAAGTCAAGGAGGAGGTTTATGTCGGGCAGCCACCGGGCTTTGAGGACCCAATCCACCGGGACAAGGTCTACGTGCTGAACAAAGCTTTATATGGTTTGCACCAGGCTCCAAGACAGTGGTACGAGGAGCTAAGTACATATCTCATTTCCAAAGGATTCAAGCGCGGTCTCGTCGATTGCACCCTCTTTACGAAGAAGACGGGAGATGACTTGCTTCTAGTACAGATTTACGTTGATGATATTATATTTGGTTCAACTAACGAACTCTTGTGCAGGGAATTTGAAACTGTTATGCAGGAGAAGTTCGAAATGAGCGCTATGGGAGAAATGCAGTTTTTCCTCGGCTTACAGGTGGATCAAAGACCCGACGGGATCTTCATTCACCAGACGAAATATGTTGCCGACATCTTGAGCCGATTCCAGATGGAGGACTCTAAGCCGATGGATACCCCGATTCAACCCAATCACGGGATTGGAGTGGACGCTAAGGGGGAGCTGACAGACCCATTTACATACAGAGCAATCATCGGATCTCTGATGTATTTGACAGCGTCTCGACCAGATATTATGTATGCAACGTGTCTCTGTGCGCGTTACCAATCGAAGCCGAAACAAAGTCATCTGACGGCGGTCAAGCGTATCCTTCGATATCTGAAGGGTTGTCCATCAAAAGGACTTTGGTACCCTAATGATGATGATTTTGATTTTATTGCTTTTAGTGATGCAGATTGGGGCGGCTGTGACAAAGACAGCAAATCAACAACAGCCGGTTGTCAGTTTTTAGGGAGCAGGTTAATTACCTGGCAATGCAAGAAACAGACTTCCGTCGCACTGTCTACATGTGAAGCCGAGTACATTTCAGCCTCGAGTTGCTGTTCGCAAGTGCTCTGGATCCAACAACAGATGGTCGATTACGGTTTGCAGTTTCTTAAAACCCCTATACACTGTGACAACGAAGCCGCAATTGCATTAACTAAAAATACTGAAAATCATTCTAAAGCTAAACATATCCGGATTAAATATCATTTTATCCGTGATTGTTATGCTAAGGAATTGATTGACATGGTCAAAATCCATACTGACTACCAACGTGCAGATTTGTTTACTAAAGCTTTTGACAGATCCCGCTTTGAATATCTTTTGAAAGTAAACAATATAAAGGAAAAACAGGACTAATCGGCTCCTCGGTTTATCATTTTTCGTTTTTAGTTTTAGTTTTAAAGTTTTGCTAATTGGGAATTTCTCTTTGCTAATTGGGAATTTCTCTTTACTATCATAATCCTCAAAGAAGTTGATGCTTTCGAGGGGGTTGTTTAATCCTCAAAGAAGTTGATGCTTTCAAGTGGATTGTTTCTTTCAAATTTTATTTTTGTTTTGTTTTTCAGAAAAATTAAAAACCCAAAAATATGTTCTTTATTTTAGGGGGAGTCATTTTATCAGAAAAACCAAAAACATTGAAAAATTTTCAAAATACCTAAAAATTAGAAAAACTCAAAATGATTTCCTGGATAAAAAGAGGAAATGATAGTACATCAGTGGGGATCTGACACAGGCTAAAGAATTGTATAGTTTTAATGAGACGTATGTTGATTACGTGTGATATGCTGATAGGCTTCGTAGACTTTATATTGCGTGCATTAGTGATACAAACATAACAAACTACGCGTTTGTGGATGAACACCTCATGGGCATATGGTCTTAGCACCGTAATTTCGTTTGATAGGGTGTTTGTACAAAACTTGGAGGTTTAGGGTCGTTATGTTATTAGTTGTCTGGGGATAGCCTATCTGATCTTCTGCTGTAAGTCATTACGGACCTAGATCAGACAGGATGTCTTTATAAAAGAGCTTTATGCCAAAACCTAAAGTTACCGAATTGAGGAACTTTCCATGTTATATGATGATCAAAGATTATCTATAATATCGTATTGATCATTGATGCAAATCATGATTAATATCAGTCCTCAACCTGGTATGGTGCATATGTTACTTTGCTGCATTAATTTGCTGACCTGTATACCTCTATGCATTATATCTTGTACAATTACAGACGACGAAAGCATAATCACGCTTTACAATGAATCTTTGTGCAGATTACTTCTTGATACGGGAGTATGTCGTGTGTGTGGGAACCACAATGTGTGAATCTAATACATCTAATTAGTATCATTTTAAAGCATTGCGTAATTGTCTGCATGTGAGCTTATGTGGACAACAATATCAGCAATTGCCGTGTCACATATTGTTTCTAATGATAATATTAAAATAGATCAACGCTGTGTTCAGATTTCTCAGAAAACTGATATGATCCTCTTACCGGAAATCACAAAATGTTTACTGTTTTCATTTACTTTAATGCATTTTACTTTGTTGCATTTTACTTTTATTGTCAAAAAGTTACAAAATCCAAAAAGATTTTAGGTGTGTTTTGATAAAAATTTCAGAAAATCCAAAAGATTTGCATTTCTGCTTTATTTTTGATATCCGGGGATGCTTGATGGTCAATTTCTGAGATTTGATAACACCATCTGGACTTTGTGACATTCAAAATGTGAAAATTTGAGTTTTGGAAGCTTAACGGATTGAAAAATGTTGAACGGGATTCGAATTCGTGATTTGGCGAAATTTTCAGATTTTTCCATTTCACATTCGCCCCTTAAATGGGTCGAATGTGGAAAAATCATCACCTTCGACCGTATTCAAAAAGGGCGAATGTGGTTCTTTTCACTTCCGGGTGAAATTTTCACTTCCGGGTACCAAGTTTCACCTGCGTGTCTTTCATTAGGGGCGAAGGTGGACCAACTTCACATTCGTGCCATTAAATTGGGGCGAATGTGATTATTACCCACATTCGTCCATCCTAACCGGTCGAACGTGGCACCCTTTATATACGTCTGTCACCTTCGAGTTCTTCATTCTAAAATTTTTTCAAACTTTCTGTCATAACAAGACCTTGTTGCTGTGTTTTTCTGTGATTGTGCATATCATTCCTCATCTATTCCTGATCTGTTTGACACTAATTTTGCAGGTAATGGACGAAATAACAGATCAAAATTGACTGTTTAAAGAACCGGACCTAGGGTTTCTGTTCTGTGATTTTTGATGATTATTGTTGATTGTTTTTGATAGCCGATCAATTTACATAGGTTTTAGGGGGAGATGATGGAAGGAATTAGGATATAAACGTGTTTAGATGATAATTTTGATAGATTGAACACAAAGAACCCTAATTCCATTTGAAAACCTACGTAAACTGATGTTTTGATAAAATTGGTTATAAACGAGTTTTAGTCGGACATGTTAGTATACATTAGAATCAAAAATACATGTTAAAATCAACAATGGCAATTTTTTAAATTTTTGGGGGAAAACAGGTTCCACCTTCGGTTCAAAAACCGGGCGAAGGTGAGAATGTTTGGGCGAATGAACACAAAAACGGACGAATGTGACTTTTTATCAAGATCATATTCACTTTCGTCCATACAATTTCACATTCGACCAATAATTTCCACATTCGGCCATTTTTAAACGGGCGAACGTGCAGAATAATTTTTGACCAGAATTTTATATTTTTGTCGTTTTTGTGTTTTGACGCGTTTTATTGATTTTCATGTGCAGATGGCTGAACAACCAGAGAATATTGAAGCTCCAGCAGTGAATGTTGAGACTCCAGCAGAGATAACTGTTCAAGATCCAGTCCCCGTAGCTGAAACATCTACACCGAGCAGTTGGCCTTTCGAAAGATCGCACAACTGTTGCGCGTATCTAGGAGACGTGGAGAAGAACACGGAATTTACTGGCATTATTGAATTTCTGAAGAGGAGCAGGATTGTACATGCTCTAGCCACACCAACCATCATTTACAAGGACATAATTGAAGATTTTTACCAGAACGCTAAGTATGACTACTGGGATAATCAAACTATCATCAAGAGCAAGATTCAGGAGATAGATATGTTCTTGACTGAAGCCGACATTCGGGAAGCTTTACAGATTAAGTTCGAAGACAGAGAAGATCCCAGGGAATTGTCGTGGACAGAACAGAAGGCGTGCTTCTTAAGGATGAAATACAAAGGTCCTATCACTGACGGATCGATGTATAAAGGGAAGCTGGGAGTGCAGTACAAGTACTTTGCACATGTTCTGATTCATGTCTTTGGTTGCGTGAGTGGTGGTTATGACGTGATGAGAAAGAGTTTGAGCTCATTAATGGTTGCGTTGACACTCAACAAACCATTTAATGTTTCTGGGATGATTCTTGACCACATGTTGGAGATGCTGAAGGGTATAAAGTTTAAGAAGTTTATGTTGTATCCAAGGTTTCTAATGATGATCTTTGATTACAAGTATCCAATGCTGAAGAAGGATCCGACAATGATTCTAGGGCAAGATCACATGAATATTAGAACCTTGATGAGGATGAAAGGATACAAAGGTGTAGCTGATAATGAGAAACCACCTAACAGGAGATTGTTTGGCGCTTTGGCTCGTCCGGATTACACTGATCCAGGCAAGAACAAAGCTAGACATGATGATAGTGACTCAGACAATGACGATCCCTTAGTGTATGCTGATTCAAGCACTAAGCGGAAGCGTCAAGTAGTCAATCCTGGAGCCAAAGGGAAGGGCAAGGGAAAGGCTATTGATCAGGGGAGCACAAAGCAACAGGCTGCTAGAAAGAAATCGACGGCGAAGAAAGGATCGGGTTTGGTGGATGAAGAGTCTGTAGATTCGGAAGAAACTGAGGTTGATGAACAGTGGGATTCTGATGACGAGAATGTGAGGACCACCAAACGTAAGGCCACTATGGTTGGTGAGTCTGAATTATTGAACCAGTCGATAGAAGAGTCTGAGAGGAGAAGGAAATCGGTTGAAGATGAAGGTTTGGGAGTTGATTTAGCTGAATTGAGTGTTGGAGATACAGTTGTTGTAAATTTGCCAAAGAAGACAAAGAAACAAAAGACTATGGCAAAGAAGTCTAGTGTGAAAGAACTGAGAGAGAAGGAATTGGCTCAGTTGTTGAAGGGTAAGAGATTGCCTGATGCTGGAACACCTTCCAAGTTATCTTCACCAGTTGCTAAGAAGCAGAAGAAAGCAAAGGAGGCAGAGACTTTACCAATCGATCAGTTCAATATCGATATGGATAAAGTGCTCGATATGTTTAGGAAGCCTCAAAAAGAGAAAGCTGTTGAAGTTGAGCCCTCCAGATCAAAGTCAAAGAAAGTGACTGTTGATGATGATGTTATGAAACAAGTCAATAAGAAGATGGAGGACATGATGAAAATGCTGATTGCTCAACAACCTGAAATCACTAAATTCAAGCAGAATGAGGAGAAGATGCTCCAAATTGTAGTTGCTTCGAAATCGAATCGGGATGATATTAATGATAAGATTAAACTGATTGAAGCTAAGAATGAGAAGCTTGAGAGGAGATGTGATAGAAACAAGAACAAGATCAAACTGATCAAAGCTGATAACAAAGAATTGAAGAAGGAAAACAAACGCTTGTGTGGTTTGATTGAAGAGTTGTATAGCAGAGCACCCCAGTTGAAAGAGGGTGAAGAAGATGAAGAAGAAGATGAACAAAAAGTTGATTATGAGTATTCTGAATCAGAGAAAGAAGATGATGATGATGATGAGGATGATGATGGTTCGGATAAAAGTGATGATGACAACAATGATGATGATGATGACAATGATGATGATGATGATGGTGCTGAGGGTACAGAGAAGAAGAAGGGAGATGAGTTTAGCAGTGGAAGTGATCATGAAGGAGGAGATGATACTTCTAAGTATAGTTATGAGAAGAGAACATCACAGAAGAAGAAAGATACTGGAGAATCGAGTTCCAAGAAGAAAGGAGGAAATGTAGATTCGGATGAAAGTATCTTTTGGAACGAAAAGGTGAGATCTCTTTCTGATGATGCTAAACTGATATACAAGAACATGTTGGAGAAGAGGGAGTGGACCATTGAGTTCACTGGATGCTTCGCTGAAATATTCCAGACTGATGATTTGAGATATGAGCTGGAATATGAAGATCCAGATCTTGAAGAAGGGGAACTACCTGCATCTGTGGCGAAAGAAATTTTAGATGGTCTCGCACAGAGGGTAGGAAAGACGTTTGAGGAGTTTATGATGGATGAATCGATTCCTGATATTCCTGAAAAGGATATGGGAAGTCATTCAGATGATGTGCATACTCCAGAAAACAATGAAGTTGAGATTGAAGATATTACTCATGAGGAGTTTCCCCAGTATTTCAGAAAAGAAGATGAAAATGAAGTATTTCCTGACTTCACAGAGATACCAAACAAGTCAGCGAAACAGAAAGCGAAGAGAAGAAGCGAAGAGTTTGTTGAGAAGGTGTTTGGTGATGAAAAGAAAGATTCTTCTAACCAGTCTGATGAGTTGAAGAATTATCTGAAGAAGTTGAAGGAGATGGATGAGAACCGACCTAAACCTGAAGCTCAAGGTAACTTTTATCGATTTCATAATGCCAAGTTCAAAGGCAGAGCTCTCGGGTGGACTTATCTTGGCAGACTGAAGTGTATTGCTGTGAAATGGGAAACCGGAATTCTGTACTTCAACAGATTCTGTGACTTGCTTACTCTACCGTACTGGGCGGTGAGAGACTTATGCAGATTCCCAATGTCAGGTGCCGAGGTAAATGGATCGCATGTCGGTTGGTGCGCAGACAAGTTGGTTTGGGAGAGTCGCACGAAATGGAACAGGTTCAAGCCTCAATATCCCAGAAGAAAAGAGCATAGGGATATTGATCCTCAAACCAACATGAAGCGTGTGACTTTGATATATAAAGCACCAAATGTGATGAGAAAGATACCATTGATGCCAATGCCACAGCATTTCAGTGCTGATTTCATATTCTGGTATTACGATTGGAGGAAGGCAGAAGCAGTGATTGTGTTGAGGGATGGAAAGGATAAATACAAGCATGTTCATGTATTTGATCCTATGTGGCTGATAAACTGCACATTCGAAGACATCATCATGTTGTTCTTTAATCCGATCTATTATGAACCCAATGATTTTGCTCAGGCGAGGAAGTACACTCAAGTTGTGGGAGTTTGTTTTGCATATGACATAAATGCAGGAAGCAACTTGGAGGGTAAACTTGGCAAGACTGTGAAGATCGCCAATGTGTCAAAGCCTGTGAAGAAAACATTCGAGCCGGCAATGACTTCTGAGCAGAAGAAGCAGCTCAGAATCAAGCTGATGAACAGGACGATGGATTATCAAAGAAAACTATCCAATCAATAGTCGAGGGGGAGTTTGTTGATGCATTTTGCGACTAAGGATTGGATATACTATTAATTAACATGTGTTAGTGGATAGGCGAAGGTACATCAGGATGGGCGAATGTAGATAATTTGGGCGAAGGTGAATCAAGAATGGGCGAAGGTAGACTTGAACCGGACGAAGGTAGAAGGGACATGGAATGAAGACACATTCGACCACTCTTAGTGGGCGAATGTGGAAATTGCTCACATTCGACCAGAAGAAAGGGGCGAATGTGCAGAGCCTATATATAGTTTTTGAGTTTTTGATTATGTAAGAGAGTTATCATTTGTGTCCAGGTTCAGTTCAGGTTTAGGAGTGTTTTTGAGAAAGTGTCTTTGTGATTCTAGATTAACATAAACAGTGTAAATGCTTATTGATTGAAAGTTAATCTATGAAAATGATATTGAAAATGATCTTGATTGTGTCGTGATTAGTATCTTATCAATTTGTTCAGATCTAGGGTTTCCGCACCTAGATGTGTGATAGGTTGGTAAAAACTCGAGAATTAACAAAGCTAAATTGATTGATTAATGTATAAATGATTATGGAATAGCACTACTTTGACATGTCTTATGATCTTTAGGTATTAACACAAAAAGGGTGCAAATCTGGAGTTTTTGGAACATCTTGGGAGCACAAGGAGTGATAAACCGAACAAGAAAAGCTGAAATGGGTGTCCGGGACAAGCTGGCGTCGCCTACAGCACTTTTGGCGTCGCCTACAGCACTCGCGTAGGAGAAGGGGACCAAAATGCCGTAGGACAGAGCAAACTCTCGTAGCCAAAACAGACATGGCGTCGCCTATGCCACTTTTGGCGTAGGCTACGGGACTCGCGTAGGCGATGCCAAAAGTGGCGTAGCCTACAGCACCTGCAGTCAAACTTGGGTTTAATGTTTTTAATGTGTATCAAAACGGAAGTTTTGATTTCTTTGGCTTTAAAACACCTTGAAGGCTCATAATTTGGTATCTCTATCATAACCATTCCATCCTATCAAACCCATATCATTCCATATCATTGAAGAACACCAATTCCTTCTATCATTCAAGATTTCAAGATTCAAGACCAAATCATTGAAGAATCAAGCTCCATGGCCATGAGTGGCTAGTCTCTTTGTATCATGCCTAGGAAGTAAACAATTGAAGCTTTAGGGTTTAACATTTGGGTATTACTTTAAACTTTTGATTGTGTGATTGTGTGTTTGAATTAATTGTATTAGATTGCG
Organism: Ambrosia trifida; assembly: GCA_028751855.1. Classification (NCBI taxonomy): domain Eukaryota; kingdom Viridiplantae; phylum Streptophyta; class Magnoliopsida; order Asterales; family Asteraceae; genus Ambrosia; species Ambrosia trifida. The sequence goes on along the minus strand of CM054122.1, from coordinate 99,532,396 downwards.
ATTAATCTTATGTTGAATTCATTTTAGTTAATTGATCTTGTGCCAATTTCTAGTGTCATGAACATGTTTTCTTGCTCTAATACAAACATAGGGTTGTATGTTCTAGGTAATGAAGTGTAGTTTAGTCCATCTCTGATGTTGATGAAACTTGACACCTAAACCTATTGAACAATCACCCCGTTAACACCAATTGCACTACATTTGTTTGACCCATTTGTGATAACCTTAGACTTCATTGTTGAACCCTAGGTGTGGTGTTTTTAATTAATTGTTACAACCTAAATTGTTCTCCATCATTTTTATTATAATTTAATTTCAAGTTTTGTTAATTTAATCAAAACCCCTTTCAACCAAAGTCTTAAATGAACCAAGCACAAACTTCATAAGTTTTCTAGCATCTTCATAAGCAATACCGTTTAATCAACTAAACAATATACACTAACCACACGCTCCTTGGATTGATACCCTACTTATCCTATCTACCTAGGTTAATTAGGTTTTGTATGAACCGTGACGACCGGCTCATCAAATGGCGCCGTTGCCGGGGAGCTAGTGCGCTTAGTGTTTATTGAGTAGTTAATATTGTGATAATCTGTTTAATTGTTTGTTTGGTTTATTCTCTACTTTTCCTTGTTACGCGGGGTGTGTTATTTGTGCAGTTTACAGGTAGTGCATGCGTACACGACATTCGGGGAGAACATCTCCTTTAGTGTTTGAACCGGAAATTGAACGAGTAGCAAGAAGAAACCGACAACACCGGTTAGAGGAGCCGATTCCTTCTAACTCCCAATCACCACCCATAATTCAACCTTTGTCTTTTGAAACCGTTCAAATGGCAAGCTCAAACCCAAATCGCCGTTCAGGTGAAAATCGAAGACCACCCACTCCACCTCATCAAAACCAAGCCCAAAATTCACAACAACACCCACCTCACCAACCAATTCACAACCGAAATTCCAACACCCGAAATGTAAACCAAGGTCCCTCTATGTCTAACCGTGGCAATCCCACATTTGATCCGGTCAATCGGTACAATGAAGCCGGATATGAAGACTATGTGGAGACTATTGAAGAACTAAGGGGGAACATTAATGATGATGACCCATTCAGTGTACCAAGTTATCAATCATCAGACAGAGTTAGTGTTCATTCCTACCACTCGGGAGAAGATGAATATTCTGAAAGGGATTACAATGAAGATGATGAGGATTGGGGCTACAGAAATGTTAGTGATGATTA